>CM038143.1:489932882-490408955 GCA_021437245.1 Aegilops speltoides | reverse complement strand
CCGCCTGAACAAATCGGCGATAGCTGCGCGCTCACGGACCGCACCTGAAGCGGCTCGGCCCGGTCGAAGCGGCGAGCCACCCACAGCACGATCCATCTCGGCCGGTATGCTTTTCGACAAGTGTCTCGCCTTGCAACTTCTTGGCGCCTTCGATGATCTCAAGCGGCGTTCTTCAACATCTCGTCTGCGTCCTCTCTCGATGGGCGCGGCCAGTCTTCGCGGAGCGGCAATCAGGTCCTCTCCTTGTTTTCGCCGGAGTGCTCGCCGTGGCCCATAGCGAGCACCTCCTGCGTACGGCCTTCCGTCACTCTCCTCGTCTGAGCGGCTCGTCGTCAGAGATCACCACATTGGCGGGAAGATATCAAGCGTCTGGCGTGGAGTCGACCAGCATCGGGTCGGAGGAGTTTACGGACTCCAAGTCTGCAAGCCCAGGATCGCCGGCGACTTGGAGTTGATCGAGGAGGCCCGCGAGGCTCTCGGGGCCACCAGCGCTGCGCTTCAGCGCAGCTCGTCGGGCGCACCTCACCGATGAGTTCGGCTAGGCACGCTCGCGGCCTTGGCGGCTTCGGCACAGCGTAAGCGTGTCGATCTGAACTCCATCTGGCGGCCGGGCTGGCTGCGCTTCGTCGGAGGAGGAAAGGGTTCCCGTCCGAACAGATCTCCGGACGACGGTGCACCTCGCCCCATGGTGGGCGCCAAATGTCGGGGTTGGATCGACATATGCCAACGGGTGGCTTATCATGGTGGGGGCGAGTAGAACGTCGCGGTGCTCGAAGCGGGATGAGGCGCACATGCATGCCGGCGTATCTTACCCAGCTTGGGCTCTCCGGGAGATAACACCTTATCGCTGCTCTGCGGGGTCTCCGCATGATCACTATGGTATGATAATGCAGAGGTGCTCTCGAGCTGTTTTGGGAGGCGGGGAGGAGCAAGGCTAGCTCTTTCCCTCTTGCTATGTGTCCCGAATCTATCTAGGGCCAAACCCTTTGCATGGGTGCTCCGGGGGGTTTATATAGGCCTACCCCGAGTCTGTACACGATAACTTTATTGGGCGTGGCCCCAGTCGCAGCTCTCTTGCGCCGTCCTCCCCGCTGCTTCGGGGCTCCGCCGATCGGCGGGCCTCATGGGACAGCCGTAACATCGTGCATCACTCCCGATGGCCTTGAGCTCGGTCGGGGTCGTGGGAACAGTGCCGCCGTCGTCAGCGATCACCGCCGCCACTCCCGTCCAATCTGGTTTATGGCTTGTGGGGCTCGCCGGAGGCGGCCGCTCGAGGGGCCAACTCCCGCAGGGCCGTCTTCGAGCTCGCCGCCATCTTCTTCTCTCTCATCGGGGGGCCGGCGATCTCCGGCGCCGTACTGCCGCCATCGTCGAGGGCACGTGATTTGTGCACTTGTGGCTGAGGTCGGGAGGCATGGCAACAGTCGTGCCTCGCCGAAGATCTCCGGGTGACGCGGCTCACTGTAGCCACGCCTTCTCCTCGTGGGGTTGAGGGGACGGCCACGTCGGGGCCGTACCCTGCATCGGTCTTCGTGTTAGGTCATGGGCCGACTCTCACAGTCGGCCCCTTGAAAGGTCGCAAGCCCGGAGTCGGCTTGATTCAGAGTCGCCGTCTAAGGACTCAGCTTCTCCAAAGGTCGCCAGCAGGGATCCGGCCTTCCCGAAGGTCGCCAGCTGGGACTCGGCTGAGGGGCGCGGCCTTCCCCGATGCCTTGAAAGATCTTGGGTCCTGGGTCAGCCTACCCATGGCCCATTACTCCGACACTTTAGGTTCAGGACTTGATCAACGTCCGTCCCTCCGCGGGAATCCGACTTGGAGGGGTTGGGAATTCGGACGTAACTGGTCCTTAATATTGAAGAAGGGTCTCCATACTATTCCTCCACCACAGCAACGTGGTGGGTAGCCTGGGGGGAGTTGATCTCTCTCAGATCGGTTTTAGGCCCAATCTAATTGTAGTCCATAGCGACTCCCAGGGCGGCGATGCGATCCAAGAGCTCGTTTAAGGAGGAGAGCTCCATCGGATCTAGCTGCTCGGCAAGTCCCAAGTTGACATGAAGATTGCTTCTGATGACCCGAGAAGTCATCGTTGGCGCGAATAAGCAGCGGTCATAAGATAACCGCCTAGCCGGATAGTTTGGCCGATGGCCAAAGCTCCCTTAGCAACGGTGCGTCTTTTAAAGACGGGACGAGGCATCCTTCCCGATGGCGACAACACGTAGGAGCTCTCAAGTGAAAGCACCAATGTCGGTGTCAAACCGCGGATCTTGGGTAGGGGTCCCTAACTGCGGCTAGGCGGATGGTAAGAGGAGACAAGGGACACGATGTTTTTACCTGTGTTCGGGCCCTCTCGGTGGAGGTAAAACCCTACTCCCGCTTGATTAATATTGATGATATGGGTAGTACAAGAGTAGATCTACCACGAGATCAAGGAGGCCAAACCCTAGAAGCTAGCCTATGGTATGATTGTTTTTCGTCCTATGGACTAAAACCCTCCGGTTTATATAGACACCAGAGAGGGCTAGGGTTACACAGAGTCGGTTACAATGGTAGGAGATCTACATATCCGTATCGCCAAGCTTGCCTTCCACGCCAAGGAAAGTCCCATCCGGACACGGGACGAAGTCTTCAATCTTGTATCTTCATAGTCTTGGAGTCCGGCCAAAGATGATAGTTCGGCTATCCGGACACCCCCTAGTCCAGGACTCCCTCAATGATCTTCCAATTTGATTCGTGCAGAAAAGGGAAGATTCGTGTGATTTATATTTCTGGGAAGTTGCTGATGTGGGGGAACGCAACTATGCTGATTATTTGGTTAGCCGAGGAATCCCAATACCAGCAGGTTGGGGTGTTGGACAAGTAACTGAAGGAACGACAGAAGAGGAAGATGCAGAGCAGAAGGTTAAAGATGCAGTTCCTCTGATCATGGCCAAGCAACAGCTGTTGAACGGCCTTGATAGCAATGAGGAGATGAAATAGCTTGTGAAGATAATGGGCAAAATCGATGTGCTTTTTAGGATGATTTTCTCTTTAATTGAAGTGTATGTAGAACTCGTGATGTATTCAGTGGCTATGACATGAGCACTTTGCTGAAAGTAGTAATGAATGAAACCTGTGTAGTAGGCTGGGCGTAGTGTTGTGAACATCTAACGATTTCTATTAACGGAAATCGGGGGGTATCCCCTTTTGCTCATAAATAAATAAATAGTAGAGGCCCTTTTGGTAATAAATATATAAATTAGCAGAGGCCCTGCCGGGTCAGCTTTGTTCCCATTCGAAGACGTCGAGCAAATTGCAGTCCAACAGCAAACTATGTCATCAAATTCAAGTTTCACAGCCAAATATGAGTACAACTAAACAACAATGTCATCATGTTTTAGTCGTCATACAATCACCAAACACAAATCAGCATACATAACAAGTGATGTTCTCACAACAAAATACTAAACAACAAGTTCATCAGGTTTTAGTTGTCATAGCAAACAAAATTCACATAGTAGATAAAAATCTTCTTCTGATAGGCAAATACGACAAAAGCAATCTAATCATCATCTGCAGCAGCAGCGTCAACATCTTCGCTATGTGTATCAGTCTGAATCATAATTCCCCACAGTGTCATCTTCTTCTCCATCCTCAATGTCCTCGAACGTTGGCTTCTTCTTGATCAACTCTTGTATGTCCACAGCACGACAGGCAATCTTTTCTCCAGCGTCATTGATGTCATGGTTCTCAAAGATATTAGGAACATTTGTGGAATCTTGTACGTCAGGAGCAGTGTAAGCATCATCTTGTTGTGCAACTTCATTGAAAAAATTCCTCTGCTCAAACCTTTGCAATACTCTCCAGTCATTGCTATGTGCAAATGTGTCTTCCAAGAAAAATATCTGTGTTGCTTGATTTGCCAAAATAAAAGGCTCGTTGGTCTGGTACGCTGCCTTGACATTGATGGATTTGAAGTAATCATCAGCTCTGGGTTTTGCGATCCTAGAAAACAGTTTATACCAACGACAGCACAACAGAACCACACACCGATGATCCTCAAAACTGGAGATATACTGCAACTGAACAATGTCTGTTATGTTGGCATACATTTCAGTTATCTCTCTGTTGTACGTATCCGTGCTCATGATGGCACTGTTTTCTGTCTTCCTGCCTTCGTCGCGTGCAAGGGTGTTGTAGCGCACATCTCCAACAACGCAAGATTCATAATGTCTTACCCGAGTATCAGGACCCATTGCTAGTGCGTACATGGCATCATCAACTGCCTGCCCATCCTCCCGCATCTTCTTAACCTATTGTTAGAAAATAGACAAGCTGATCATCTTATGTACTCAATATATTAAAGAAACTCATAGTGCAATTCAAAATCTTACATGGCTCTTGAACCATTTCGCAAATCCTGCCATAACCAGTTTGTAAATGTTTCTTGGATTTTGTGGCAGTAACTCCTTTTTGTAGATGCTACACAACATAGTGATCACGTCAAACATCTAAATATATAACAATGTGCTGTACGGTGTATAAGCTGCAGCACTTATCACTTACTTGATATAAGGTTGTATCTCAGGACAGTTATTCAACACATACCAAACCATTTTGTCCAAATCTTTAGGTTTGTCCTCTTGTCGACTCTTCCCTGTAACTTGAATAGAATAATCGTAAACATTGAGCCCAGGATTGTCTTCACCCACCTCTTTGCTAAGCTGATCAGCTGTTTCAATGTATTTTGAGCAGAATGTCAATGCTTCTGTAGCAATGTAGGCCTCTGCAATGGAACCCTCGGGTCTAGCTCTGTTCCTAACATAGCCCTGGAAAGTGCCTACCTGCCTTTCAATAGGGAACATCTAGCCATACTGTACTGAACCTCTAAGTAGTGCCTCATCAGGTAGATGAATAGCCAAATACACCATCACATCAAAGAAGGCTGGAGGATATATCTTCTCAAGGTCACATAGGATAGTTGGTATCTTGTCTCTAAGACGCTCCAAAGCATCTATCCTGATATTTCTACTGCAAAGTTCCCTGAAGAATTGTCTCAACTCTGCAACTGCTCTGTATAAGTCAGGGCAGCCCAATCCTCTAAGGATAATAGGTAAAACCCTTTGAAGTAGGACGTGGCAGTCATGAGTTTTCAACCCTTGTACCTTGTTTCCATCTGCACTGACTCTCCTTTTAGGGTTGGAAGCAAATCCAAGTGGGAATCTCACACGTGACAGGACCTCGCAGAATTCTTTTCTTTTTACCTTGTCCAGGACGTACACAGCTGGTGCCATATCCCGTGGTTTACCTTCATCTTGCACCTGCAAATCTTGTCTGATACCCAGGTGTGTCAAATCAATCCTAGATTTTAATGTATCTTTCGTCTTGCCTTCAATATTGAGAAGTGTGATGATAATGTTGTCACATATATTTTTCTAGATGTGTATCACATCAAGATTATGCCGCAGACCCAAATCTTTCCAATACTCCAAGTCCCACAAAATGGACCTGCGGGTAAACAATAATCTCTCTTTTGCCATGCCACGCTTCCTTTTCCCGCTACCATTACCAGGATGGTTTCCTGGTGTAATATGCCTGACCTTCTCTAATTCCACTTGCAACTCATCGGTGCTGAGCCTTTTTGGCACATCACGGTTTTCATGCTTTGCATTGAACACATGTCTTCGGTATTTTCCAGGACGCGACTTGTCCTTGGCAAGGAAACAGCGGTGTCAAATGGAACAGATCTTGCTAAGTATTGAGTATGATAGTGGATTGCTGTCACAGCGAGCACATGCATTGTAACCATGTGTCGTTCGCCCTTACATAGTGCCCAAAGCTAGATAATCATGGATGCACCAAATTATAAAAGCGCGCAGAAAGAAATCAGCTGGTGCTGCTATATAGGTCTCGAGTGAGAACACCCCTCCATAGCTGTTGAAGTTCCTCCACGAGAGGCTCCATGAATAATTCAAAATCCTTTCCAGGACTTTTTGGACCTGGGATGAGCAAGGCCATCATGTAGTTTGATTCTTTGGTGAAGACATTTGGAGGCATGTTGTAAGGGATAACAAGCACTGGCCACATGTTATATGTGGCGCTTTGGTGGCCAAATGGGTTAAATCTATCTGAAGCTAAGCCAAGTCTAATGTTTCTCGGGTCAGAAGCAACCTTTTGTGTTTCTGATTGAAGCTTTTCCACTCACTACCATGAGATGGATGGATCATTACATTCTGATATCTGTACTCCTGGTTCCTAGAATGCCACAGTACATCCTCTCTTGTTTCAGCATCATGAAACAAGCTCTGCAATCTTGGTATAATTGGAAAATGTCTCAGAAAATTATGAGGAATCCTCTTCACAGCATCGCCATCTTTCCATCTTGATGATTTGCATTTCGGGCATTCACTTAAGTTGGTATAATCCTTTCGGAACAGAACAGAATTATTCTTACAAACATGGATCGTATCATATCCAATTCCAATTGCACGAAGGAAATTCTTCCTTTTACTGTAGGTGTGTGGCAGCTCAGACGCATCTGGCAAAGATTTGCGGAAAGCAGCCAACATCGCATCGAATGATTTATTGGTCATCCGCTCAGATGTCTTCACCTGAACAAAGGTGCCCATAGTTGAGAATACTTACAGCTTATTTCATGGGTGACAGCCACGTTGCATTGTTCCAACATGCGGGCCCACCGTTTTTCTTTTGTAGGTGAAAGTTCACGAAATGCACTAGCATTTTGTAGCATCGTTTCAATGTTGGTCAAACTCACTGGCTCGCCACCACCACCTCCTCCTCCTCTTCCACCTGAGCATCAGGCAGATCAAGATGGTGATCTGTTGTTTCCATGTAGTCAATAACGTTGACGTTCACAGCTTCACCATGATGAACCGACCTAGTATATGTGACCGACATACCATACAAATGTAGATGATTTTGCACAGTTGACTGGGGTCTTTTAACTGAATTCATACAACTGCTACACGGGCAGAGCACATCTGATTTCGGACCACCATACTCAGCTCTGATAAAGTTCATGAAGTTTTCAACCCCCTCGACATATGCAGTGGAGAATCTTCGAGTAGAAGTTATCCAAGTCCTGTCCATCTATTAGACATACACATTAGTTCTTCTACTAGATATTACAGGAAAAACATATATGCTTTTTTATGAAGTCCAGAAAAAAATACCTAGGTCGATGTCTAAAGCCATGGCAAGATATTTGGACGAGCAGATCTAAGTAATGAAATATATGTAAAGCTAATTCAGCAAACAGATTTGAGTGCTAAATTATGGCAGGCTGTTTCAACAGTCAATGAGGCTGAACACACAGCCATCAAACAATCGAAGGCCATCGCAACAACAAAGATCGAGTATAAAACGGTGTAGAGCTATTTCACCTAATAGATTGGCTACTAGACCATGGCAATCTACGTCACAATAAATATATGGTAGGATATTTTAGCAACTAATCGGCCTTGGCATGCCATCTCAGCTAAGTAGATTGAGTGCAGAACACGGCAAGAAAGCTTCTTACGTAGAGCATATTGACTGTATACTACTTTGTCAAACAGTGAGATTAACAACGTCTATCAGTTAACATTCAACGCTACACCGACATGCACGGGGCCTCAGTCTAGAATGTGCGTACCGTGGGAGAAGCTGACCGCCGTGCGTCTCCACATGAACATCGCCAGCGGAGGCGGCGCTGACCCTGTGCGCCTCCACGAGAACATCGCTAGCGGTGGCGGCGCGGCTAGAGGACGGCAGTCTATGAGAGTGTACTGTGGAGCGAAAGGATCGCCGTGCGTCCCCTCGACAAACCGCGGCACCGACGTATCAACGCGGCGGGGAGGGCAGCTTTGGCGGAGCGAATGGAGTGGAAGGGGACGGGGGGAGGGGGGTTTGGGGAAAATTATTTGCTAGTTGGCCGAAGGACGGTTGAATTTGGGATTTGGGGGAATTTTTTTGGGGGGTGGGGCGAGGATTTTAACGTGGTGGGCGGGGGAGTTTGGTGCATGGTCGGTTTCTCCAAGTGCAGTCCCACGTGTCAGTGAAGAGGCAAGCTGAAGCGTGTTCCGTTTGCGTGAGCCGTGTGCAGGACCGAACGTGTGTGGGGTGCAATGCGACCGCGATAGGGGTGCTATGAGTGTACTGCCTTTTTCCTTTTAAAACTAGGTGCTTCGCCCCCTGAAAAAAAACTTGGTGCTTTGCGCGATCCATCGATACTACTAGTAGTAATCCGGTAATCCCGACTAAAACGCCGCGGTCGGGTCTTTTCCCACGCGATATGCTGGGAGGTTGGCTTAGTTGGGTTTTTTAGGACGAGTAATGCTACACCTACGTAATACCAGTTACGTAATTAACGTAATGTGAAATGTGTGAGCTGTTGATTGTAGGTTGGGGGGAGGGAGGGGCCCACCACCATGAAAACTAGGGAGGAGAGAGAGAGGCAATTTACGTTAACCCTTTCATAGGTTCCCGTAGATGTAGAAAGATGTGAAATGCGTGAATGTGTAGTGGACGTACTATTGGAGTGCCTAAGATAAATTGTGTACGTAGACCCTATGTGTTTATTTACTTCGCATGTTAGCTTTGTCTCGGTTCAATAAAAAGCAGAGTTGGTGGTGATGGTATGCCTATCATCCTGCAATATAGGCCGTCCGATCTATATCTAAAGGATAGGAAGGAAACTATGACAATTTACCCGCACTCCTATCGACATTTGCAGATCAGGCCTTCCCTTGTTCATCCTTTTCTCCCACAAGATCTTGATGTTCCATGCAACGCACGGGCATCTTGCTAGTACTCCTACAATATACCATATTATTGTGAAATTTCATATACATCGGCCGAGATTAATGCAAACACGACATATTTTCATTACATTTTGAACTTTTATAGGACAGAAAAATAAAAGAAACCTGACCCTAAACCTATTCTACGGCGGTGACTGACATCCTCCATCTGCGATCTCTATGTACGAGGGTGGGGTTTAAGACCCGTGAAGTGAAGGTGCGGTCTCCGGCGAGGAAGAGTAGAACACGGGATACAGACCGGCCAGTTGGCACACCATGCCCTGCCGCCTCCCATGCCCTACTCATCCTCGAAGGAGTCCCCGACCTCGGTGGTGCCAGACGTTGGACGGCAGCAAGTAGGACATGTGGCTGAGGGTGCTCCCATCATCGGCCGCCAGCGTGGCCACCGCTTGTGCGGCCGCGTCCGCGTCCGGCTACGCCGCTATTGCGTCGCGAGTGGCGACTTGAGCAAGGGCGGTGACCTCGAGCTTCATTGCCTAAGACAAGCTCTCCCGCAGAGCGTTCGCGCTCGCAGTCATGGAAGGTCTGGTGCTATGTAGCAGAACGATGCGCTATGGTGTGGAGGTTAGCTGGGCGTTGCCACTTTAAGTAGCGCATTCCGGTGAGGCCAAGCGTCCGGGTGCATCATTAAGTTGCCGGAGCTGGTTCCTCGTGCACCAAGCCTCTTAACGATGGCATACGGACGGACGTCCTGAATGCGGGCAGCTGGCGCCGGCTGGGAACGCACTGCGCGACGACGTGAGGGACGAGGGTTTTTGGTGTGCCAGGGTAGTCAGCCGCGGTCGTGGCAACATTGGAGATGCCCTTTGCTCACATATGATCCCCACATGTCATTGAAAAAGCAAGACGACCCGGCATGGTCTCAGGTCCTGGGGATGCAGCTGGCCGCGCTACACGATTCTGCGGGCGCGTCGTGGTGCGCGCGCACTTCAGCGCCCCGTCCATCTTCAACGAGCAGGGTGTTGATCTGCTGGTTGTGCTACAGCACTAACGCCACCCTCGGCACACTGAAACCTACCGTGTCCAGCGACGATGAGCGTGTCGCTCACCGCCAGAGTTGGTGCTGGAGCTATGCCACGTTGCCGGCCCCCACGACCCACATGAACGGTTGCCGGTGGCGAGGAGGTTGTGGGCCAGGTCCTCCATTGGACTAGTCTGCGCTACATCGTCCCGACAGGTGTGCCCCACATGCCGGTTTCCCTGTTTTCCCGGCCATATTCGAGCGTCAGTGCTCCGTGTTGTGCATTAGGCCTTTCACTTTGTAGGACAAACACGACAACTTATTGTTTATTTGAGTCGTTCAAGTATAATCATGTGGCGTTTGCTAATTTCTCATTCCTCTCCAACCCTCTTCTCCATCGATCATGCCGCCCTCCGGTTGAGTCCATCCTCCCGCATGCCTCATTTGAACATTCTGCCGAGTGTCATTCGCATGTGGGCCTAGACCATGCTTGTATTTCCAATGTTGTAATTTGTCCGACATGCATACAAACAAACGGTTCGTTTAAAGTTTCACTTTGCTCCACTACGTGTCGCTTCCCAACTTAGTTTGACATCCCATTCGGTTCATGCCCCGACACACGTTGACGAGATCGATTGATGTTGAGAGATCAATTGTGTGTCATGCAAGGAGATAAAGGTTTGGTCTATTTCTATGATAGAAATGACCGGCGGGGGGGGGGTCTATGGGGATCAGAGGGAGTATATTGTACGTTCATAAGCAAAATGAACGTATTGTACTCACCCTAGTCCTCTTTCAATCAATCTCCGGACCCCGAGATGAAATCGAGTACCTAAGCTAGATTCAAAATTTTGAACCGGTGATCATAGCATCCGCAAATCATATATAAAGGGTATTAAATGTTCATTTCGCTTTTAGACGTACAATATACTCCCTCCGATCCTTTCTAGTTTACATATAAGTTTTATGTGTAGTCAAAGTATCTCTACTTTGATCAAACTTACAGAAAAAAGTATCAACATTCAACAACGCCCAATCAATATTGTTAGATTTGTACGTACTCCTAGATTTGTATTCAAACTGAGATGGTTTCCAATTTGTTTTCAACCACGTGAATGTGCTTGTTCTCGCGCATGCTCTTCCTACTAGGATTTCGCCACGTATAGCCAGTCCAATAGTAACTTTTTTAAGCTCCCTGTCCAATAGTATTAGTGGAGTACTGACAACATCTGTAGTAGAGTATGCAGTGCTCATAGTACTCCCTCCTTCCATTTATATAGGGCCTATGTGGAGGAGAGAGATGTGAAAAGGTAAGGGGAGTGAGCTCTCATGCAAGAGCATATCTATATATGCATTCCTAGTTAAATACAATAAATATTAAGAAAGAGATAGAGAGTAGATGGAAAAAAGTACGAATACAATAGCCAACCTTATATATTTTTTGATAGAGAGTAGATGGAAAAAAGTACGAATACAATAGCCAACCTTATATATTTTTTGAGGGAAATAGCCAACCTTATAGCCCACACTACTGTATGAGTGCATATAGATGATGGCTATAGATGACATGGTAGTTCCTTATAGCCATCGGCTGGCTATATTATTAACCATGCTCTAATGCGTTTTTCAAAACCGCCTTTGACTATTGACAAGATTAATAGTACATGAGATGTATAATGTGAAAATTATATCACTGGAAGCTCCTTTCACATACGAATTTCACTGTATGCTTTGTGTAAGTTGCATGTCATATATTATTACTCTAACATTTGGTCAAAGTTAGCCTCGAAAACGCATTAGGCCATGTATAGTAGATGGAAGGAGGGAGTAGTAGTGGAAGTGGACCCTCTGATGTAGGTATCCCTGCCTTACACTTCCTTTCGGTCAATTACTAGCGGACCCCATGCTTGCTAGGCCCCACATGTCAGTTACTCCATGGGTTCGGCCACGTCAGGGGATCCTCATCCGTAGTATACCCCCTCTGTTTTTATTTACTCCACATAAAACGGAGGGAGTGGTAGTATAAATGACGCGGACGGGGGAGGGGGAGGGACGTCGGTTTGCTCTCAAATGTGGTCCCACAAGTGAGTGAAAACGCAAGACGAAGCGTGTTCCATTCGATGAGCGACGTGGAGAGTCCAGCGTGCCGGGGTGGAACGCGAACACGAAAAGAGCGATGTATAGTCAAAACCGATTAACCGGTCGTCACCGGAACCACTATTCACACTAGAACCTTCATTGCTTGGCCTACGCCGACCACTGCCCCAAAACCACACCTCCTCTCCAGCCCATTCCCCCACCTTTCGATCCCCTAGCCCGCATCAAGCGTCCCCTAGTTCGCCGGAAAGCCATGGTGTGCTGCAAGATCACGTACTACAAGATGCTGACGCCGGAGTGCCGCGCAGAAATCGCGGCGGCGGTCGGCGCCATAGACCTCCGTTCCCAAGCTCGCTTTGCGGCGGGCCAATCCCCGAGTTCTTTGGAGCCAAGCTACGAGGAGGAGGAAGCTGATCCAATGTTCATGGTGGAGGTCACGGTGCAGAAGGCCCCCGATGGGTATGAGACGATGGGCATCGACTTCGTGCTGGTGTCCGGGTCCCCCATGGTGCAGGAGGACCAGTGGTTCAACCTGGCAATACTAAAGGAGGACTGGGAGGCAGAGGCTCAACTCGACGCGGAGCGTGTGCATGCTGCTGCCATCGAGGCTCTCCTGCAGGCGGAACCGGATGTCGAGGATGTGAACCGGGCGGCAGAGGCTCAACTTGAGGCGGAGCACGCGGATGCCGCTGCCATTGAGGCCCTCCTGCAGGCGGAACCGGACGTCCTGGACTTGAACCGGGTGGCAGAGGCTCAACTCGACACGGAGCACGCGGATGCCACTGCCATCAAGGCCCTCCTGCAGGCGGAACCGGACGTCCTGGACTTGAACCGGGCGGTGGAGGCTCAACTCGACGTGGAGCGTGTGGATGCCGCTGCAATCGAGGCCCTCCTGCAGGGGGAACCGTACGTCCTCGACTTGAACCGAGCAGTGCTCCCGTCCATGCAGAGCTCCCGCACGCTCCGCGTAAACGAGTAGCTGGAGTCCGAGGACAACCACGGTGCAGAGACACACGTGGGCAGCTATGGCTGGTTCACGCCAGCAGCCAAAGACGACGAGGCCGTCTCGTTCCGCGAGCGATGATAGTTTTTCTTTATGTTGTTGTTTTTAGGGATCTTTTGCTGTGTAAAAACATATATTGTTATGCAAGTCGCCTGACTTTCATCATTTGGGTCAGTCTACCATTTCAGGCGGTTGGATGAATATCCTACGTCTCCTAACCCTTCTTCCTCACTGTCGGGGTCAAAACCGTCAGATCTCGGGTAGGGGGTCCCGATCTGTGCGTCAAGGCCGATGGTAACATGAAGCAAGGGACACAGATGTTTACCCAGGTTCGGGCCCTCTCGATGGAGGTAAAACCCTACTTCCTGCTTGATTAATATTGAAGATATGGGTAGTACAAGAGTAGATCTACCACGAGATCGTAGAGGCTAAACCCTAAGAGCTAGCCTATGATGGTATGATTGTAATTGTGATCGGCCTTCTAAGGACCAACCTCTCTGGTTTATATAGACACCAGAGAGGGCTAGGGTTTACATGGAGTTGGTTGCAAGGAAGGAAACACAATATCTGGATCGCCAAGCTTGCGTTCCACGCCAAGGAGAGTCCCATCCGGACACGGGCCGAAGTCTTGAGTCTTGTATCTTCACGCTTCAATAGTCTAGACGTTGTACACAGTCCTGCTGTCCGGATACCCCCTAATCCAGGACTCCCTCAGTATCCCCTGAACCAGGCTTCAATGATGATGAGTCCGGCGCGCAGTCTTGTCATCGGCATTGCAAGGCGGGTTCCATCTCGAATACTCCAAAGTACCTGGTACGATGAATAGTGTCTGGCCTCTAATCAATGATGTGCTCCTTGGCGTCAGTGCCTCAATAATGACCACCTCCACGTGTCGAGCAAATGCGAGGAGCCGAGACATTTTTGCATTTGACACCTTCAATCCTCCAGGCTGACTGCCTATTTGAAGGGACAGGGATTCTCATATCCAAACCCCACTCTCCCTCCCTGAGCTAGCATCCAGTAGAGCGCTCCGCGAAAAACCATTCCAACATGGCCGGCCGCCGCAACTCTTCTGCTTGCCCTCCTCGTTCCAAGTCAAGGGATTGGGGAGAGTGTTCAGGTCCTTATAGACGTTTGATAAAGTTACAAACCCAAGGGTTTCTCCGACCGGCGTTCATGGTCCCTGTTCGAGCCGGAATAGCCACTTACGACGGAGGGGAACAAACGGAGGAATCTCCAAACCCATCTCCAGAGGAGCGCGTATGCCTCATCCCGCATGTGCTAAGGGGCGTCGGGTTTCCCATCCACCCGTTTCTTCATGGGCTCCTGGAGTTCTACGGCCTCCAGTTGCACAACCTTACCCCTGCCTCCATTCTGCATATAGAGGGGTACGTCGCCCTTTGCGAGCTGTTTTTAGGCTGCGAACCACACTTCGGATTATGGAGGAAGCTGTTCTGCCTTGTCCCCCGCACCCAGGGAGAATCCCTATGCCAAGTGGGCGGGGCCAAAGTATGGTGCATTGCCGAGACCGGATACCTATCCGGCACTCCTAGGAAGGCACCAGAAAACTGGCCTTCAGAGTGGTTTTACATTGATGATGTTCCCCTTCCGGATCCAGTCCGGACAGGTCTCCCCAAGTTTAGTAATGCCCCGCCGAGGGCACGCCTAAGCTGGCGCCCCCGGGGCCCTCAAGAAGAGGATACGAGGGAAATACACTTCCTGATGAGCAGGATAAAGTTACTGGCCAAATCCGGACTGATGATAGTTGAGGTCATGGCGATATGCATAAGGCGGGGGGTGCAACCGCTTCAATATCGGGGGAAGCCCATGTGGCACTTCAACGGGGAAGACGACGCCACCCGCTGCAGCGTAAGGGTCCGAACTCCGCCACTGCTTTGGCAAGGATATTGTCCGATTTATACAAAGGGGAAGAGGAGGAATTCCTTTGCATTAAAACGCGGGATGAATTCTCCATGTACAACCCCCCAGAGTGGGTAAGTTGCCTTTTCCCTGCTTCGCTTACTTTAGCGTCCTTCTGCTAAGATTACCTACATCGATGTTTCCGAGCAGGAACTGAGGAGGGCTGTAGAAGGAATCTCCAGCCCCTCCCCGCTACCAGGACCCAGAAGGGCCCTAGATCCGAGACTCAAAGAAGATCCGGATATTACCGTGGAGCTTGCCAATGGGGTATTTTATCAAGCGAGCTGGGATGGCGCCTCAGTGGCCATTACAGCCGACTATCCCAGACTGCTCCTGTGTCGCGTGTAAGCCGAACTAACAACCCTATCCTCTGAAGAGGACTCCCCTCAGGTATTATGATTTACTCTTGAGGCGTCGTGCTGTTTGTAGAGACGACGGTCGGAGCGCGGGGACGAGCCCCTAGGGACTCGTCAACCACGGGCGTCCGAATTGGGCAGGCTCAAGAGGAAGGCGGTGAGGGTTGACACACCGCTGCAGAGGTAAAGTAATAACCTGTCCTGCAATTATGGTATTTGAAATATGACAACCCCCTTTGTGTCTGGCAGGAAGAGGAGCAGCCGGACTTATATCCGGGGATCCCACCAATCACGCCTCCACCAGCAGGGTTCCAGAACCGGCTTCGAGGGCGGAGGCGGACACAGGGCCAGTACCGCATAATTCTCCGACAGAGGATGCGGATGTGTGTTCGGCCACGAACTCCGAAGTGGAGAGTGCCATGAATCACCGGCGCGGATGTTTTGCATGTTGTTCATGACTTGCATTTCATATCATAGCATCATCCGCATTGCATCCGCATGTTTTCGTAAAACCTCGTACCCATCCGTAGTTGCCGCGCCCCCATTGTTTTCGTTGACCGCTCGGAGATCAACCAGATTTTGTTTCCCTCTTGCCTGGCCACCTAACCTCTCTTGCCAGCTCGCAGCCCCCCTCCCGTGCGTGTTCGAAAGTTGTCCCGAACCCGAACCGGTCTGTCATTACCAATAAGTACGGATCATCCCCTAACATCTATAAAATATCTCTGTTTTCTTTATTGGACTCCCTAGCCTATTTTTTCCCGTCCGTCCGATTACGATCGGAGGGTCTAGATTCCCTTCCCAATTCTTACCTGCTATATATATGCAGATGAAACCCTAGCCCTGTCCCATCCATCCATCAAATCCTCCCCGCCGCCACTCCTCTCTTCCTTGGGATCGCTCCCGATCCAAAATCCACCAACCATAGCCAGCACCCGATCCAGATCCTCTCCCGCCTCAGACCACCTCCCTGGTTTTGCGCCACCGACCAACCACAGTCGCCACCCCCTCGGTTCCCGAGGCCCAGCCTCCTCTCGCTCTCGTGCGTGAGCACGCGCCCGAGGAGCTCGAGCAGTGGAGCCCCGATCACGCAGCGCCAGGCACCCCTGCATCCTCCCGTGCTTCCCGTGCGCGCCATCCAAGCAGCAGCAGCAGATGAGCACCGCCGGCCCTCCTCTTCCTACAGTCTTCTCCTTTTTCCTCGTCTCTCAACTCCCCTCCTCTGCTTCCTATCGCAGGAACCGGACCCAGCTGTCAAACGCCATGGATTCGCGCCAAGAGCTCTTATGGGCCCCGAGGACCTCGCTGCCGGGATCCCTTCTCCTCGTCTTCCTCCGGTCACCTCCAGCGCCGCCATCCTCTGCGTCAGGAGGACGCTCGAACCTCCTCTGCTTCCCGCTCACCCGCACGTGACCGCATCAACCTCCCCAGCTCTCGTCGCCATCTTGTTCTGTACGTCGTCGTCTCTGTCTGATCCGACGAGGCCCTGTGTCTCCGGCCTCGTCCCCGCCTCCAGGTTGCCGCACCTCCGCCCGCCGCCATCTTCTTCCCGGAGCACATCCTCCGTACCTCGCCTCGTCCGCACCAAGCCTCGGCGACCCCTCCTGGACCGAGCCTCCGCCGGCCACCTCCGCCTCGAGCTGCCGGAGATCGCGCCCGCCGCTTCAAGTCCCCTCTGCGTCCCGCGCCACCGCTCCTGCTTCATTCGGGCGAGGCTCCGCCCGGATCCGTTCGCCTCCACGCTGTCCGCAGCCATCGGCACCTGCGTCCCCCGCTTCGTGAACGAGGAGACCAGTGCCACGCCTTTGTTGACCGGTTCCACTGCCAGCGTGAACGAGACCACGTCGCCCGTTTGGGCCAGATCAGCGCCAAGACCCAGCATCGCCCCCTGCCGGCCTCTCTCTCCACCGATCGGGCCTTAACCCATGGGTGAGCTGCCCCCAGCGCCTGCTCCTGTTGGCTCGTTTGCTCAGATTCGGCCCGATACATTTTTTTCCTGTGTTGGACGAATTATCTATTTATCCAGTGACTGCAGTTTTTCAGAAAACCCCTCAAGTTCATGCATGTAATAACTAATTAACCGTGCATTGGATTAAAACGTTTTATATATGTAATATGCTTAGAATTTTGTGTAGATTAATAATATGCCACTTTCATCCATGTTTAAAATGTTTAAAATGATGTTTGTCTAAATTTGTTCAAATGCCATGTTAAAATGATTTATTTCATAACTAATTAACAGTAGCTCCGAATTTAATAAACTTTATATGTATTTGGGGTGAAAAAATGAATAGAATAACATGGTCAACTTTATTTTCCTGTTTAACAACTTTAAAATATGTTTTAGGGCAGAACAGTAGCAAATTCATAATTTGCATACGAGGATTTTCCCGGAATTGTTGTTCGTTGTTCCGGCCTCATTTAAACTTGCCTAAATAGTTAGTTTACTTTTGTTACACCTCTTGCCATGTTAATCAACATTTAATATTGATGAGTAGCATAAACAAGAGAGAACTAAATAATTGATGTGGTGTTTCATCAATATGCAACTCATTGCATATTGAGCTCCACTTAATTTGTAGTATTGTTTTGCACTTTGCCATGCCATGCCTTTTAAACCGGACATGCATCATACTTTTTGTGCATCATGCCATGTTTATGCTTGTGCATTTACCATGTTGTTTGTTTCTTTCCGATGTTGCCTCTTAGTTCCGGTAATGTTGCGATTGTGAGGATTCGTTCGACTACGTCTGTTTGTCTTCTTCATGGACTCGTTCTTCTTCCTTGCGGGATTTCAGGCAAGATGACCGTCACCCTGGATCTCACTACTATCATTGCTATGCTAGTTGCTTCGTTCTATCGCTTTGCTGCGCTACCTATCTCTTGTTGATCAAGCCTCCCAAATTGCCATGTTAGCCTTTAACCTTTTTCACCCTTCCTAGCAAACCGTTGCTTGGCTATGTTACCGCTTTGCTCAGCCCCTCTTATAGCGTTGTTAGTTGCAGGTGAAGTTGAAGATTGCTCCATGGTGGACAGGGTTATGTTGGGATATCACAATATCTCTTATATTATTAATGCATCTATATACTTGGTAAAGGGTGGAAGGCTCGGCTTTATGCCTGGTGTTTTGTTCCACTCTTGCCGCCCTAGTTTCCATCATACCGGTGTTGTGTTCCCGGATTTTTCGTTCCCTACGCGGTCGGGTGATTTATGGGACCCCCCCTGACAGTTCACTTTGAATAAAACTTGTCCAGCAAGGCCCAACCTTGGTTTTACCATTTGCCTCACCACCACCTATACCCTTCCCTTGGGTCGGCCAACCCAAGGGTCATCTTTATTTTAGCCCCCCCAGGCCAGTGCTTGTCTAAGTGCTGGTCCAAACCGAGCAGCCTGCGGGGCCCCCTCGGGGAAACTCGAGGTCTGGTTTTACTCGTAGCGTGACTTATCCGGTGTTGCCCTGAGAACGAGATATGTGCAGCTCCTATCGGGATTGTCGGGGCATCGGGCGGCTTTGCTGGTCTTGTTTTACCATTGTCGAAATGTCTTGTAAACCGGGATTCCGAGACTGATCGGGTCTTCCTGGGAGAAGGAATATCCTTCGTTGATCGCGAGAGCTTGTTATGGGCTAAGTTGGGACACCCCTGTAGGGTTTAAACTTTCGAGAGCTGTGCCCGCGGTTATGTGGCAGTGGGGAATTTGTTAATGTCTGGTTGTAGATAACTTGACACCAGTTCCGAATTAATACGCATCAACAGCGTGTGTAGCCATGATGGTCTCTTCTTGGCGGAGTCCGGGAAGTGAACACGGTTTCTGTGTTATGATTGACGTAAATAGGAGTTCAGGATCACCTCTTGATCATTGCTAGTTGACGACCGTTCCTTTGTTTCTCTTCTCGCTCTCATTTGCGTATGTTAGCCACCATATATGCTTAGTCGCTGCTGCAACCTCACCACTTTACCCCTTACTTTCCCATTAAGCTTTGCTAGTCTTGATACCCATGGTAATGGGATTGCTGAGTCCTCGTGGCTCACAGATTACTACAACAACAGTTGCAGGTACAGGTTATGCGATGATCATGACGCGAGAGCGATGTTTACTTGTTTTGGAGTTCTTCTTCTGCTTCTTCTTCGATCAGGGGATAGGTTCTAGGTCGGCAGCCTGGGCTAGCAGGGTGGATGTTGTTTGAGTTTCTGTTTGTGTTTCATCCGTAGTCGGATGGTGCTCTTATGTAAGATGATGTTGTATTCATGTGGCATTGTATGCCTTTTGTATGTATCCCCATCTATTATGTAATGTTGATGTAATGATATCCACCTTGCAAAAGCGTATCAATATGTGGTTCTATCCTTGGTGGGACCTTCCAGTCTCTTTAGGATAGTATCGCATATTGGGCGTGGCAAGTTGGTATCGGAGCCTCGACCGACCATAGGAGCCCCCTTGATTGTTGGCCGTTGTTGAGTCTAGAAGAAAACTATTTTGAGTCTTAGGATTATATATATCGGAGAGTAGGATTCTTTTTACTCCTCAGTCCCTTCGTCGCTCTGGTGAGGCCTCCTGACGTAGATGTTTTGTCTTTCTCTCCTCAATTTTTCACAAAAAAAATTTAGGATCACGAAGGTATCTTGGGATCGTTCCGATATTCTTATGACGAGAACATTGTTCTTGGTGCCTCCTGACATTTAAGGGTTGTGGCAGTGTCCCGGGGAGTTGAGCTCCGAGGTGTTGTTGTCATAATTTTATCGTTGCAGTTCTGGAATACCTGTGTTTTGCCGACATCGAAAATATCTTTTGTGCAGTTGTTGGTGAGATAACCTTGACGCCACCCAGTACTGGGGAGTTCGGGAGTATTGCCATAGCTCGTATAACGGATGCTTTTCGAAGGTTGAGGTACACGATTTCCGGAGTTTTCTTGGTTATGTGTTGATGGACGGATACAACTGGATGTAGGGATTGTTAGTTTTGGGTGATATATATTGCTTCCCCTGTATCCCCAACACCAGATTGCATAACCAGAAAGTTTTGGGAGTTTATAGGTGGGAATTCAAGTAGCCCCTAGAATATCTTTCTGACAGATGCATGATATGGGATTGGGTAAATCTCTATCATATGCATTTGTTCCGGCTTATTCTGCAAGCCAAATCCTTTGTTTTGTTTTATTTGTGGTATTCGAGTTGCTTCGAAGTCAAATGTTGAATCCATACCTTTCCTAAACGGTGTTCTCATATTGCTATGTGAATACTAATCCTTTTTGATCATTGAGGTTGTCATGTTAATTCTTTTCCAACCGGTGCGCTTCTCTTTGAGATGATCCCATCATTCTCCCCATCCGCAAGATCAATTCTAAGTTTTCTCAACGGTGTTTGTTTCGTTCATCCCAAGTTGTCTTTGTTTTTCCCCACCCTCCCACCCTTTTCTTCAAGGACTCATTTATTTTAATCAAGTATCCATTTATTCATGTGAAGTCACTTCACTCTTTTCAATCAATGTTATGATTCGGTGATCCCTCGTGAAGATGCTCACGAGCTTCAAGTTCATCATCCTCCGTTCTTTTTTTGCTTCTTCAGTGGATCCAATTCAAGCTTTCAGTGTTGATCATATTCCTTTCCTCGTGTCAAATGCTTTCTCATGACGGTGCACCTCTCAATCACTCACCTCTTGCTATTCATTTGTTCCAGAGTGTTGAAGATATCTCAGAAGATTTGTGTTTCCATTCTCAATCCGTTCGAGTTACTTCAAGGTTGTTATCTAGTTAAAGCCATCTAATTCAACCGGTGCAATTCCCCCTTTCAATCATTTTCAACGGTGTTTTCTTTTGAGTGGGACCTAACCCACAGGTTTTTTTCCCAGGATCTTACCTTACTCTTCTAATTATCCCGAAGTTATTCTCAAATTATTTTCAAAGTGTGACGTAAGAATGGATTTCATCAGTCACATGCCTTCTCCAAGATCAATTTAAAATTCTTTTCATTGTTGGTTCAACCTTTCTAATTTTCTCCCGAAGTATCTCAACAATTTGGTGGTGTTTCTCCTTGTCATCCTCGGATTTTGAAGACCGAAGAAGAGTCCCTCTTAAATCCTTACCCGTTCTTCCAAAGATGCGTAGTTCAAGTTTGATGCCATCCTCTAATAATTGTTTTCGATAGTGAGAATTCTTTTCAACCAACCGGAGTATTTCATGACTTGTTTCCATTTCTTTCCTCTGAAGGCCATCATGTCATAATTCTTCATTCTCAGCATGTAGCTATCGTTCTCCAAATCTTACCGGTGCATCGTTCGAATACCCTCTAATCAGTTCATGGCCTCTTTGTTCTCATGTATTTAAATCCCTTCAAGTATCTTCATTCGTTCTCTAATTCTTCCCGGTGAATTGTGCCTTTGCTACTTTCATTTTCAATTTTTACGGTGCTTCGTTCAAGATTTTACTTCCTTTGTTATCATATCAATTCATTCGTTCTTTTTAATCCCACCGGTGGTTCCATCAATACCTTCTGAAGTTTGCGCTATATCTCTATCTGTAATTATTTTTTAAGAAGAATAAGTAGTATGCCAAATCCATTGCTTGTCATCAATTTAATTTGATGAAGGATAAGCATACACTAGATCTTATTCTTATTTCCTCGAGGTGATTGAATTCTTCCGGAGATTGTTCATGATGAAGTAATTCTTGATTACTAGTGATTCATCTTTCTTTCCGGAGTTGGTCATCATATCACATTCTCGGTTCGAGAGGCTTCATCTTTCTTTTCGGAGTTCCAAGCTATCTCAATTATCTCGTCGTGAAGCTCCATCTAAATCATTTCAAGGGTTCACCTTGTGTTTTCAACTTCTCTTTCTTTGTATCATCCTTTTATTACCGAAGTTCTTCATTGCGGCTACATGGTCGTTCGTCAAGGATTCCTTTCATTCTTCAATTGTTCTTCAAGATTTCTCTCGGAGTTAAGATCCACCAAGATATACTCTAAAAATAAACATGGTGCCCAACACATGTTTTGTTTTGAGGAGTTCTAGCATTCTTCATCTTGCATCCGAAGTGCAATTCTTTCTACCTTATCTTTTGAGGTGGTGTTATGTCACTCTTGACAATTAACCTTGGTGATTCAAGTTGTCAAGATTGAGGTATTTTAAATCCATCAATCTCTTCGTTGGAGTTATCTTGGTAAAGATTTCACCTAAAGCCTTCCCTAAGGAATTGCTATTATGGTGTTTATCAATGATCCAAGTTATCTCTCTAACATCTTGGTGGAAGAAGTTTTTCATCTCTTTGGTGCTCTCAACCAATCAATTGTTTCTGTTAGTGGCCAGTTGTCACCTCATAATTTTGAGATGTTTTCCATAAGCCCACAACAAGCTTGTGCTTCTCGTTGTTGATTTTGCAACAACTCCGTTCGATTCTTCCTTGCAAGGATGCTTTCCAAGTTCACTTGTGGCAAAAGTTGTCATTTTCTCCTCCGTCCCTTTATCCCAACGGTCTAACTTATATTCTTTCGTTACGGAGGCATTGTGATGTTGTGCTCTTCACCCATCACCTCGTTTTGTGAGGATCGTGTTCTTTTCTTGCTTATCCATTTAACCGGAGTGTTGTGTAATGTCTTCAAGTTCATTTCATCTTATCAAGTTTTGCCTCTCTTTTCAACCGGATTGCTGTCTGAAATCCTTCTTACCCTTTGTGCCATTCTTTCAATAGTTCCAGAGGCAGTGTGTTGTTGATTTCATCAAGTATCATCCCATCTTCTCAAGTTCATGTTCAATTCCTTCCATTTTCAGTCGGAGTGCTGCCAAAGTTATATCACTCTTATTCATTCTTATCTCGTTTCAACCAGAGTGGTTTCAATTCCTTCTTGTTCTTTGTACTCGTCATTCATAGCTTTGCAACCTCCAAGGTTCAAATGGTGTTCCTTGTTTCTCTTTTCTACTGTAATTCTCTCAATTTTGTTCAACTCTATTGTGTTATTCTTTCAAGTTTTCAACCTCTCGAGGTTTATTGGTTTCACTCGTTTGTCAAAGAAGCAACTTAGTTTTACCTCTTCTCTTCCTCTTCCGTTTCTCTCCGGTGCCATCCTATATCTCGGGACGAGATCCTCTCGTAGTGGGGGAGTGTTGTAACGCCCCGGATACAACTTTCCATATTCGTACCTCCAACTCTTGCCTCTTTCCGGAGATGCGATATGATTTTACCTTCGTGGTTGGGTTTTGTCTTTTTTTTTGCATGTTGTTCATGTCTTGCATTTCATATCATAGCATCATCCGCATTGCATCCGCATGTTTTCATAAAACCTCGTACCCATCCGTAGTTGCCGCGCCCCCCTTGTTTTCGTTGACCGCTCCGGGATCAACTAGATTTTGTTTCCCTCTTGCCTGGCCACCTAACCTCTCTTGCCAGCTCGCAGCCCCCCTCTCGTGCGTGTTCGAAAGTTGTCCCGAACCCGAACCGGTCTGTCATTACCAATAAGTCCGGATCATCCCCTAACATCTATAAAATATCTCTGTTTTCTTTATTGGACTCCCTAGCCTATTTTTTCCTGTCCGTCCGATTACGATCGTAGGGGCTAGATTCCCTACCCAATTCTTACTTGCTATATATATGCAGATGAAACCCTAGCCCTGTTCCATCCATCCATCAAATCCTCCCCGCCGCCACTCCTCTCTTCCTTGGGATCGCTCCCGATCCAAAATCCACCAACCAGAGCCAGCACCCGATCCAGATCCTCTCCCGCCTCCGACCACCTCCCTGGTTTTGCGCCGCCGACCAACCACAGCCGCCACCCCCTCGGTTCCAGAGGCCCAGCCTCCTCTCGCTCTCGTGCATGAGCACGCGCCCGAGGAGCTCGAGCAGTGGAGCCCCGATCCCGCAGCGCCAGGCACCCCTGCGTCCTCCCGTGCTACCCGTGCGCGCCACCCAAGCAGCAGCAGCAGATGAGCACCGCCGGCCCTCCTCTTCCTCCTGTCTTTTCCTTTTTCCTCGTCTCTCAACTCCCCTCCTCTGCTTCCTATCGCAGGAACCGGACGCAGCTGTCGAACGCCATGGATTCGCGCCAAGAGCTCCTATGGGCCCCGAGGACCTCGCTGCCGTGATCCCTTCTCCTCGTCTTCCTCCGGTCACCTCCAGCGCCACCATCCTCTGTGTCAGGAGGACGCTCTAACCTCCTCTGCTTCCCGCTCGCCCGCACGTGATCGCATCAACCTCCCCAGCTCCCGTCGTTGTCTTGTTCTGTACGTCGTCGTCTCTGTCCGATCCGACGAGGCCCTGTGTCTCCGGCCTCATCCCCGCCTCCAGATCGCCGCGCCTCCGCCCGCCGCCATCTTCTTCCCGGAGCACATCCTCCGTACCTCGCCTCGTCCGCACGAAGCCTCGGCGACCCCTCCTGGACCGAGCCTCTCCCGGCCACCTCCGCCTCGAGCTGCCGGAGATCGCGCCCGCCGCTTCAAGTCCCCTCTGCGTCCCGTGCCGCCGCTCCTGCTTCATTCCGGCGAGGCTCCGCCCGGATCCGTTCGCCTCCACGCCAGATCAGCGCCAAGACCCAGCATCGCCCCCTGCCGGCCTCTCTCTCCATCGATCGGGCCTTAACCCATGGGTGAGCTGCCCCCAGCGCCTGCTCCTGTTGGCCCGTTTGCTCAGATTCGGCCCGATACATTTTTTTCCTGCGTTGGACGAATTATCTATTTATCCAGTGACTACAGTTTTTCAGAAAACCCCTCATGTTCATGCATGTAATAACTAATTAACCGTGCATTGGATTAAAATGTTTTATATATGTAAAATGCTTAGAATTTTGTGTAGATTAATAATATGTCACTTTCATCCATGTTTAAAATGTTTAAAATGATGTTTGTTTAAATTTTGTTCAAATGCCATGTTAAAATGATTTATTTCATAACTAATTAACTGTAGCTCCGAATTTAATAAACTTTATATGTATTTGGGGTGGAAAAATGCATAGAATAACATGGTCAACTTTATTTTCCTGTTTAACAACTTTAAAATATGTTTTAGGGCAAAACAGTAGCAAATTCATAATTTGCATATGAGGATTTTCCCGGTATTGTTGTTCGTTGTTCCGGCCTCATTTAAACTTGCCTAAATAGTTAGTTTACTTTTGTTACACCTCTTGCCATGTTAATCAACATTTAATATTGATGAGTAGCATAAACAAGAGAGAACTAAATAATTGATGTGGTGTTTCGTCAATATGCAACTCGTTGCATATTGAGCTCCACTTAATTTGTAGTATTGTTTGTGCACTTTGCCATGCCATGCCTTTTAAACCGGACATGCATCATACTTGTTTGTGCATCATGCCATGTTTATGCTTGTGCATTTACCATGTTGTTTGTTTCTTTCCGGTGTTGCCTCTTAGTTCCAGTAATGTTGCGATTGTGAGGATTCGTTCGACTACGTCCGTTTGTCTTCTTCATGGACTCGTTCTTCTTCCTTGCGGGATTTCAGGCAAGATGACCGTCACCCTGGATCTCACTACTATCATTGCTATGCTAGTTGCTTCGTTCTATCGCTTTGCTGCGCTACCTATCTCTTGTTGATCAAGCCTCCCAAATTGCCATGTCAGCCTTTAACCTTTTTCACCCTTCCTAGCAAATCGTTGCTTGGCTATGTTACCGCTTTGCTCAACCCCTCTTATAGCGTTGTTAGTTGCAGGTGAAGTTGAAGATTGCTCCATGGTGGACAGGGTTATGTTGGGATATCACAATATCTCTTATATTATTAATGCATCTATATACTTGGTAAAGGGTGGAAGGCTCGGCCTTATACCTGGTGTTTTGTTCCACTCTTGCCGCCCTAGTTTCCGTCATACCGGTGTTATGTTCCCGGATTTTGCGTTCCTTCTGCGGTCGGGTGATTTATGGGACCCCCGACGGTTCGCTTTGAATAAAACTTGTCCAGCAAGGCCCAACCTTGGTTTTACCATTTGCCTCACCACCACCTATACCCTTCCCTTGGGTCGGCCAACCCAAGGGTCATCTTTATTTTAGCCCCCCCCCCCTTGCCAGTGCTTGTCTAAGTGTTGGTCCGAACCGAGCAGCCTGCGGGGCCCCCTCGGGGAAACTCGAGGTCTAGTTTTACTCGTAGCTTGACTTATCCGGTGTTGCCCTGAGAACAAGATATGTGCAGCTCCTATCGGGATTGTCGGCGCATCGGGCGGCTTTGCTGGTCTTATTTTACCATTGTCGAAATGTCTTGTAAACCGGGATTCCGAGACTGATCGGGTCTTCCTGGGAGAAGGAATATCCTTCATTGATCGCGAGAGCTTGTTATGGGCTAAGTTGGGACACCCCTGCAGGGTTTAAACTTTCGAGAGCCGTGCCCGCGGTTATGTGGCAGATGGGAATTTGTTAATGTCCGGTTGTAGATAACTTGACACCAGATCCGAATTAATACGCATCAACAGCGTGTGTAGCCGTGATGGTCTCTTCTCGGCGGAGTCCGGGAAGTGACACGGTTTTTGTGTTATGATTGACGTAAGTAGGAGTTCAGGATCACCTCTTGATCATTGCTAGTTCACGACCGTTTCTTTGTTTCTCTTCTCGCTCTCATTTGCGTATGTTAGCCACCATATATGCTTAGTCGCTGCTGCAACCTCACCACTTTACCCCTTCCTTTCCCATTAAGCTTTGCTAGTCTTGATACCCATGGTAATGGGATTGCTGAGTCCTCGTGGCTCACAGATTACTACAACAACAGTTGCAGGTACAGGTTATGCGATCATCATGACACGAGAGCGATGTTTACTTGTTTTGGAGTTCTTCTTCCGCTTCTTCTTCGATCGGGGATAGGTTCGGTGTCGGCAGCCCGGCTAGCGGTGGTGGATGTCGTTTGAGTTTCTGTTTGTTTTTCATCCGTAGTCGGATGGTGCTCTTATGTAAGATGATGTTGTATTCATATGGCATTGTATGCCTTTTGTATGTATCCCCATCTATTATTTAATGTTGATGTAATGATATCCACCTTGCAAAAGCGTATCAATATGCGGTTCTATCCTTGGTGGGACCTTCCAGTCTCTTTAGGATAGTATCGCATATTGGGCGTGACACCATGCAACAGAGCCTCATATTCGCCTACATTGTTGGAGTCTGTGTATAATATTTGGAGGACGTACTGGACAGTGTCTCCGGTGGGAGACGTCAGGACTACACCTACTCCCAATCCGGCCAGCATTTTAGAGCCGTCGAAGTACATGATCCAGTTGGATTATGCGCCGTACTCTTTAGGGAGTTTGGCTTCCGTCCATTCGGCAACAAAGTCGGCCAGTACTTGCGACTTGATGACCTGCCATGGTTTGTATATTATGTCGAACGGAAGGAGCTCGATGGCCCATTCAGCAATCCGGCCCGTAGCATCGCGGTTATTTATTATGTCATTGAGTGGTACTTCGGAGGCTACTGTAATCGAACACTCCTGAAAGTAGTGTCGCAGCTTTCGGGACGCCATGAAGACCGCGTATGCTATTTTTTGATAGTGTGGGTATCGGGATTTGCATGGAGTGAGGACTGTGGATACGTAATAAACCGGCTTTTGGAGCGGGAATTTGTATCCGTCAACCTCTCGTTCAACGACGAGTACTGCGCTCACAACTTGATGTGTTGCAGCTATGTACAGTAGCATAGGCTCGCCGATGTTCGGCGCTGTTAGGACTGGATTACTGGCCGGTAAGGTCTTTATTTCATTGAGTCCGGCCGCGGCTGCATCCGTCCACACGAAGTGTTCGGTGCACCGAAGGAGGCGGTAAAGAGGTAATGCCTTTTCTCCTAACATGGAGATAAAGCGGCTCAAAGCAGCCACGCATCCGGCTAGTTTCTGGATGTGCTTGAGGCCTGTTGCTATAGCCAACTGCGACAGAGCTCGGATTTTTGCCGGATTCGCTTCGATTCCTCTATTGGAAACAATGAAGCTCGGATGTAAGCCTCAAGTCATCTATTAGGGTTTCGACGTGTCTTTTTTTATGACCACGTCGTCCACATATGCCTCCACTCTTTTGCCGATTTGTTTTTCCAGGCATGTTTGAATCATGCGTTGATAGGTTGCGCCAGCATTCTTAAGCCTGAAAGGCATAGTGTTGAAGCAAAAAGGGCCATATGGCATTATGAAAGCTGTTGCAGCTTGGTCAGACTCTGCCATCTTTATTTGATGGTATCCAGAGTATGCGTCGAGAAAACACAGCGAGTCGTGTCCAGCTGTGGCATCGATGATTTGATCATTGCGAGGGAGGGGAAAGGGATCCTTGGGGCAAGCCTTATTGGGGTCTTTGAAGTCGACGCATAGGCGCCAGGATTTGTCCTTCTTTGGTAACATCACCAAATTTGCCAGCCAATCCGGATGTTTAATATCTCTGATGAATCCGGCCTCGAGTAGCTTGGCTAGCTCTTCCCCCATTGCTTGCCGTTTGGGCTCTAAGAATCGCCTTAGGGTCTGTTTAACAGGTTTGTATCCCTTTAGTATGTTAAGGCTATGCTCGGCCAATCCACGCGGGATGCCCGGGATGTACGATGGGTGCTAGGCGAAAATATCCAAATTCTCGCGTAAAAAGTCTCGTAGTGCAGCGTCTATTGCGGGGCTCAACCGTGTCCCTATGGAAGCTGTCTTCATGGGGTCCGTTGGATGGACTTGGAATTTGACTATTTTGTCTGCGGGTTTAAATGAGGTGGACTTGGGTCACTTGTCGAGTATCACGTCGTCCCTGTCCACGGTGGCCCGTAGCGTTGTTAATTCTTTGGCAGCTAGGGCTTCGGATAATGCTTCCAGGGCCAGTGCTGCGGTTTTGTTTTCAGCGCGGAGTGCGACGTCCGGATCACTGGCTAGAGTGATGATTCCATTGGGCTCGGGCATTTCAAGCTTCATGTAACCGTAATGGGGTATGGCTTGAAAGCTCGTAAACACATCCCGCCCCAAAAGGGTGTGGTATCCGCTGCTAAAAGGAGCTACTTGGAAGGTAATTTCTTCGGACCTATAATTTTCCGGGGTGCCGAACACCGCATCGAGTGTGATTTTTCCCGCACACCGCGCTTACCGACTAGGGATGATTCCCCTGAAGGTGGTGCCTCTTTGCTCAAAGCGGCCTTTATAAATTTCCATTTTGTTGAGCGTTTCTTCATAGATCAAGTTCAATCCACTTCCGCTGTCCATGAGTACCTTAGTGAGCCGGAAGCCGACCACGATTGGGCTAAGGACCAGAGTGGCCAGTGCCCGGACAGTCTGGAATCGAGGTTCATCACTGGCATTGAAAGTTATAGCAGTGTCATTCCAAGGGTTTATCTTTGCCACATGGCAAATTTCAGCGAAGCTTCGATGAGCTCGCTTGCGCTGATTGTTTGAGGCGAAAGTCTCGAAGACAGTCAATACCGCATTGTGTTCGTTGGCGGGATGTTGTTCTGCTTTATGGCTTGCAAGAAGATCCTCGCCACTTTTTGCAACCTGCCGGAGTATCCAACATGCTCTAAGGCTATGAGTTGGTGTCGTGTCTGGAGTGCTATGGAGTTTGCATGGTCCATTGAGCCATTCTTCCAATACGGTTCCCCGCCCTAGGGTGTGCTTTGGTCTCTTGGGGACAGGACCGGCCGACTTACGGGAGTTCGCCCGTTTAGTTCGGACATAGGTCTTGGTGAGAGCCGTACTGTCCAAAAATTCTGTTTGGGCTTTCCAGGCACTTTCCATCACAGAGTACTTCTGTACTACGATTGCCAAATCCACAAAGCATACAATGTCACGGCGGCTTATAGCATTAAGGAGTCCTTTGTCCGTGCAGTTTTTGCAGAAGAGTAAGACTATATTCTCCTCGCGGCAGTCCTTGACCTTGTTAAGTGCAAGGAGGAATCTGGCCCAGTAGTGATGTACAGTCTCCTGGGGCTCCTGCCTGATGCGGGAGAGGCGGTTTAAGTCCAGGTAGGTACTGTTAGCTGAATCCGGATACTGATCCGATCTAACAAACAGGGGCGTGGGAAGCTCCGAGCCTGATAGCTCGGGATCCGGGGTGTTGCCCAATTTCTTCGGCCCAATGCCCGATTCTAAGTCCGGGACTTGGGTCATGTCTTCCTCTGAGCAGGTATTTGGCTCATGGAGTTCGGTGATCCGAACATAATTCATCCTCAAAGTCGAGGGACGGTCCGTGTGAGGTTCTTCTACTACCGCTATCTCATGGGTGGCCGGCAGGGATCTGATGTCCCTTTGGTCGGGTTTAAGCCCGATCTGGTCGTAGTCTGTAGCGACTCCCAGAGTGGCGATGCGATCCAAGAGCTCATTGAGGGAGGAGAGCTCCATCGGATCCATCTGTTCAGCGAGTTTCGAACTAACGCGAAGGTTATGATTGATGACCCGAGAGGCCATCGTCGGCGCTATCACCGATGGGGCGGCCATGATAAAGCCGCCGAGTCGGAGAGTTTGGCCTATAGCCAGATCTCCCTCCGAGGTAATGTCGTCCTTGATGACGAGACGAGCCATCAAGCCTTGCAGCGACGACACAGAGGAACTCTCAATGAAAGCACCAATGTCGGTGTTAAAACCGGCGGATCTCGGGTAGGGGGTCCTGATCTGTGCGTCAAGACCGATGGTAACAGGAAGCAAGGGACACAGATGTTTACCCAGGTTCGGGCCTTCTCGGTGGAGGTAAAACCATACTTCCTGCTTGATTAATATTGAAGATATCGGTAGTACAAGAGTAGATCTACCACGAGATCGTAGAGGCTAAACCCTAAGAGCTAGCCTATGATGGCATGATTGTAATTGTGATCGGCCTTCTAAGGACCATTCTCTCCGGTTTATATAGACACCGGAGAGGGCTAGGGTTTACATGGATTCGGTTACAAGGGCCAAGCTTGCCTTCCACGCCAAGGAGAGTCCCATCCGGACACGGGCCGAAGTCTTGAGTCTTTTATCTTCACGCTTCAATAGTCCAGACGTGTACACAGTCTGGCTGTCCGGATACCCCCTAATCTAGGACTCCCTCACTCACCTCTTCTTCTTCTCCAGCAGACCACCGCACGGGCCGTACGGATCCTCCCAAACATGTGCTTGGATAAACATACTGTATGAACGAAAATTATGTTTCAGCGGTAGGATGGCTGAGTTTGGTTTGTTCACATGCGGTAGCACGTGTTAGTGAGCGTGTGTTCCCTTGGTTGGGTTTGCTGTGTGCAGCAGTGACTGTGTGAGGGTGCGGTGCGACCGCGGCATGCAGGAGCGATCGTGTGAGCGTGTGGTGTGACCGCAACAGCCGTGCACAATTGTACCTCTTTCCATTTTGAAAACTTTAGGCAAGTTGTGAAAAATGTGTGGTGAAGTATGGCAATGCAAGGCCTAGACCCAAACAGGATAAGTACATACGTACTAGGAGTACTAGTGTTAAAAAAGAAAGGTTGGGTTTTCCTTCGCGGGATAAATCGATACAAATCCTCGTTTGATGTGTCAATTAATGCGTATTTTTTCTCCAAAGCCCAAAGAGCTAACCATCTCACTCCTCATTGCTTGATTAATGCAGCGCCATGCAAACCAACCTTCTCACTTCCGCATGCATGCAAGGGTATATTAATGTCCTTGGTTGCTAGTACGAGGCAAACCCCATCAATTTTGCCTCGATTAGTGTTAGTGTCCTTCTGCAAATTCTAATTTTGATATACTGGCCTTGTGTACAAAAATGGAGGTAGTAACTATTTGACTTCCTTCCCCATTGAGGTGAGGTCGACAAATCTCGAACGTTGTGGTTTGGCGAAGTGCGATCGACGGAGAACACCATTGAGGGAGACCATGGTAAGTCGTTTGCAAGTGCCGCCTGCAAGCTGAGACAACCGCCTTATTTGCATCCACGAAGTCCGTTGAACCAAAGGGTGCGTAAATGTACTAGTACTACTAGTACACAATAGCGTCGTCCGTCCAGCTTAGTGCAGTGAGGTGGTTTCTCGAATAAGACGATGGAGAAGCGAAGTCAGCGAAGAGTGAAATGATGGTTGCTTCGTCCGTGCTTTGTGATTTGACACCTCACTGCTTTGTGATTTGTGATAGAAGGGACAGGGGAGTAGACTTTGTGCTCTATATTGTACATGCATCCAAGCACAGAAGAAAGAGGAGAGATGTTGCATTTTTCTATTCCTTCAATCAATCAATCAGGGAGCATCGGTTCCATCTTTTTGGCTTTGGCAGCACCGTCCATAATGGTTCCCATCGATGCCAAAAGCTATTTTCACATTTGGCTGCACATTGTGGATGCCCTTAACCATACCACTTGGTTTTGCTTCTGTGTGCTATCTATACAATTCTCAATTATATTGATCTAAAAAATTACAGAATCAAGATTAGTAAGATGGAGGTGATTTTGCCGCGCGGATGGCGGGGGGGTCTTATTTTTAGAGGACATTGGCCTAGGAGTTTGCTAACATGCGGTCCCACGTGTCTGTGCTTTACCAAGCCTATCTGCGTCCCACATGAGGCAGAACAATGGCAGAAGCAACACATGGTTAACTTGAAGAAGATGAGGGAGAAACGGATTCAACAACGAGTGAAATGATGGTTGCTTCATCCCTCCAACTTCCTTTTTTAGCATTATTACTTTGTCCCTCCAACTTAATTGCGGGAAAGGTGCAGCTTTGTGATTTGACACCTCATAGCTCATTACTACACCGGCGCCATGACTGAGGTGCTTCACCCCTGCTGCTCTGCAGTGTATTTCGGTATGGCACGTAGAACCGGTAGCTTGATGTCCCACATGTCGGCGAAAGGGACTAGAACATTTATGAAAGCGAGCACTCCACTCTTAATATGGAGGAGTACACGACATGGCGGCCTAGTGAACTATCACTTGTACTGTATAGTACTATAGTTTTGTTGTTTCACACAATCCATCGATACAAACCCGATGAGGGAATCCTAGATTAGGGGGTATCCGGACAGCCGGACTGTGTACAACGTTCGGACTATTGAAGCGTGAAGATACAAGACTCAAGACTTCGGCCCGTGTCCGGATGGGACTTTCCTTGGCATGGAAGGCAAGCTTGGCGATCCGAATATTATATTTCCTTCCTTGTAACCGACTCCATGTAAACCCTAGCCCTCTCCGGTGTCTATATAAACCAGAGAGGTTTGTCCTTAGAAGGCCGATCACAATTACAATCATACCATCATAAGCTAGCTCCTAGGGTTTAGCCTCTATGATCTCATGGTAGATCTACTCTTGTACTACCCATATCATCAATATTAATCAAGCAAGAAGTAGGGTTTTACCTCCATCGAGAGGGCCCGAACCTGGGTAAACATCTGTGTCCCTTACTTCTTGTTACCATCAGCCTTGACGCATAGATCGGGACCCCCTACCCGAGATCCGCCGGTTTTGACACCGACATTGGTGTTTTCATTGAGAGTTCCTCTGTGTCATCTCTGTCAGGCTTGATGGCTCTGTCGGTGTACTAAGGTAGGGGGTACCTCAGTACCCCAACTTGTGCACGGGCAGTCACAGCTTCCCATAGCTGGATCCACCAAATGCTTGCCGGAGACCATTTCCGCTCCATACCAAGCCATTCGAGAACAAAGTGTACAAGACAGAAGGTTAAGACCCCGGCAAGAGGAGCTTGCCGGGAAGGCCGTTCCAGGCTCAAGGCTATATCGCTCATGCAAGCCCCTGGCGAGAGGAGCTCGCCGGGAGACTAGAAGATCACATCACGAAGACACGCCTCGGCGCCATGCGCGTCGGCGAGGCCCGGGCGACAAGTTACAAGCCCGACAAGCTCCGGGCGGCAAGATCAAGACCCGGCAAGGTACTTGCCGGAGAGCTGCGACAGCGTGCCGCACTCCAGCTCATCGCCCACAGCGTCGCCTTCACCTTCTCGAGACGCGTGGCGGGTGGCTGTGCTGCATGAAGGGTGCGGTGGCACTCCACGGTGGTGGCTTCACCGCCGTGGCAAATGGAGACGCAAAGGCGGGAGCTTTTGGGGCGGCGGCGACGAGCATTTAATGCTCTTGTCCCCTCTGTCAAAAGTAGGTAGAATCCTTTGTTCAAGCCTTGTACCTACCTTTGTTCCTTCTGCTCCAACTACCACCTCTTTTACATTTTTACCCCTCTGCCCTACGTTGACACCTGTCGGTGACCCCTTGCCCTATAAAAGGAGGCCCATGCACAACGTAGGGGAGGTTCGGATCATTCGCTACTCTCGCGAGGTTCCGATCATTCGCTACTCTCGCGAGGCTCGAACCCTTGGCAACTCTAGCGCCTGGGATTCGGCTTGTTTCGCACACCACACCACCACTCGCTCGCGTTCTCGAGCAAGATCAAATACAACACAAAGCAGCAGTAGGGTTTTACGCGACCATCGCGGCCCGAAGCTGGGTAAAAATCCCCTCGCCCGCGCGCATCGCCTCGATCTGCTCTCCGTGCGCCCTCCGCCCTCGTACCGAACACACGAAGGGGCCGCCCCCGGCGGCCCCATAGGTGTCGCGCCCCCATCGCGCCCGACAGGCTCCTTCAATCGTCATCAACGATGTTATCCAGGGCCAGACTTTCCTCCCGGGACAGATCTTCGTGTTCGGTGGCTTTGCGCTGCTGGCCAATTCGCTTGGCCACCTGGAGCAGATCGATAGCTATGCCCCCGGCCATCAAATCAGGTTCAGAAACCTGAACTACACAGCAGATATCCGCAGAGACTTGATCTTCTACGGATTCGGGCCAGCGCCAGAAGCGCCGAACAGTCGCGATGAGCACGGCTTAGACCTGCTGTCAGACGTAGCTCGGGATATCATCCCGGCAGAAGCCTCGGATCTACATCCGGGACAAGTCACGTTGCCTAAGGCCGGAGGGCTGGACCCCGCCCCATAGGTCGTCCCCTCATCGGCGATGGGCGAATCTGAGTCTCGCCTCGAGGAGCACAGTGACTCGGACCCCAGATTCATATCCGGACGTAGGTTCCAGTCCGCGCGCCTCCGAGCCCGCCGATCCTGGTTGGGCTCCGGTGATGGAGTTCACTGCGGCGGACGTCTTTCAGCACTCGCCCTTCGGCGACATGCTGGACTTATTGAGGTCTCTCTCCTTGTCAGGAGACTCCGGGCCGAACTATGTCCGGCTCGAGTGGGAAGCAGACAGCAACGGAATTCGTTGCCCACCCACCACCCACTTCATTGCCACGATCGACGATTTAACCGACGTGCTTGACTTCGACTCCGAAGACATTGACGGTATGGACGACGATGCACGAGGACTACAGGGACTACAGCGGCCACCTCCTCATACAATATATATGTGGTGGACACCCCAATGCAAACCAGTGGCGGTGAGGCAACGGAGGATAACCCCTCAGGGAGAGAAAAACATGTGCGTTATCGGCACCACTCCAAGCCCCGCCACATCAGAAATGGCCCTGGAAACAAGAGCAGTCCGAACGGTGCCAAAGAGGAATACAACCCTAGTCGGCCTACACTTAAGCAGGCCGGACTAATGACGATGGGACGCTTTGAGAGGGACAATCACACACCCCCCTCCGACGACGAGGCAAGCCTCGGCAATGACGAATCGGCGTCTTAGGAAGACCCGATGGAACAAGTTAAGCTTCAGCGGCGGCTCATGGCTACCGCAAGGAGCCTACAAAGGAAGCAAGAGCAGCTTACAACTGACCAAGATGTGCTAGAGGATAGGTGGACCAAGATACAGGCTGCCGAAAATTACGAACTCGACAGCCCCAATAAAGGGCACACACGGCACAACTGGCTACCTCAACTCAAGCAGGAAAACCACGGGCACGCACACAGACGCCCATGCATCACTACGGTCCAAGGCGGCAAGAAGCAGACACGAAGGGGCACCCTCAGGCCTCGACACAAAGGTCATAAACATCAAGACAAGGAAGCTGGTGCCAAGTCCGGCAACACTCAGTCCGCTAAACGGACAAAGAGCAACACAAGCCTACTCGACCGAAGCCGCACGCTGGATCAGCCGTGTGAAATTCACGGTACCCCAAGAAGGATGGCAGAGCACACCAATAGAGAATGCAGGATCCTCAAAACAAAGTGGCTTGCCGCACGCCGGAAGCAATAAGGGGAGACGCAGTAGTCCGGGGGCCCAGTACCACATAAACCACGGCGAGTCAATTGCAATGCCTCTAGACCCAGTAGTCCGGGGGCTCCATAACATACAAAGCCCACAAGGGTATGACGCCACAGAAAACATCTCCTAAAAGATGTAAGGCGCAAAGGCCAAGTTCTATTGGCCCACCACTCTAAACGGTTGTCTTCGGATCACCCAAAAAAATGCTACGCCAAAGAATAAATGCTCGGGACCTTCCCACCATACGATAGCTTACCGTATGCTAATGGGAAAAACCACGTCGACTAGATTCCACGTGGTAAATTACCCAAGCCAACCATCTGGACATCCATTGCGGAGTCCGCACTACCTCACGGTCTAACGGCTGGGCACACCAGTGCCCGATTAGGGACCCTAGGAGCAACAACAAGAGGACACCTAGCCGCCTTCAAGCATTTCGCATTTGCAAACTAATGATTGACGCAGAACAGGACTGGCGGCATGGAATTATCCCGGACACACAAAGGAAGGAACATGCAGGTAGAAGGCAGTTCGGATTCATTCTCGATCCACTCACAACTCCCTCCAGTCCGGCCACAACAGGTTCCGCCAATTAACACCTCTTTCCGTACATCATACTCATATGTATAGACATATCATCCTACTACAATGCGTAGGCTCAAATAGTAATTACCAGTTGTTGCTTATCGCCGATGCCTCTTTGCCAAAAATGACAGCCACGCTTCGCATTCACCTGGTTATACCAGGGGCTTCACAGTACGGCAATAAAGTCTGACCACCTTTTTGGTCGTTCGGCACCCCAAACTTATAGCACTATATGCATCTGCTCCGAATCATGTCTTGGGTCATTGGTTGGGTTTGCCCGGCTCCCATGTTTTGGTACCTTACGTTCCGTTCTATCGGCTAAGGTAGTGCTGGGAGAACTCTCGTGATTGTGTCGGTTCAGCGGACGAGCACCTCGATGAAAGCCGAAACCGATCGTCATGATGAAGCGAGAGCCGGTCCGCTGTTCGAGAGGTTATAAAATCCTTAAAGATTTATTCCGCACAACACCATTATAAATGCTAAGTGCGACGGATCGGTCTTTTGATCAGGCGCCAATAGAGCCCCTAGTTCGGCCCTCCGAATACTAGGGGCTGCACCGACCATACTCGAATTCCTATGTCTAAGTGAGAGTAATAAAGCCTTATAGTCCGATTGCCTGGTTCGCGGAAAGATACACCTCCTTACAAGGACCCAACTATGGGATAAAGAGTGTTCAGATATATCCCGAACACCCCGTATCTTTTTTACGAGGGGCGGTTTACGATCGCCAACTCCTGAATTTGCATACAATAAACAGCCGCCGGGAAGAACATATGTTCAAATTAAACAGGCAATATATAATAAACATGCCATTATCCCATATTACAACAAGCGGCACAAATGCCCTCAGGGAAATATGATGTCTTTAGCACACTTGTCTGCCACAAGGCGGTCCCCTTTCATCACACCTTCATAATACAGCTCGGGCTTGTGGTGCTCCTTACCCTCCGGCGGCCCCTCAGTGATCAGCTTTTCCGCGTCAAGCCTCCCCCAATGCACTTTCGCATGGGCGAATGCCATACGTGCACCTTCTATGCAGACTGATCGCTTGATAGCATCAAGCCGAGGACAGGCGCCCACAATCCGCTTGATGAGTGTGAAGTAGCTGCTTGGAATCGGCACGCAGGCCATAGCCGGACAACTAAGTCCTTCATGGCTAGTTCAGCCGCCTGGTGCAGTTCGACCAGCTATTTCATCTGATCGATAAATGGCACCGGATAGTTCGGCGCCAGATACTGCGACCAGAAAAACCCTCTCCGCAGTCTTCTTCTCCTCGGTGCAGTAGAATTGAGCGGCATCTGATATACTGCGTGGAAGATCCGCAAAAGCCCCTGGAAAAATAAGAATTCAGCTTGCCGCTTGGATTCTTCACATTCTAACATAAACAAAGCTAAGAATACAGAAGGCCTTACCAGCCGCTACTTTCCGGGCCTCTTGAATGTCCTGCGCAGCACCTCGGGCTTCTTCCCGAGCACCTTCTGCATCCTCGAGAGCTTGGGCGAGCTCGGATTCTTTCCCTTCTAGACGCTTTTCCAAGCCCTCGCTTTTCTTCACAGCTTCTTGGACCTCTCGCTCAACTGTGATAACCCTGGCCTCGTGTTTTTCACGAAGCGCCTGTTCGGCCTCAGCCTTCTTGTTGGCATCAGCCAAAGCTTTCTTTAGTGCCTCGTATTCGGCACCCACTTCTAGAGCACAGAATACTATAATTTTTTATTCTGCACAACCATTCGTTCGTGCCAACTCCAAGACAAATGTTTTCAACATACCTTGCTTGTCTTCCAGTTGCTTTCTCACATGGCCGAGTTCTCCCTCGGCCCATGCAAGGCTCTGCTTCAGTTCGGATACTTCCGCATTGAAAGCGGACGTCCTCTCTGCGGACGCCTGTTTTCACACCAAAGGGTATACATTATTTACATAGGCTCCTGCGAAGGCAGGGGGTTTGATCCCCTGCCCGGCTCTGTCTCCTTCACTGGACAGTGCATCAGGGGCTACTACTCATATTATGACAATTCATGAAAGGGTTTCCTAGGAAACATACCTCAAAAGCCTTTATAAGGCTAAGGCAGGACGTGCTCAGCCCTCTCTCGGCGGACTGAATCCTTTCAACCACCTCGCCCATAAAGGCCCGATGCTCATCAACAATAGACGCGTTCTTCAACGCTGTCGATAGACCGCCAGGCAGCTTCGCTTGAACAGAGGACACCGGCGGCGTAGGTAGGCCCCCCGCCATCAGGGGTGGCTGCTCACTCGATCCCGGAACCCTAGAGGTCCTGAGGGCCGTATCCATCCCCCCGTGTTTGGCACCAGGGATATGTCCTCCCTGGTCCGGGTCTTGTTGAGATGACACCTCAGTGTCGCGCCCAGACTTGGGGGAAGGGGCTTGCGGAGGCGTCTCACTCGCCAAAGCGTCCGAGTCAAGTGAATCCTCCGACGAGGACTGGCCGGCGCAGGACCTTGCCGGACTGTGCAATATATAGGCAACAATCAAAACTACTACACCCAAAAACAATCCCGGATGCATATGCATGTTCAGATACTTACGACTTCTCCAGGGGCTATGCCTTGGGATCCCACTCCGAGCTGCTATCGGCAGCCGTGGGGGATGCCCCTGGGAGGGAATTTGTCCCCCTCTTGGGCGATCCGGCCTCCAGAGAGGTGGAGGCCGTCCTCTTCCTCCCACCGTCAGAGTGAGGCTCATCCTCCTCTGCTTCCTCCTCCTCGTCCTCGGATGAAGGATCGACGCTAGAGTCTTCGGATTTGGCGTCCGAAGCCTCGCAACGGTGAAGGCCACCCCGGGTCTTCTTGACCTTCTTGAAGGTCTATTTCTTTGGCGCCTTGTAAGGCGCGGGGACCAGCATCTTCGTCAGAAGAGGTCCGGCCGATTCCTCCGGCAGGGGGGCTGGACAATGTATCCGCTCCACCTTCTTTACCCATCCCTGAGGTCGCAATGAAACACGATTAAGGTGTTTCCCGCATAACATGCCAACTGAGGTATGAATAGACAGAGTGCAGCTGTGACTTACCGAGCTTGGAGAATGGGATGATCGATACCCACGGTCCTCGGCGGGGCCCGACCACGATTTGTCGGACTTAAAGAGCACCTTCCAGATATCCTTGTGGGAGGAATCATAAAGCTCCCGAAGGGTTTGGTGCTCAGCCGGGTCGAATTCCCATAGGGTACAAGCTCGACGCTGACAAGGGAGAACCAGCGAACTAGCATCACCGGACTCGTCGGCGAGTTTGAGCGTCCCTATCGACCACACCACGGATCTGCGTCGAGCGATAACATACTCATCGGACGAGCACCAGTTCGGGCCCTTCTCGGGCCAGGACATGAGCCGCAGTGGAGCTACGGATCTGAACTCTGGAGCTGCCGCCCACTTCTTGCCGTGTGGTTCGGTGATGTAGAACCACTGCTGCTGCCACTCCTTGACAGAGTCATTGAAGGCGCCTTTCAGCCAAACGGCCTTGGGCATCTTGCTTACCATGGGGCCGCCACATTCGGCGTGTTCGCCACTCACCACCTTGGGCTTCACATTGAAGATCTTCAGCCATAGGCCGAAGTGAGGTGGGATACGGAGAAAAGCCTCGCACACGACGATGAACATCGAGATGTTGAGGAAGGAGTTGGGGGAAAGATCGTGAAAATTGATCCCGTAGTAATACATGACTCCCCGAACGAACGGGTGAAGGTGAAACCCGAGCCCATGGACGAAATGGGGAAGGAACACGACTCTCTCATGAGATTCCGAAGTAGGGACGACCTGTCCCGCCGGTGGAAGGCAGTGACCGATCTTCTGGGCCAGATACCCGGCTCCCCGGAGCTTCTTGATGTCCTTCTCCTGGACAGTTGAGGCCATCCATTTACCTCCTACTCCGGATTCGGACATCTTCGGTAAACTTCCCTTTAACGGGGAAGAACAGTGCTTGGGTGTTAGGGCCCGCATAGAGGGGAATGGGCTAGCGGAAGGAGGAGGCGTGGGTAAAAGAGAAAGGAACCTGACCTCCTTATAAAGGCGATAGTCCCCACTTGCCTGGTGGAACCAGTCTGCCTCCCACTCGCCGTGGTTAGCGGCACGGTTAGATTACCCATACCCGTATTGATGAGAATCCCGTAATAAGGGGACACGATCTCTGCTTTGACAAGACATGTCACAGAAACCGCCTCGTAATATGCGTTGTAGCTGGTTGTGGGGAAACGGTTCGAATAATGGAAATCCGATCATAATAACGTGTCACGTCATCAGGAAAAGTTGTCAGCAGATTGCATTTGTGAAAGATCATTTTTCATATCCGGACATGATTTGAGTGTTCGATAATTACTTTGGAGTACTCGGAGGAGGAACCCACCTTGCAATGCCGAAGACAATACTGCGCGTCGGACTCATCGTCATTGAAGCCTGGTTCAGGGGCTACTGAGGGAATCCTGGATTAGGGGGTATCCGGACAGCCGGACTGTGTACAACGTCCGGACTATTGAAGCGTGAAGATACAAGACTCAAGACTTCGGCCCGTGTCCGGATGGGACTTTCCTTGGTGTGGAAGGCAAGCTTGGCGATCCGGATATTATATTTCCTTCCTTGTAACCGACTCCATGTAAACCCTAGCCCTCTCCGGTGTCTATATAAACCAGAGAGGTTGGTCCTTAGAAGGTCGATCACAATTACAATCATACCATCATAGGCTAGCTCCTAGGGTTTAGCCTCTACGATCTCATGGTAGATCTACTCTTGTACTACCCATATCATCAATATTAATCAAGCAGGAAGTAGGGTTTTACCTCCATCAAGAGGGCCCGAACCTGGGTAAACATCTGTGTCCCTTACTTCTTGTTACCATCAGCCTTGACGCACAGATCGGGACCCCCTACCCGAGATCCGCCGGTTTTGACACCGACACCCGATTAAACAGGAAAGGGCGGGATTTTTCCCGCGTGGTAGATGATACTGGCCGTACATAGGCAATTTTAATGTATGCAAACTGAATAATTAAGTAACAATATGATATCTAGTAAAACTAAAAACACATATCTGTATTGCATAGTTGTTAGATGTAAGATGCGAGAACATGTAGAGATGTAGTTTTGGAGGGCCTACAGATAGAAAAGCGTAATACGGTCACCGAACTTCAGAATACGCTGATTACAGTCACTATATACATTTTGCGGTGATTATACGGTCACTTGCTCACGGTTCAGCATTGGATTGCACTCTGTTGATCGGCCAAATAGTCTGCGTGGCACCATGTTGACTAGTTGAATTGACCACGTTCCTTGTGGGTCCCACCTGTCAATTCGCATAGGAAAAAGGTCAGATAAACACAAATATACGCAGGCGCGACAAGACTCCCACCCATGCGTGGGAGTCACCTGGTTGTGTATGTGTCTGTCAGGGCCTGATGTGTGCGCATGCACGTGTAGGTTGAGCACTTGACCGTGAGAGTGTGTGTTTGTCGTGTGGTGTGTGAATGCATGTGTGCGTGTGTGCGTGTGAGTGTTGCGTGCATGCGTGGCTTTGTGTGTACGTGTATGTCGGGGATATACTCCGAGGTGTAACCCGCCGGATGTATGACCCGGCTGGAGCGTGGCGACTCACTGTGTGACCCGCTCGTAGCTTGGCGATTCAAAGGTAACCCGCCCGATCTTGGCGGGTCATTAGTAACCTGGCGGGCAGGTCAGATGGACAACAAGGCCCAAGGCCCAGAAGACCGGCTCACATTATTTTGGACTGACTTAGAGGAAAGGCATGACGAATATTTCCTTTACGAGGAAGCAAGACTCAGACTTGTATTCAGCTTGTAAGAGAAGGTAGAATAATCCTAGTCCTACTAGGACTCCACATGTAACCCGCCCCTCCAACTTATATAAGGAGGGGCAGGGCACCCCAAGAGGGACAAGCAAGAAACAATCTCTATGGCTAGACAACTAGAGGAGAGCCGGATATGCGGCGTCTCCCTCATGAGCATAATGAGACCTAGCCACAAATAGCATGTAGGGCTATTACCGGATGATGTTACACGGGGCCCAAAGCTGTCTAAATCCTTGTCTCGTGTGTTGCGTCTCTCGATTCCGATCAACCCCTCTCAAGCTACCACATGGATGCGTTGGCCTCACGACTAAGTCCTCACACTAGGACATCTACCGTGACAATTCCACGACAGTGTGAGTCTTGCGTGCGTGCGTGGCTACATGTGTTTGTGTGAGTGTTGCATGCATGAAGTTCGTGTGCATGCGTGCGTGTGTGTATAATCACCACACCAGCTCCTATGTTAAAACAGATGGCTCAGCATACCAATACAAGGCCACCTTGTCCGTTGTGCCCGCGGTCATGAATTTGAACCACCGTCCAATATTTTTTTGTCGTTTGTTTTCATTCTTACTAGAAAGATGCCCGTGCGTTTCACGTAACATCAAGATGCATTTGTATGACTAGTTTATCTTTTGAGAGAAAAGGATGAACGAGGGAAGGCCTTATTTGCAAATGTGGAGAGGTGTGTGGGTACCTTTTTGCAAAATTGCCATAGTTTCCTTCCTATCCTTCAAATATAAATCGGACGGCCTATATTGCAGGATGGCAGGCACACCATCAACACCAATTATATTTTTTATAAGCGTGTAGAGTAGATGCAAGCCGACATGTGGGCCCAATGGTAGTGAGATAATGTGATGCAACACTAGAGGTGCCACGTGGAGCGTTTAACTGGTCAACTAGTCATGTCTTGAGCAAATAAAGAGATATACGGTGAGCCCGTGACTGTATAATAACCACAAAACGTAAATGGTGACCGTAATGAGTGGATTCTGAAGTCCAATGTATGTATCATGCTTTCCCTTCAAATACAATGATCGTCACTGTATATATGCGAGAGAAAGATGAAACATGCGTGAATGTGCTGGGGGCTTACTTTTAGAGGACCCGGAGATAGTTTGTGTGCGTACGTGAAAGGGGCATAGAGGGGGTGTATGCGATGGAGAGAGATGCTCTTTGTTTCTCTTTATTGTGACTAACTTTATATATAGTATAAAAATATACAAATTCATAGTGCGGAATAAATATCATTGTGGGCACCATGCAATGCAAATTAACGTTCATACTCCTCCATATAACTTTATAATGTTGTATATACGTAGAAATTCTAAAATAATTTTTTGGCCACACTTTATTCAAAAGGAATGTTGTATGTGAAATAAATGTGAAGAGAGGGCTTTTTAGATCAACTAGCAAAGTGGCCCGCTGTTCGCGCAGGCTAGTATTTTATAGTTTCATGGAAATAACTTCATTGCCAGTTCTTTCAGTTGGTCGTGAAGTGGCGATTTTAAGGATACATAAGAGTTACCCCTTTAGTGTTATGTCCTCCAATCCATGGGTTTGCCTATGGAGGTGCAGTGGTGTCTACATGGTGGGTGGCTCGCTTCACAATCCTGTTGAGGCGTATTCAAGTATCTTATTTCTGGTATATAATGTTTTCCCAAGATGTATCACATGCATCAAATTTTAGTCAATATGGGTGATTTTGTAATGATTATATTTTTTGTTCATATTCCCATGAAGTATGTGTTAGCATGGACTAAGTCTTAAATTTTTTTGCATCACCTAAAATTTCATAATTTACGCTAAAAATGTGTAAATGCACTATGCTTTTTTCCCTAGATTATGTACCTTAATCATGGGTATTTTTTTAGAATTCATAGATGATTTTTTTTAACAATTGATAGCTGATTGTTTGTGTTGTTTGTAGTTAAATGATTTTTTCACACTTGAATGATCACTTGGGCTATTAGCCCAACAGGCTCACGCAGATGTACACAATGTTCATGCATCTCTCACACACGGCAATCCACACATTCACACACGTGCTGGCTGTTCTTGCCAAATCTCCTTTGTCCCATTTCTCACTTCAGTTCATCCTCTAGAAAACACATCCATATTAGTGAAAATCAAAGCCAGCCGACACGTCGTCTTCCTCCTCCATAGAGGCTGCCATCTTTCTCCCATAGGTCCAACCTTATTCCCCTACCTATTCATGTTATATTCTCCCCTTCTTCTGTATCTTTTTCCCATGTCGCAGTGTTGAACCGATGTAATTATGTTAGTGAAAATATTAATTTGTTTATCCCTATCCACTTTATTTATGCTTGGGATTGACATTGGTAGTTGCCCCTCAAGCTCTCAACTATGTAATTAACCTCAAATATAAGATAATATTGTGCATCGACGTTAGGTAAGAATGAGTTGTTTCAATCAAATGCTGATGTACATTTCCATTACTTCTGCATATCAGTAGACCATATCCATCCGGCCATATCATGTTAGCACTGATATGTTAGTTATATTTTGAAGATAGTTTGTAGTATACATATTTTTCATGTACTTATGCTAGGCTAATAAAAGGTGAGTAGCAACATCTTGTTGAAGAACTATTCTAAAAGTTTTTTTCCTGCATATATTAATAAAAGGTCAGAATGCTATGTATAGTTCTCCATGTGTAAACACATGTTTGGGTAGAGATAGGTCTAATTTTTTGATAAGCAGGTCTCACTTCCCCCTTTTTTTGTCACCATACAATTGGACTAATAAATTAATGAAGGTAGTTTTGTTATTGACTCTACAACCCTGTATGATGGCTCCTCTGGATCTTCACTCGGTTGACTTATGGCCAAGTTACATAATGATGATAGTAAGCTATGAAGGTCAAAAGCAAAGTCGTAGTGTTAGTTTTTTTATGTTCCCTCCATTTTTTCTCGTCTTTGCACCAACATTAGCAGTGTTAGGCCCCCCTACACCTATTAATATTCAACGAACTCCCAAAGACATGTAAGGATTTAGTAAATGAATAAGAAACATGTTTGATTGCATTCTACATATAAAATATAACGATCACCTGATGCTCTTACAATTGGTCGCACTATATTAAAGCTTGAGGACTGACGTATCACATAATATTAGGTTCCTTGCATCTTTGTGTTAATTAGGCGTGAGGTGTAACTTATATAGATCAAATAATTCATTAGTTATGCTAAAAAAATCCATTAGTTACGTACATACAGGCTAAGGGTAGCTGCAATTTTTTCTTCCATTAATTATGTACGTACAAGCTAAGGATAGTTGCAGTTTTTTTCTTTTTGATCTAACGTACAAGTTTTTTTCTATTTGATCTAACGTACATTCTAAGGACAACTTGCTATAGTTACATACGTACATGTTAGAAATAGCTGTCATTTTTTTCTTTTTGATCTAACGTAAAGGCTAAGGATAGTTGTATTTTTTTAGATGAAGCACTCTCTTATATGTAATCCATTAGTTATATCTTTTAAATTATAGGTCCACCAAATCAACGACCAGATATTTCTAATTATTGTGGTAATTTCTAGCTTATTTATCTTTTTCTGATTAACCCGTCAAGCACTTCTCATCCGGCCGACCTGGTCAAATAGTTATGTAATTATAGCTAGTTAAACAATTATATAATTATACATAGTCCTGTTAGATTTAGTTAAATCATATCCATAAATTGTACAACTATGCATGCGTTGCTACCTAGAAAGGTATGTTTTAGTAAAAAAATGGTATGTCGTAGTAGTGTTGGATTCAAGGAAAGCTAGCTAGACGTGTTGGACCGTGGCTTTCTTTTGACGTGAGGCACAAAACATGTTGTAGACGTGTTGGATTTAAGGCAAGCTAGCTAGACGTGTTGGGCCTTGGCTTTCTTTTGACGTGATAAACAAAAGGTTATGAGGATAACCAATATAATTGTATGGGTCCACCATATTTATATTGTTATGCAAATTGAACGGTTGTATTTTTTTAGAATTAATGATTTATCAGATCAAGGGCTGATATTTTCTGCTTAATGTGAAATTTTCTAACTATTTCTCTTCCTCGTGGTTCATCGTATCTTACTTTTTATATATAATAGATGGGGTACGTGATGTAACATGTGTGAATGTGTAGTTGATGTATTTGGCAGGGCCTAGAGAGGTATGTGTGTGTATTACGTATTCGAGAGAGGCATGGATAGAGGGTCCGGCGGGGAGAGGTGGGTGTGGGAGAGATAGCACGAGAAATGAGAGTGGTCTAGAGAGAAAGAGACAAATATGATGTCACGGCGAGAGATTCCCTTGAGTGTGTATATGCAAGGCGGGAGGGGATAGAGGCACCAGGAGAATTCTTTTTTGTGTGGTGTCTGTGTTGGTATGTGTGGGTGTGAGAAGATAACTAGACCTGGGGGCAGAGGGTGTGTCACCGCGTGAGGTCCGGTGGGTCGAGGTGAGGCCCTTGGTTCGGTTCCGTCCTACAACACATTGGTCGGCCTGTGACGCATTTAGGGAGACCCATGGATGACTAGTCGTACAAGACGAAGATTGCAGAATTGTGAAGGACTCTATGTCCACTGACAAAGCCAGCTAGGATTTGTAACCCTAGGTTCTCGGACTAAGGTAACCCCTTATCTCTGATATTACTATTCATCGAACCTAACTTTAAGGGGCATCCTACAGAATGCTCTGCTAGAATCATACTCGTCGATTAGGAAGAGAGGTTTGAGACAAAGCATGAGAGACAGGCCTAAAGATAATGTGCATACAGGAGACATGTAGGCATGTCTATGTATATAAAAAGGGTCGATGGGGATTGTGCGTGTGTATGCTTGTGAGAGGAAGAGTGCTTGTGATAAAGGTTAGTGAAAACAGTCGTAAATGGTTACGAGAGGGAGGGAGGGTTATATCGAGAGCATGTCTACGAGAAAGACACCCCGGGAGAGTGTGTGAGCATGTGTGAGAGACCACCGATGGAGAGTGAAACTACATGTCAGACTAATGTACACATTGATTGAAGATATAAATTGTATCCAAATATTAGGACGGGATCATGATATTTGCAATTCGCGTAAGGAACGGTCATTGATCCATCAAACATCTAGATTCTACCGAATTTGAGCATGTCTATGTTATTATTCGACATAATTGATCCACATAGTTAGTATTTTGAACTCCAGACAATGCATCGCTTTAGCAATCGAATATAAACGTGAGTATAGTTCATGTTGTGTGTGTAAAGCACATTATACAAACGAAAGTTACACAATGAACATTATAAATAGCTACCAATGAACTAGCATACATTTGAATTCAACTTAAGGTGGTTTAAAAAATTGAATTCAACATGAAGTCCATTCAATTATTTGAATTCGAAATCATGGCATTTGTAAATCATGCCTAAATTATGGGGGCACCAATCTTTGCTCTATTTGTACATAATAGCATATGTAGTCGTGTACAAAATAGATTCAAAATTAGCTCCATTCCAAAATAATCGTAGTTATGGATTTTCAAGTGTCAAAATTTCAAAAAGAAGCGGATAATTTAATGAGGTTGTCAAACATACAAGGTCAAATTTAACATTGTCTATTTAGACCAATCCTCAAAGTTGAAGAGTACTCTAAACGTGAATGCTTCTGTTTCAAAATTTCGAACGAAGCGCCAAAAGAGCCTCTACTCGCCGAAACTGTGTGAGACCAATGTTTTATAGTACAAGGAAATTACTTTTCTAAATTTGACCTGTGAAACCTACCGGCCCGACGTCCAAAGGTCTAAACCGGGGTAGGTTTGTAGCTTCATCTAGACGCCACACAACCGCCTCCGAAAAATATTCATACACAATGGCCGCCTAAGCACACATGCGCGCGGCCGAAATCGCTCCCGCCCACTATTTGGGACACTTGGGATTACCATCCTACCCCCAACCCACGGTTGGTCCGAAATTTAAGAGGAGGCAAAGTTTGTACTTTCCCCAAATTTCAAACAAGCGTGTCCCATCTGTTCAAAAAAAGCCAAAAGCAAGCGCGTCCCAGACCAAAACATGGTTCTCCCTTAGCTCCCCCCGCCCCCCGCCCACCCGTCTGATTCCCCATTCATACTCTATGGGCGCCAAAACTACCTCTCCACCAGCCGCGAAACCCCGGCATCCTCCGTCCGCCACCCCATCCCACCCATCAATTGTCGCCCTCCTCCATCACGCCGGAGCTGATACCCCGATGTCGTCGTCCACCGCAACCTCAACCGCAACTCCCTCCACGGCTAGTAGTTGAAGCCGAGGCTGAGCCATCCGTACCCGAGCCAGTTCAACCACGACGTCCTGCGCCTCACCGCCGCCTCTCCAACTTACCACCGTCCACCGCACCAGAGCTGTTCCTGCTGCGCCGTCCTTCGCCGCCTCGGATCTACTTCCCCTCTGCCGACATACGGCCACGACAACACAGTCAACAATTTGGCCATGGGTTCGTCCAAGGCTCCACCGTCCTCCAAAACATCAGTTCCCCCGACAAAAACAAGAAGATCACCGCAACATATGGAGGAGACCACACTGGCAACCGAAGATGGTACTCCTCTTCCCTTATTCGTGCAAATCTTACATGTCTACTTGCACAGTATTCATCCCACAGAACACACTCCTTGACCACTTCTTCTTGATACTAGATGTTCCTAGTAACTCGCAATGCACAAGGTTTCTCCTCATATACTATTTCACCTTAACTAGAGGTCCGTCGCCCCCTGGATTTCAATTCCTAGTCAGTTGATTCCCAATTAACCGAAGCATTCCCCAGTGTAATAGGCGCTAGTCCTTCTATTACACCAGGGAAGCAGCGCCTCGGTGTTTATCTTAGGGGCTTGTGGGGCCTAGAGCTGCTGGCTCCCGATCTGGAGGTCGGCCGGGATTAAAGGGATGGCCTAGGGGCGCTGCCAAGCACGGCGGTGGTGTGAGGTCGAGGGGAGGGCGGGGCAGCGGAGGCAGGGGTCTAGGCCGGTGGTCGCTGGCGGTTCGAGAAAGATCGTCAACAATGACTGGTGGGAGGTAGACGAAGTCCAGCTGCCCATTCCTTATAGATCGGACGGTTCATAAAAAAATCGACTCACCTATTTATTTTCAGTCGACTGTTATCTTTATATGACCACATGTGGTGGTGTGCTGGAGGAGTACCTGCATTTCCTGTGCTCATATATTACAAAGTCATACGGAGTGGAATCTAATTTTGTTTGCCATGCAATGTTGTAGAGCTATCATATGTCACCTGCCATTTATTTTTCAGCCACCTGCTATCTGCTACTTTTATAGTGCACTTGTTCTGCACACACTTCACCCTTACTCTCAATATTGTGTTTTTATGCAAGGGTATTTCAGACTCTGCTGCCATGAGAGAAGCAAAAAAGAAAAGAGAGTAGTCGCTCCAGCGTCGTACGCGGATAGGCCAGACACGTTTCAACCTTATAAAGGGTGCAGTGTCAGCAGATGGAGACCGTAAACGTAGCTCTGGAGTTGATGATCTCGCTCGCAATGAACCACCATCCCAGGTGCTTGCTTTAACTTCACGGTGTCATATGTGGTTGCATGTTGCATATGGTGTGTAGCTTGTATTCGAAAGGCCGAAGTCGGTCTTTATTACGATAAGGAAAGATATTTTTTACATGAACCACCATCCCGTGAGCACTAGAAAACAAATAGCTAGTCAGGGCACTGGGTGAGCCAGTGACAAGCCCAGCACAGATGGGCATCACCTGGAGGCCAATTAAAAAGCCACGATGGTGGCGAAGCAGCCCGCCTCCCACCAGGCTCTCAGGTCCTAGATGATCATGCTCCCACTCCAGCCGGATATCTAGCTTGTATTGCTTCCAATTTGGTTAAATTGCATCTGCTTAGCTTAAACATTATACCTTTGAATATGACATGCCTTCCTGTTTTTGGTACATACTAGTACATCTGTCTATTAACCATGTTCTTACATCAAACTAATGTTCTTGTGTATCCCTGATCAATCACTTATGATGAGGCAGTCAGGCCAGTGGACTACTGTGAGTAAAGATCCTCATTTAAAGAATGCAGTGTCAGCCTCCCAACATGATTCTCAAGAACAACAAGGCTAGATGAAGATAGTGAACGTAGCTCTGTAGTTGATTACCGCATTTCCCCTACACTAGCGTCGCAGGTGCTTGCTCTAACTTGGCAGCGTGATACGTGGTTGCATGTTGCATATGGTGTCTAGATTGTAATTCTTCCAATCTGGTTAAATTGCATGTGCTATTCTCCTTATTTTATACATTATACCTGTTAATGTGACATGCCTTCCTATTTTTAGTACATAGTACACCTGTCTATCAAGCATGTCCTTACATAAAACTATTGTTCTTTTTGAATCCCCCATCAATCAATATGACGAGACACCTTTAGTATATGCAGTGCGATATTAGTTGCATCTTTCATATGATTTATAGCATGCGCTGCTTCTAATTTGTTGAAATGCCATTTATGATGGGACGCTTTTAACTTGGAAGAGTCATATTGGTTGCATCTTTCATGTGGTGTCTAGCTTGCATTGCTTCTTATTCGTTGGAATGGTTTTTGCTTAGTTTACACAAACAGTTGTGAATATGCCATGCTGTCCTGTTTTTTGTACATATTCCATCCTGGTATCATGTGTTTGCCTTACATCAAAGTAGTGATTGTCAGCATCATGCACGAATGAGTTCCGAAGAGAGAATTTTATTGCTTTTTCTTGTCGGTTTTACTTGACAATTCAAAATCAATAAAGCGGAAGAAAGTTAGCAAGGCAGCGGATAAAGATGCTCCTTCCAAACGGAGGGCCTCTACAGATTCTACTCCTCCATCCCCCAAAGATGATTTGCAAGACAACACATGCATAGACACTCAACGTAGTTGTGTTGATGATGAGCACGTCTCCCCTAGTGAACCATCACAGGTGCTCCCTCTAACTTGGCACTGCTATATGTGGTTGCATGTTATGTATGATGTCTAGCTTGTATTGCTTCTAATTTTGTTGAATTCCATCTGCTTTCTTTACACATTATACTTGTGAATAAGACACGTGTTCCTATTTCTAGAACATACAATATCTGTCTATCACACCATGTTCTTACATCAAAGTACTACTGTTGTGTAACCTGCAACAATCACTTATCATAAGACACGTTTGACTTGGGAGTGTGATATAGGTTACATCTCGCATTCTTTTCTAGCTTCTACTACTTCTAATTTGTTAAAATGGCACTTATGACAAGATAGTTTTCACTTGGTAGAGTGATATTCGTTGCATCTTTCATATGGTGTCTAGCTTTCATTGCTTCTAATTTGTTCAAATGCCTTCTCCTTAGTTTACACATCATAAGCTGTGAATATGCAATCGCACTAATGACGAGAGACCTTTAACTTGGTAGCGTGATGTTGTTTGCATCTTGCATATGATTTATTTCTTGTACTGCTTCACATTTTTTAAACGCCATTTATGATGAGACACTGTTAGCTTGGCAGAGCAATATTTGTAGCACCTTTCATATGGTGTCTACCTTCCATTGCATTGCTTCTAATTTAGTGAAATGTCTTCTGCTTAGTTTACACATCATAGTTCTGGTTATCTCATGCCATCCTGTTTTTCCTACACATTACATCCTCCTATCATGTGGTTGTCTAACATCAAAGTTCAGTTCGTCTGTATCACGCATCAATTTGTTCTGAATAACTAAATTGTTATTCGTTTTTCTTGTCGACTTGACTTAACATGGCACAGAGAAAGAGAAAGCAACACAGAATGATAGGGAAAGGGAAGCGGAAGAATCCTGCAGATTCTGCTGGCACTGATGGTGCAATAGAAGGTTAAAGTCCATCAGAAAAGTGTACAAACAGGGTATCCAATGCTACACGAGCTGCAAAACAAGCCAAACAGAAACAAATAGCTGCCACCAAACAAGCAGAGATAACCCTAGTGGTTGCAACACCTTCCACAGTACCACCAGCTGCATGAGTTACTCGTTGGTCAACTCAGCTAGCAGCACATTCCCAAGCTTCCTTGCCACCTGACACTACTTCCGAAGCACTCTTGGCACAAGATGAGTTGGCAAGATCAGATGAACTTTCTGAGCTTCAACAGCAAGAAGGTAGTTGCTAGAGTCAAGTTACAATTGCATGCTTCTTTATATGTAGTCTCACAGTTTGATGTACACTAACACTTCCCATGTTTGTTGTTGGACTAGCACCTAGGCGCAAGAGGAAACAAACATCATGGATAATGCTCGGTAGGTTAACTAAATCTAGAGGAGGAAGAATGGAGATCCGTTTTGAGGCAGGTTTAAAAAGGTCACGTGATGCTACAGAGTCAGACAAGTTAGTATCAGAGGGAGCGGTTGCCGTTAGGTGTCATGTACGTATCCTCCCAACATGGATTCAGTACAGGAATGACAAAGACAAAACCCAGTTCAACACCTTCCTCGACCATTTATCTTTAAGTATGGTTATGTATGGAAACTAGTAATATCATCTTGCTCTGTCCCATACTTTCTAGATTGCTGATAATGAGACTCCCATAATTTTCAATATATGAGGTTCAAGTTGGATAGCCAAGATGATGCAACCAGACAAGCTTGCACCCATGTTATCAAGTCTGCTCTACGACAGTATCGGTATAACTTGAGGAAAACTCACTTTGAAGGCAAGGCTAACAGTGAACTTGCCCAAACATCTCCAGTGGAAAATATATCAGATGAAGAGTGGAGAGGCCTCGTTAAACATTGGTCTTATCCGAAGTATCAGGTACATTATATATATGTGATCATATCACATGTTGAAGTCCTATTTATGCATGTGCCACACAAATCTATCTTCTTCTAGGTGAACTGTTCAAAGAACAAGACCAACCGTACGAAAGTGAAATTCCAACAGACGACAGGATCTCATAGCTATATTGCACACTGCGAGGCTCTTGTAATTAGTTCTTGTTTCACTCTTTCCGTTGTACCATATTATCAGATCTATATTGACTTGTTCCAAATGCAGAGGAAAGCCCGCAAGGACAAAAAAGTACCTAAACCAAATGATGTGGAAATCTTCAAGGACTGTCACACCAGCAAGAATAAGGGCATGACTACACCAATCAAAGCCACTGTTGTAAGTCCTTAATCCTCATGCCTTTTAACTACTACTTACTCTGACTTGTGCCTTGAACTGCATGGTTTGCAGCCAATGTCTATTAATCTTTTCAATTTTATACACAATTGTCTTAGCGTATCATTGCACCTTACAAGGTTTAAAAGAGAGGAGTGATGTTCCTTTGATCTTGACCTGTAATCTAGTTCTGTGCTGGACTTGCCCACACAATGTTACAATTGTTTGTTTGTCTGTTCTCAGTTGTTTTGTGATATGAATGATGGCATACTATGCTTACCGTATTATAAACTTTGTCTCTTTATCCTTTGTTGTCAATACAATGTGAACAAATAGACAATACATTAGCAATGGTACATGGTCATATGTTTGGAACCTGGTTTTATTATGTACTTTGCAGTAAAATGCAACTAATATTTTACATGGGTTCACCAGAATAAGTTCTGTATATATACCAAAGCTATTTTGTTTGGTTTTGTTGCCTCCTTAATATCTTTTGTTCTAGTACTACTAATGTAAAAACTCAACTTTTCAGCAAGCTATGGAAAAATGGTGGAACCGCCACCTTCTGAAGGTGGCGAGGAAACTATAACCGCAATGTCAGCTCTTCTTGCGGTGGGTCGATGCACATCCACTAACAGTGCCAAAAGCACATTCCTGTGTAATACTGGGTTGGTTATTAAGGCAATCTCGTCCAAACTGCCTCATGATCAAGATATGCAAGATCAAAACAATGTTATACCCACGCTCCAAACACAAGTCCATTCCCTAATAGAGACCCTTTGTGAAACAAGGACAGACATTGTTCGATGTCGTCAAGATATGCATGGTTTTGAAACCTGACTATCAGACATTTGCTATATTGTTCAGGAGCCTAGGAGAAATGAAGGCGAAGGTTATGGTGCTCCATCGGACAATACTGCATGAAAACATAACAGTCAGGTCAAATGAACTGAGCTTTTGAACTTCTCGTGGTGCATTTATCTGCCAAACTGTTAACTTTTATGCCAACCTTCCTTTTGTTTTATAGTTGTAATTTATTTTGTTGCGATACAAAATTTGTTCTTAATGTGCAGCCACCGGCTGAAGAAAATAGCAAGCCATTTTTGTATAGTGTAGGGTGTTCCCTATATTTGCACTGGTGGCGATCTTTGATGCCAAGTGGATGTAATATGTGCAACCGCCTTAATATCCTAGCGTTAGTTTCTGGCTTATTTATTTCCTAGTCTTCTTTTTCTCTGGTTTGGTGGTCGCAACAACCATGGGCCATATACGGACCATGGTAACCTTGACCCTGCTACGGACCGTAGGATCCATGGGTCTCCTACGGGCCATCGATAAATGGGCCTCCAACAGGGCCATAGAATCGGTGGGCCTCGAGCCGTCGGATAAATGGGTACATTGGCCGTAAATGGGCATAATTGGTATCGGCCCATCACGGTAACGGGCCGTTAACAGGCTGAAGGACAGCAAAGGCATAATTCTGTCACATGCATAACGAGTCATTAATGGGCCAGAATATAGGACGGGTTGGAAACGACGCAACGGGTTAACAGGCCAGAAACGGGCCGACTCTTGCCACGGGCCGAATTTGGCCCATTAGGAGAACATGCGATGTGGGCGGAAGTGTCGAGGGCGGAAAGGAGCCCAAGAACGTATGGGCCGTAAGTAGGCCGAAAGCTAACACGGGCTGGAAACAGCCCATGTGAATCATGGGCCGTTAACGGGTACAAAGAAATTTACTGTTCATTATGGGATAGAGTCACCGTGGGGCTCTAAAGGGCCTAAAGATATGAAGGCCTCATATGGGCTGAAAGACGCCTTGGGCCATACATGGGTCGAAATTGAAACGGGCTGGTGTTATATTCGATGGCCCACATGACATTGTTGGGCCGATTTCGGGTAGGCCCTAACGGGCCATGAGTTACCGGGCCGTAAAATGGGCTACTTGCGAAGAGACCATTAACAGGCTTTTCATGGGCCAGCCCGCTAACTTTTGACCAAGTCAAACGGGCCGGCCTTTGTAAGCTAAATGGGCCAGTGGTGGGCCGTCGCACGTGTCAACATATCATATGCGCATATCTGACCAACTGACGAGCTGACACGTGTTTCCTCCGGCCAATCAGAATTTTACACGTGGAAATTTCCCATTGGTTCGGGCTGTTAACGGGTTATCAGATCCAAAACCGGACCCGATAGCTTAACAGCGTCCCGTTACGGTGGATGTCACGTGTCGGTTACCTTGACGAAAGCACTTCTATGACGCGCGATTTATCGTCATGGAAGTGGACACTTCCGTGACGATAATTTTGGTAATGTCATGGAACACTTCTATGGCAGCACCGGTATGACTATCTTGATTCTGTCATAAAATCGTCATGGATGTACATGCATGACAAAAAATGTGACGTACTGTGACAAACATGTATCATCACGGAAGTGTATTTTTTTTTGTAGTGATGTGATGTTTATCTTTTATGCATCTTATTTTGCTTAGTACGTAAGATGATCCATTAACTAAAATTTCAAGGTATAAGTGTTCTCCTTGAGTATGCACCATTGCGATAGTTCGTCGTGCTGAGACACCACGTGATGATCGGGTGTGATAGGCTCTACATTCACATACAACGGGTGCAAGACAATTTTGCACATGCGGAATACTCGGGTTAAACTTGACAAGCCTAGCATGTATAGACATGGCCTCGGAACACTGCAGACCTAAAGGTGGAACGTGAATCATATAGTAGATATGATCAACATAGAGATGTTCACCATTGATGACTACTCCATCTCACGTAATGATCGGACATGGTTTAGTTGATTTGGGTCACGTATCATTTAGATGACTTGCAGGATGTCTATCTAAGTGGGAGTTCTCAAGTAATTTGATTAGTTGAACTTTAATTTATCATGAACTTAGTCCTGGTAGTATTTGCAAATTATGATCAATAGCTCGCGTTGTAGCTCCCCTATGTTTTTTGATATGTTCCTAGAGAAAACTAAGTTAAAAGATGATAGTAGCAATGATGCGGACTGGGTCCGTGATCTGAGGATTATCCTCATTGCTGCATAGAAGAATTATGTCCTTAATGCACCGCTAGGGGATGGACCTATTGCAGGAGCAGATGCAGACATTATGAACGTTTGGCAAGCTTGATATGATGCGTACTTGATAATTTAGTGCACCATGCTTTACAGCTTAGAAATGGGACTTCAAAAACGTTTTGAACGCCATGGAGCATATGAGATGTTCCAAGAGCTAAAATTGGTATTTCAGACTCATGCCCATGTCGAGAGGTATGAGACCTCTGACAAGTACTTTGCCTACAAGATGGAGGAGAATAGCTCAGCTAGTGAGCATGTGCTTAGAATGTCTGGGTACTACAATTGCTTGAATCAAGTGGGAGTTAATCTTCTAGATAAGATAGTGATTGACAGAGTTCTCTAGTCACTATCACCAAGCTATTAGAACTTCGCGGTGAACTATAATATGCAAGGGATGACGAAAATTATTCCCGAGCTTTTCGCGATGCTGAAATCAGCAAAGGTAGAAATCAACAAAAATCATCAAGTGATGATGGTAAACAAGACCACTAGTTTCAAGAAAAGGGCAAGGGAAAGAAAGGGAACTTCAAGAAGAATAGCAAGCAAGTGGTCACTCCCATGAAGAAGCCCAAAACTGGCCCTAAGCCTGAAATTGAGTGCTCCTACTAGATACGTCTCCGTCGTAGCTACTTTACCTAACGCTTTTACTCTTGTTTTGGACTCTAATTTGCATAATTTGAATGAAACTAACCCGGACTGATGTTGTTTTCAATAGAACTACCATGGTGTTGTTTTTGTGCAGAAATAAAAGTTCTTGGAACGGAACGAAACTTTGTGAGGATTTTAAAATATCTGGAGCCAAGAACCACGGGAGGGGGGGCACCCGATGGGCAACGCCCACTAGGGCGCGCCACCCCCTCCAGGCGCGCCCAGGTGAGTTGTCCCCACCTGTGGCCTCGGAGACCCTGAAACCAACGCTACAAAATCACATCTTTCCAGAAAAAATAGGGGAGAAAGAATTATCGCGTTTCATGAGATGGAGTCGCCGCCGTCTCCTATTCTTCATCGGGAGGCCAGATCTGGAGTCCGTTTGGGGCTCTGGAGAGGGGGGATCTTCGATCTTTGTCATCACCAACACTTCTTCGTCGCCAACTCCATGATGCTGCCCACCGGGAGTGAGTAATTCCTTCGTGGGCTCGCTGGTCGGTGAGGAGTTGGATGAGATTCATCATGTAATTGAGTTAGTTTTGTTAGGGCCTAATCCCTAGTATCCACTATGTTCTGAGATTGATGTTGCTGTGACTTTGCCAAGCTTAATGCTTGTCACTTTCGGCCCGGTTGCCATGATTTCATATCTGAACCATTTATGTTATCACCATTATATCCATGTTCTAGATCCAATCTTGCAAGTTATTGTAACATCCCAAATTTCCAATTTGGCATGTTATACATAGATCATCCATGCATATCATATTTTATTGTTTTTCGTTTGCAATCCTCGAGATCCTAAGCAACTCAAGGACCTTCGGAGAGAGTTGGGGATTTTCTAATTTTCATATTTGAAATTTTTATCAATTAGTAAAGACGAGGATTTGATTTTAATTATTTTCTCTCCGGAAAATATTTCATTTAAAAATATTAAATGAGGGGAGATAATATGACTTCTCCAAAATAATTGGAATATCGGAGGAAAAATGTTAAAATCATTTTTGGATTTTATTTGAGTTTATTCGGGATTTTATTTGCTCCTAGAAAAATGTTGCATGTTTTAAAAATTCCATTTTAGGGGCCAAGAAAAGTTCATCTTGTTCTAAATATTTTATTTAGACGGAGAAAACTTGTTTTGGAATTTTTAGATTTTTATTTATTTTTCTAGGAATTTTTCTTCCGGCGGAATGTTTTTTTAAATAAAAAAACAACCTCGCGCCCGACTGGGCCGAAGGCCCAGCCAGCAGAGCAGCCAGCCCAGCGCCACGCCTGCCTTCCCAGCGCCCCATGCTTAGCACGGACGCCGAGGAGTCCGAGCCGGACTCCACCCGGCGCCCCTTCCCAAGCAGCCCGCCCGCCTCCTATATATGCCGCCCCCGCCACCACACCACCACCCAGCCACCACCGCCACTGCCCGCCGCCGCGCGGGCCCGAGCACGAGCCGCTCGGAGCCGATCGTCCGCCGCCCGAGCCCGTCGCCCAGCGCCGTCGCCTCCAGACCACCCGAGCCCCGCCGCCCCTCGCCCGAACCAGCCGGAGCCGACCACCCCGCCCGACGAGCCTCACCGGAGGTACCCACCCTCGCCGCCGGTTTTTTTTAAAAAATAAACCCTTCGGTTTTTTTAGAAAACCCCTAGATCGTTTTTTTATATAGATCGGTTTATTTTTTTCCCGGTTTATTTACTTAGCGAACGTCCGTTCGTCTGTTCGTTTTAATGAACGTGTTCACTGTTTAGTTTTTGCTAACGAACGTTCGTTCGTTTAGCCGTTCGTCATTTTTCTTTTTATCGGATTTATTCCGCGATTATTCTGATCGCGATTTCTGATCTGATATTCAAACTTGTTTATCTTTTCGCTTGTTTATCGAAACCAGGCGATTCAAGCGCCTGGAGTTTCATCTCGAAACCCTCTTTCCGAATAATCAACTCAAACAAGATTTTTTCTGTAAAATTTGACTTAGATCCAGATTAGTAAAACAAAGTTGTTTCTTTTGCCGTTTGAGTTTTGTTGCTTCGTTTGATTTGATTCTTTTTGCAAACCGGAGTTCTTAAGTTGAACTCTCCGGTCAAACTCTTTTATTTGGAGTTCTACTTGTGCATCATTGATTGTTGCTTATGTATGTTATTGTTTGCTTGCGATAGAATTCCTGGAGTGCGACGCGTGTTACTACGAGTCTTTAGGATTCCCGGATCGTCAGCAAGGCAAGTAACACATTGATCATACTCTTTTCATACCCAGTTTTTATGCATTAGTTATAATCCACAAACATTGCATGATTAGGATGCCTTTAACATGTGGGTATTGGGAAGTAGTAGATGAGGTAGAACCTATTGTCCTATTTTATTATCAAACCCTTGGGAGTTACTTCTACGTTATGCTTATATGGCCATGCTATGCTCGTAGACGTGGATTGGGTTTGAGTGATATCCATGACAGATGTGAGATTGTTAATTAATGGTTTACTTAAGGTGGCAACTTTAATACACATCTGGGTGGATTGAGGCACCTGGGGTATCCAGTGATTGCCTGTTTTATTTTTGGAAATCCCGGGGTTACCGTGTGATTCTCCTATGGACCGCCACCAGGCTCAAAGGGCCGAGTCTATTCATGCTAGAAACTTCCGTGTGCAGCCGCAAGCTATTATGGGCTCTAGCATAGTTGAGTAAGTTACGTGAAGCTCTTGAAGAGGTGGATCGGCGGTAGTGGGTTTGTAGGTTTGGTATGGTCTGCCGGAGTAGAGAGTTAATGCTTCGAAGATCGTGTCTCGGTCATCCGTCTCTCAAACACCATGCGGTCACGAGAATCAACAGAGGCGATCGAGTCTTGTGGGGAAAAGTCGCAAAACCTCTGCGAGTGTACAATCTAATCATGGTTAGCCGTGTCCCCGGTTATGGACAATTTTGAGTATCTAGTACTTGAGTATTCGCATGTATCTCAACACTCTTAAATTAATATTGCTGGGTTGTTAACTATTTTAATTGGGATCATTGAGTTGGGGTTACCTTCTCAAATGATGTTTCAACTACCATGATAGTTAAATAAACTGATTCCTTTGAAGTAGGGAAAATTTGGCTTTTCCCAAAACTCTAACCATAGAGCTTTCCACCAGCCAAATATGCATGTAGTGGTAGCATTATTCTGTTATTGCTCTTTTGTGTTACATTGCCAAGATATTCCATGTCTTGACCCATTCTCGGGCTGCAGCGTATTATGTTGCAGACTTTTCGACGAGGAGTAAGGTTAAGTAGGTCGTTGCCGTCCAGCTCAGCTATGCCGTTGGAGTTGATGGACTCACTTTATCTTCCAAGCCTTCATTGTTATCGCATTAGATGGCCTTAAGCCATATTATTGTAATAAGTTCTCTTTTGAGACATTCGATGTAATAAGTGTGTGATTGCTACTCTGTTATAAATCCTTCGAAGTACTGTGTGGTGTCAACATTACTGATCCAGGGATGACACTTGAGCATAGAGACTTGACCATCTGAGGTCGGGTCGCTACAAGATGGTACAAGATGGTGTAGGACACGAACACTAAGACAAACCATAGGTCACCCTTCTCTTCTCATTTCTGACTCCTCTTCTTGTTCCACTCTTTAGGATGAAGGAGATGAAGAACAAGTTTGCACAACCGGATGAAGACACACCTTTTGGACGCCACTTGAAGGAAATCACTAGGTACTTGAATATTGGAATACCAAGTTTCACTAGGACGAACAACGCCACTCTACCGGAAGAAGAGCGCTGGATGATTCAAGTACGAGTTCCAGGAAGAACGTTCTTGCCAAATTCTAAACCCATAGAGTTTTCTTTCGAAGCACCCACTTGGAGCCTTGGCAAGAGTATGGCAGCTCATATTACCATGGGACGTATTGGAGAAATCTACAACAAGGAACTAGAGGATACCACCTATCAAATATGTGGGCGCCGAGATGAACAATGGGAGATGATCAGCACCAGGAAGGATAGATCTGTCGCAGCCTTTATCCAGGAGCAAAACCAGCACATTCGACGTCAGGAGAACCAGATGTGCGCAGACATGATCGAGTTGAAGAAGGCGAAGACCAGGATCATCGAGCTGGAGGAAGAACTTAAGTTCACACGCGATGGATATGAGGAGGAAATCAAGACCCTATTGGAGAAGAATGACGACCTGGTTGAGAAGATCGGAATCTTTATGGGAGGACCAGTTCCGAGAGAAGACCTCATTCGTCCAGACAACTACATCATCATCGACGACACCGACTTGGATTCAAGTGATGATGATTACGAAGATGAAGCTGGAGCAGACATCATGGAGTCTTCCATCGATCAAAATTTCTAGATGACCACCATATGATAATAGTATTTCCCCCATGTAACTAGTAGTAGTGAGCACTTTTGCGATAGTCCTAGACCGTTTTGTATGCCCTTGCTTGATTGATTGAATGAATGCTTGTGTTTGCCTCATATACATATGGGTAGTGTTTCTCCCCTAGATCTTTTTCTATTCTAATCTCTTCCATCTAAAACCCATCAGATGCCTCCGAGGAGAGACCCCGAGTTTGTTTTCCCACCGGAGATCACCCAGTTGATCCAGTAGCAAAATGCTTTGATGCAATTGCTAGTTCAGAACTCGGGCAATGCCAATAACAACAATGCCAACAACGACAACCCGCCGCCAGTGGATAACCTCGCCCGCTTCTTAAGGTTACAGCCGCCGGTGTTCTCCAGTAGCATCGAGCCAATAGTTGCAGATGATTGGCTACGTCGTATTGGAAGGGAGTTAACCACCGCAGGATGCACAGATGCTGAGAAGGTGCGTTTTGCCGCACACCAACTGGACGGACCTGCAGCAGCATGGTGGGAGAATTTCACAGCCACCTATCCTATCGACAACGCCACATGGGCTCGATTTCAGCGGGCTTTTCGCCTTGCCCATGTCTCGGCCGAGCTATGCGAGATGAAGAAGCGTGAGTTTTGCAATCTACACCAGGGGAACCGTACTGTTGGCCAGTACGTGGATGAGTTTAGCAAGTTATCACGTTATGCCCACGATGATGTGGCCACAGATGCATGCGAGGAGAAGATTATGGAAGGGCTGAATGATGAGATGAGTATGCACGTTGATGGTAGCAACCTTCAACAACTACCGAGTTGGTAGATAAGGCCCTAATGATTGAAGGAAGCAGCAGCAGATTGATAATCGTAAGAGGAAGTATGGACAAGGGAAATACAACTCAGGAGCTCACCAGAAGCCCCACTTGACCCCGAACTCGGGAGGACTTGTTCATAACCATGGAAGTCATAACCATGCTGGAGGAGGATCGCATAACCATAATGGTGCGAAGAACAGGAATGGGAATGGAGCCAACAATAATCAGAACCGCTCTAACCCATCTACACCCGCAAAGAGGGACTTAAGCCAAGTTGTTTGCTACAAGTGCGGGAAGACAGGGCACTATGCCAATGACTGCTCTGAAGGAAAGAATGGGAGTGGAAACGGGAGCGCAGGGAAGAAGCCCAATCCATTCAACAAAGGACAAGTGAACCACGTTAACGTGGAGGAGGTTGAAGAGCAGCCGGACGCGGTAATAGGTAAGTTTTTGGTTCAGTCATTTAACGCTATTGTTCTTTTCGATACTGGTGCATCGCATTCATACATATCAAGGGGATTTGTGGAAAAGTTTAAGTTACCAACCCAAACCCTTAGGACACCCCTCTTAGTGAGCTCGCCAGGATCAGGGTACATGGCTAGCAGATGGTGCACCCAGATACCCCTAATCATTGGCACACATGTATTTCCGTCTGACCTAATTATCTTGGAGTCGCAAGGATTGGATGTGATATTAGGTATGGACCGGATGTCAAAGTATGGAGGAAGTATTGACTGTGCTAGTATGTCAATTTATCTTACCACCCCGGAGGGAAAAAGGATTAAGTATTTATCTAGGCATGTGCCTAGGAGGAGCCAAGTAAACGCCCTCACGGGAGTTATACAGGAGGAAGTGCCTGTAGTAAAGGATTTTCCAGATGTTTTTTCCCGAAGAGTTACCAGGTATGCCACCGGATAGAGACATCGAGTTTTTGATAGAGTTATTGCCAGGAACAGGACCGATATCCAAGAGACCCTATCGGATGCCAGCAAATGATCTGGAGGAAATTAAGAAGCAGATTAAGGAGTTGTTGGAGAAAGGTTACATTCGTAGAAGCTCGTCACCTTGGGGAGCCCCAGTACTTTTGGTGGAGAAGAAGGATAAATCCCTAAGGATGGTTGTTGATTACCGAGCTCTGAATGAAGTAACGATAAAGAACAAGTATCCCTTACCGATGATCAATAATCTGTTTGATCAGTTACAAGTAGCTAAGGTGTTTTCAAAGATTGATCTGCGATCGGGATACCATCAGTTGAAGATCCGAGAGAAGGGTATACCCAAGACAGCGTTTACCACACGGTATGGATATATGAGTATACGGTCATGTCATTTGGACTGACTAACGCCCCTGCCTATTTCATGAGTATGACGAACAAGGTGTTCATGGAGTATTAGGACAAGTTTGTTGTGGTATTCATTGATGATATTATGATATACTCGAAGAATGAAGAGGAGCAGGCGGAACACTTGCGTTTGGTTCTCGAGAAACTCAGGGAACACCAGTTATACGCCAAATTCAGCAAGTGCGAGTTTTGGTTGAAGGAAGTTGGATTTCTTGGGCATGTTATATCCGGAGAGGGTATAGCGAGAGATCGATGAGTTCAATCGGTCACTGAATGGTTGGCACCCACTTCAGTTGGCGAGATCCGCAGTTTTCTTGGACTGGCAGGATATTATCGGAGGTTCATTGAGAATTTTCCAAGATTGCTAAACCAATGACGGAATTGTTAAAGAAGGATACTAAGTTCAAATGGACAGAGGAGTGCGAGACAAGTTTTCAAGAGCTAAAGGAGCGATTGACTACAGCCCCAGTGCTGACCTTGCTAGATATACATAAGGAGTTTCAAGTGTATTGTGACGCCTCTCGCTTGGGACTTGGATGTGTGCTTATGCAGGAAGGAAAAGTTGTTTCGTATGCCTCACGACGACTGAAGCCACACGAGTTGAACTATGCCACGCATGATTTGGAGTTAGCAGCCGTAGTGCATGCACTAAAAACCTGGAGACATTATCTTATTGGAAACCGTTGTGATGTGTACACGGATCATAAGAGCTTAAAGTACATTTTCACACAGAAGGAGTTGAACCGCAGGCAGAGGAGATGGTTGGAACTTATAAAGGATTACGACATGAAGCTACACTACCATCTAGGAAAGGCCAATGTCGTAGCAGACGCTTTGAGCCGGAAGAGTTATGCTAATGTTCTTGTGAGCAAGGGAATGCCAAAGGAGTTAGCTGCGGAGATCATGGAACTTCGACTGGAGATTGTTCCAAGAGGTTTTCTTGCAACAATGGAAGTTCGATCGTATTGTTGGACAAGATTCGAGAAGCTCGGAAGGAAGACAAAGAGATTGCTGAGATAAGAGAGAGGATGGGCGAAGGTAAAGCCAAAGGTTTCGCGAGGATGAGCACGATACCTTGTGGTTTGAGGACCGAATTTATGTGCCCAACAATTGGAGATCGGGAAGTTGATACTTGAGGCCCATGACTCACCATACTCGATTCACCCGGAAACACCAAGATGTACCGGACATGAAGGAGCGTTTACGGTGGATGGAATGAAGAAGGATATTGCGAGTATGTAGCCGTATGTGATGTATGTCGAGAGTAAAGGCAGAACATCAGAAGCCAACAGGACTGTTACAGCCTATGCCAATACCCGAATGGAAGTGGGACAAACTTGGTATGGACTTTATTACCGGATTACCCAGAACCAAGGCAAGATATGATTCTATATGGGTAGTTGTGGATCGATTGACTAAGGTAGCTCACTTCATCCCGGTAAAAACAACGTATACCAGTGCAAAGCAGGCCAAGATATATATGACCAGGATCGTATGTTTACATGGAGTTCCGAGGAGCATCGTATCAGATAAAGGAACCCAGTTTACTTCAAAGTTTTGGCATCAGTTACACCAGACTTTGGGAACCCGATTGGAGTTGATCAGCTTTTCACCCGAGCAGGATGGGCGATGAGAGAGAGTTAATCAGATTACGGAGGACATATTGAGAGCCTGTGTGCTAGATTATGGATCTAGTTGGGATGACAATTTGCCGTACGCAGAGTTTTCTTATAACAACAGTTACCAGGCCAGTTTGAAGATGGCACCATTCGAAGCTCTGTATGGACGCAGATGTAGAACACCATTGATGTGGGACGAGGTAGGAGACCGTCAGTTGTTTGGACCAGATTTGATCAAGGAATCAGAGGAGAAGGTTAAACTGATCAGAGACAGATTAAAGATTGCTCAGTCTAGACAGAAGAGTTACGCAGATTCAAAACGCAAGGAAGTAATCTATGAAATTGGAGACAGAGCCTATCTACGAGTATCACCCTTGAGGGGAGTAAAACGTTTTGGAGTTAAGGGAAAGTTAGCCCCGAGATTTGTAGGACCGTATCGTATTTTGGAAAGGATGGGAGAAGTTGCCTACAAGCTGGAGTTACCTGAAGGATTGTCAGGAGTTCACGATGTGTTTCACATATCACAACTGAAGAAGTGTCATCTTTGAGATGGCGATATACCGTTGAATGATCTGATTACCTTTGGAGGCGATTCATTTGGATAATAATCGACCTATGAGGAGAAGCCGGTTAAGATTCTTGAGTTTGATAGCGAGTCACTGCAACAAGGTGATCAAGTTTTGCAAAGTTCAGTGGAGTCATCATACTGAGGAGGAAGCCACCTGGGAGCGAGAGGAGGATATTCGCAAGGACCATCCGCACCTATTTTCTAGCCAGCCCGAAACTCGAGGGCGAGATTCATCTTAAGGGGGGTAGGTTTGTAACATCCCAAATTTCCAATTTGGCATGTTATACATAGATCATCCATGCATATCATATTTTATTGTTTTTCGTTTGCAATCCTCGAGATCCTAAGCAACTCAAGGACCTTCGGAGAGAGTTGGGGATTTTCTAATTTTCATATTTGAAATTTTTATCAATTAGTAAAGACGAGGATTTGATTTTAATTATTTTCTCTCCGAAAAATATTTCATTTAAAAATATTAAATGAGGGGAGATAATATGACTTCTCCAAAATAATTGGAATATCGGAGGAAAAATGTTAAAATCATTTTTGGATTTTATTTGAGTTTATTCGGGATTTTATTTGCTCCTAGAAAAATGTTGCATGTTTTAAAAATTGCATTTTAGGGGCCAAGAAAAGTTCATCTTGTTCTAAATATTTTATTTAGACAGAGAAAACTTGTTTTGGAATTTTAGATTTTTATTTTTTTTCTAGGAATTTTTCTTTCATGGAATGTTTTTTAAACAACCTCGCGCCCGGGGGCGAAGGCCCACCCAAAGAGCCAGCCCAGCCAGCCAGCGCCGCCGCCTTCCTCTTGCCGCCGCAGCTTGGCACGGACGCCGAGGAGTCTGAGCGGACTCCACCCGGCGCCCCTTCCCAAGCAGCCCGCCCGCCCTCCTATATATGCCGCCACACCACCACCGCCACTCGCCGCCGCCCGCGAGCCCGAGCCCGAGCCGCCGGCCGATCCGCCGCCGCCGCCGCCGCCATCGCCCGCGCCACCGCCGCCTCCGCAGCCACCCCGAGCCCCGCCGCCCCTCGCCGAACCCACCGGAGCCGCCCGCCCCGCCGGACGAGCCTCGCCGGAGGTACCCACCCTCGCCGCCGGTTTTTTTTAAATAAACCTTCGTTTTTTTAGAAAAACCCTAGATCGTTTTTTTATATAGATCAGTTTATTTTTTTCCCGGTTTATTTACTTAGCGAACGTCCGTTCGTCCGTTGGTTTTAATGAACGTGTTCACTGTTTAGTTTCTACTAACGAACGTTCGTTCGTTTAGCCGTTCGTCGTTTTTCTTTTTATCGGATTTATTCCGCGATTATTCTGATCGTGATTTCTGATCTGATATTCAAACTTGTTTATCCTTTCGCTCGTTTATCGGAATCAGGCGATTCAAGCGCTTGGAGTTTCATCTCGAAACCCTCTTTCTGAATAATCAACTCAAACAAGATTTTTCTTCTGTAAAATTTGACTTAGATCCAGATTAGCAAAACAAAGTTGTTTCTTTTGCCGTTTGAGTTTTGTTGCTTCGTTTGATTTGATTCTTTTTGCAGACTGGAGTTCTTAAGTTGAACTCTCCGGTCAAACTCTTTTATTTGGAGTTCTACTTGTGCATCATTGATTGTTGCTTATGTATGTTATTGTTTGCTTTCGATAGAATTCCCGGAGGGCGAAGCGTGTTACTACGAGTCTTTAGGATTCCCGGATCGTCAGCAAGGCAAGTAACACATTGATCATACTCTTTTCATACCCAGTTTTTATGCATTAGTTTCAATCCTCAAACATTGCATGATTAGGATGCCTTTAACATGTGGGTATTGGGAAGTAGTAGATGAGGTAGAACCTATTGTCCTGTTTTATTATCAAACCCTTGGGAGTTACTTCTACGTTATGCTTATATGGCCATGCTATGCTCGTAGACGTGGATTGGGTTTGAGTGATATCCATGACAGATGTGAGATTGTTAATTAATGGTTTACTTAAGGTGGCAACTTTAATACACATCTGGGTGGATTGAGGCACCTGGGGTATCCAGTGATTGCCTGTTTTATTTCTGGAAATCCCGGGGTTACCGTGTGATTCTCCTATGGACCGCCACCCAGGCTCAAAGGGAACTGAGTCTATTCATGCTAGAAACTTCCATGTGCAGCCGCAAGCTATTATGGGCTCTAGCATAGTTGAGTAAGTTACGTGAAGCTCTTGAAGAGGTGGATCAGCAGGTAGTGGGTTTGTAGGTTTGGTATGGTCTGCCCGGAGTAGAGAGTTAATGCTTCTGAAAGACTGTGTCTCGGTCATCCGTCTCTCAAACACCATGCAGTGCGAGAATCAACAGAGGCGATCGAGTCTTGTGGGGAAAAGTGCGCAAACCTCTGCAGAGTGTACAATCTAATCATGGTTAGCCGTGTCCCCGGTTATGGACAATTCTGAGTATCTAGTACTTGAGTATTCGCATGTATCTCAACACTCTTAAATTAATATTGCTAGGTTGTTAACTATTTTAATTGGGATCATTGAGTTGGGGTTACCTTCTCAAATGATGTTTCAACTACCATGATAGTTAAATAAACTGATTCCTTTGAAGTAGGTAAAATTTGGCTTTTCGCAAAACTCTAACCATAGAGCTTTCCACCAGCCAAATATGCATGTAGTGGTAGCATTATTCTGTTATTGCTCTTTTGTGTTACATTGCCAGCATATTCCATGTGCTGACCCGTTCTCGGGCTGCAACGTATTATGTTGCAGACTTTTCAGACGAGGAGTAAGGTTCGTAGGTCGTTGCCGTGCAGCTCAGCTATGCCGTTGGAGTTGATGGACTCACTTTATCTTCCAAGCCTTCCGCTGTTATCGCATTAGATGGCCTTAAGCCATATTATTGTAATAAGTTCTCTTTTGAGACATTCGATGTAATAAGTGTGTGATTGCTACTCTGTTATAAATCATTCGAAGTACTGTGTGGTGTCAGCATTACTGATCCAGGGATGACACCTGAGCACAGAGACTTGACCATTTGAGGTCGGGTCGCTACAGTTATAGTCACCTACTACGTGTTATGATCCGGCAACCCTGGAGTGAAAATAGTCGGGACCACTCCTGGTGATGACCGTAGTTTGAGGAGTTCATGTATTCATCGTGTGTTAATGCTTTGTTTCGGTTCTCTATTAAAAGGAGGCCTTAATATCCCTTAGTTCCCAATAGGACCCCACTGCCACGGGAGGGTAGGACAAAAGATGGCATGCAAGTTCTTTCCATAAGCACATATGACTATTTTACGGAATACATGCCTATATATTTATGAACTCGAGCTAGTGCCGTATCGCCCTAGGTTATGACTGTCTCATGATGAATATCATCCAACGGATCACCGATCCAATGCCTAAAAATTTATCTTATATCGTTCTTGCTAAGTTACTACTGCTGCTACTGCTATCGTTACTACTACAAAATCACTGCTATCACTGTTATCGCTACTATTGTTGCTACTATTATCAAAACTATCATATTACTGTGCTACTGATCACTTTGTTGCAGATAATTAATTTCCAGATGTGGTTGAATTAATAACTCAGCTGCTAATACTTGCAAGTATTCTTTGGCTCCCCTTGTGTCGAACCTATAAATTTGGGTTGAATATTCTACCCTCGAGAACTGTTGCGGTTCCATATAGTTGTGGGTTATCAAGACCTTTTCTGGCGCCGTTGCCGGGGAGCATAGCTATATTTTTTGAGTCACTTGGGATTATTATCATATTATCACTATGAAGAATCTGAAGGATGCTAAGACTAAGATTTTTCCCTCAAAGATGAGGGGAGGTAAGGAACTGCCATCCAGCTCCGCTTTAGATTCACCTTCAGTTATAAGTAAACTTGCAACACCACAACATGCTATTAATTCTGATATGTCGCAAGTTGTTGATGCTGGTACTTCTTCTATGAATGCTACTCATGATGATGCTAGTACCTTGCTTGATGATGATGTGCCACTAGGTGAATTTCTTGATGAAAAAATTGCTAGAGTGCGACAGCATGATACTGTTGAAACTGATGATGAGCTTGAAAATGAAAATCTTGAAACACCTACTAGAACTAGTCCTCCTAGATATGAATTGTGAAAGGTACCGGAAGGTTATGCTATGAGTGAGGAGGCAACTAGAGATATTCTTGCTTGTAAGGATAGAGATGATCTAGAAAAATTATTATGCAAGTATAAAGAAAGATCTCTGAATGCTAAAATGAAATGCGATCTTAAGTTTGCTACTTCACCTATCTTTATTTAAGGATTATGAATTCTCTGTCAACCCAGAGTTAATTACTTTGGTTGAATATGATCCTTTCCATGGCTATGAAACCGAAACTGTTGTGGCACATCTTACTAAGTTGAATGATATAGCCACCCTTTTTGCTCATGATGAGAAGATTTGCTATTATTATATTCCCAAGTTATTTCCATTCTCATTAAAGGGTGATGCTAAATCTTGGTACAATACTCTTGCTCCTGGTTGTGTGTGTAGTCCCCAGGATATGATTTATTACTTCTCTGGAAAATATTTTCCTACTCATAAGAAACAAGCTGCCTTACAGGAAATATTTAATTTTGTGCAAATTGAAGAAGAGAGTCTCCCACAAGCTTGGGGCAGGCTTCTCCAATTGCTTAATGCTTTGCTTGATCATCCTCTTAAGAAAAATGAAATACTTGATATCTTACATAATGGACTAACCGATGCTTCTAGGGATTTCCTAGATAGTTGTGCTGGTTGTGTTTTCAAGGAATGAACTATTGGGCAAGATGAAGAATTATTGAATAACATATTGAAAAATTATGATGATTGGACTCCTCCTAAAACACCTATTAAACCCACTCCAAAGAAGAGGGGTATCTTATATCTCAGTCCTGAAGATATGCAAGAGGCAAAGAAATATATGAAGGAAAAAGGTATTAAAGCCGAGGATGTTAAAAATTTACCACCTATTGAAGAAATACATGGGCTTGAAGCACCACCACCACCTAAGGTGGTAGAGGTAAAATCTTTAATGAAATTCAATGATAGTGATGATCCTCATAATAAACATCCTAGTCAATGCCTTTATGAGTTTGATAATTACATTAGAAAGCAAGATCACTTCAATGCAAATGTTATGAAACATTGAAATACAACTCTGATATGATTGCTCGCTTAAGTGACCTGCTATTTAGAATTACAAATGATGTTAGAGGTGTAGGAAAATATGCCTCTATGGTTCAAACTCAGTTAGAACAAGTTGCTAAATCTCAAAGAGAGTTACTTGATGAAATGAACAATAATATAAGTGACTTTGTTGTTAGAGTAACAACTAGAGGAGGTAAAATGACTCAAGAACCACTTTATCCCGAAGGACACCCAAAGAGAATTGAACAAGACTCTCAAAGAATTAACACTAATGCACCTAGTCCTTCTAAAAAGAAAAAGAAGAAGAAAAATGATAGGACTTTGCATGCCTCTAGTGAACTAGAAATACTAAAAAACCCTGATAATGATAATGAAGTTTCTATCTCTGATGCTGAAACTCAATCTGGTAATGAACACTCATTTTCTGATAATGAAAAAGATAATGATGAGGTTCATGACGAAACTCTACCAAATAAAAAAGAACCAGACAATGATGTTGAGATAGAACCAGCTGTTGATCTTGATAACCCACAACCCAAGAATAAAAGATATGACAAAGGAGACTTTGTAGCTAGGAAACACGGTAAGGAAAGAGAACCATGGGTTCAAAAACCTATGCCCTTTTCACCTAAGTCAACTAAAAAGAAAGATGATGAAGAATTTGAACACTTTGCTGAAATGATTAGGCTAGTCTTTTTGCGTACTCGCTTGACTAATATCTTAAAAATGCCTCCTTATGCAAAGTATATGAAAGACATCATCACCAATAAGAGAGAAATATCGGAAGCTGAAATCTCCACTATGCTTGCTAATTAAACTATTAAAGATGGAGTACCTAAAAACTTGGAGATCCGGGAATACCAACTATACCTTGCTCCATTAAAAGAAACTATGTGAAACTACTTTATGTGATTTGGGAGCTGGTGTTAGTGTTATGCCTTTCTCTTTATATAAAAGACTTGATTTGAATAAACTCACACCTACTGAAATATCATTGCAAATGGCTGACAAATCAACTGCCAAACCTATCGGTACTTGTGAGGATGTGCCCGTTGTTGTTGCTAATGTTACTATTTTGACTAACTTTGTTACACTTGAGATGCCTGAGGACGACAACATGTCGATTACCCTTGGTAGACCCTTCTTGAATACTGCAGGGCCTGTTATTGATTGCAATAAAAGCAAGCCTGGACGCGCCAGAACCCCCAAGCGCGCCCTAGTGGGTTGTGGTCCCCACGTGGGCCCCCTCACTTACTTATTCTTCCCACATCACCACATTCCTCCAGAAAAAATCACCATTGCTCTCTCTCTCGTGTTCTTGCTCCCGAAACCACGGATTTCGATCTCTTTGCTCAAAGCTCCATTTCCGAAACTGTTCCGGGGAATTTGTTGCTTGGTATGTGACTCCTCCATGTGTCCAATTAGTTTTTGCCTTAGTGGTTTATATTTTGAATAATTAGCTACTCTTGGTGCTGCGATAGATGAGCTTGCATGTTGAATTCTTAGAGTTCTAAGTAGTTTGAATGCTTGCTATGGCCTCTATACATCCCTATGAGTAGTTGCTATCATTTTTGTGAAGTTTTGTTGAGAAAAATTTTGTGGACTAAAAATTTCAGAATTTTGTTCCTAGGAAAAAGATGAGTTTCTTTAGGAAGTTTGCTTCCAAGAAGAACTCCAAGGGTGTTATTGGGGAGTCATCTGACAATGATCTCCATACCCAGAGGTTGGCTGAGGTACGGCCATGCGAGTGGCCGCATAATCCGTTCATGGAAGGGGCTGGAATCCTTCAAGAGTTCACACAATATGCTGCTAATGTCGGCCTCACCGACTTGATCGCAGCTGAATGCGAACAGTATCATCTCCTCACCAATTCCTTTGTGCAAAACTTTCATTTCCATTCTAGGAATAATCACCCTGAGGTGTCATTTAATTTATATGCTGAAAACCACCAGATACCACTTACTGAATTTTGTGGCATATGCATGCTTCCTTCTGATGGTGATTTGGTATAGCCTAAGCCCTCAGAGTTTGAAGGGTTTTATCGTACTCTGACAGTGGGGGATGAGAGAGGAGTATCGAGTACCACCGTTGTTAGCTTGTAGTTTCCTGTTGTGCATTATTTTGCTATATTTATTGCAGAGTGTTTACTAGCTAGAGAGAAGGTGGGTGCACTTAGCACCCCAGACTTTGTTGTTTTGCATCGCGCACTTTATGGTGACAACACTTATAGCTTGGGAGTTATTGTGGCACATCGCCTTCACCTTAACAGATCTAATGGTAAAATACATGGGGGCACTTATGCTACTCGCTTGGCGACTCACTTTAACGTGTAGATACGCCAGCATGATCATCCTTTGCCCAGGGCTTACTTAGATAGAGCAGCTATGGAGGACCACCATTTTATTGCTGTTGATTACCCTGATATTGATATGCCTTACAACTTAGTTTTCAATGTGAAAACTCATGATATTATTCCCTTGCCTGCACCTGCTTTGTTTGATCATGTTGCTAGGGGCGGATACAGGATTATGCCTGAGGCCATTGTCGCTTACCGAAACAACCTGGCTGCGACACAGGCGGAGCCCCAGGAGTGGGACCCTCAGGTGCCTGCTCCCCAGCACTTCAACATTGGACCTCACGGGTCCTACGACAGGTGATTACCAAGTTAGGCCAAAAGCCTAAGCTTGGGGGAGTACGTATTTTCACCGATATTACATTCATGTTCACACATTTCATTTGAAATGTCGATGTTCATACTTTTTCATTGTATTATCCATGTTAAATTTATTTTCTCACTTTCTTCTTGTGTGTTCTAAAAACTTTGAGAAAATCCAAAAATATGTTTCTTGCTTCTTTTTAATTTTTCTTCCTAGTTTAAATAGTTGTAGCACTAAAAACAAAAACCCGAAAAGATTTCCTTGTTCTTCTTTTACTTGTTGGGAGCTTTCCCGTGTAAATATTTTTTTCTCGTTTTTGCTTTACAATTTTTATTTGCTTGTTTACGAAAAACCAAAAACTACAAAAATATTTCTGCATGTTTCTCTGAATTTCTTTTCTTTTTATTGAGTCATACCGAGGAGAAGACCACGATGAAAATGTTGAGTGGCTCTCGTTTGCATTATTGTTGATCTGACAAAGAGCCCATATTACCTTGTCTTCTCCTGTTGAATAAAATGTTTGCAGATTCCAGCTTAGTCCATGGCACTCTTGCACTATTATTATTTTCAAATCATTCGGTCGTGCAAGTGAAAGGCAATAATGACGATATTCGATGAACTGGCCGTGGCAGAGAGAAACGGGTATGAACTCGACTTGTTCTGTTTTCTAAATATGTTTAACCTAGTATCCATGATTCAACCTATTATAATCAAACATGTTTGCAATGACAATTAGAGATTATAGTTTCTCATGCCATGCATAAGTAGCTAGGAGTTAATAATGATTTATCCCAACATTGCGTTAAAATGATTGTGATGTAGTATGATGATATGGTATCCTCCTCTGAATGTTCAAGTGGCTTGACTTGGCACATGTTCATGCATGTAGTTGAATCAAAACCAACATAGCCTCTATGATATTTATTTTCATGGTGTTCATATCCTACTCATGCTATCCAATGTTACTTATGCATAATGCATGTTCATGACCGTTGTTGCTCTCTAGCTGGCCGCTTCTCAACCTATTTGCTAGCCTTCGCCTGTACTAAGTGGGAATTCTGCTTGTACACCAAAACCTTGAACCCAAGTTATTCCAGATGAGTCCACCATACCTACCTACTAGATCATCGATGGAGCGCGTTGTTGCACCCATCTATTTATCCAATAGAATGGTAGGAGCTTCTGTAAGTATATGGACACATAAATTTTCACAAATATATGGAGATATGAGACATGCATAATAGATAATCATAAACAAACTCGTATATTGATCGATAATTGATAAATGGAAAGTTGAACCTATTGTTGGATAATTGGTTTTAATATGGAGTGCAAGACTTTGCATGCAACAAATTATTAGTGCAATGAAAATGCGTAGTAACTATAACATAGCAATTACAAAAGGGACATTAACACTATCAAGCTAAGAAGATTCATCACCTAGTCCAATCATTGCAATTCATTTTTATCCTACAAAGTCATGGTTGATAAAATTTGTGATGTTACTGCCATGAAGAAAACAAACTCAACCTCACATGTGTTATATTTTTTGTTCGAAAGAATACCCAGTCTTACAATTAAGGAGAGAGTCTTGTAGAGAATAAAATGTGGATTCCTTCTTGAGAATGAAATCAGATATTACAGAATGGAAGTATTCCAAAAAAATTTGTTGACACTAAAGTCAAGAATAAAACATTGATAAATAAGGGCAGCTATCTGAGTTGGAACATTGTCTGGTCTACATGCTGCGACTGTTGATTTTTTCCCCTATCATTTGTGATTCTACTGCCATGTAGAAAACAAACTGATCCTCACATGTGTTATATTTTGGGTTTGAAAGAATACCCAGTCTTACAACAAAGGAGAGAGCTCTATAGAGAATAAAATGGGGAGCTAACAATGGCACGAGGAACTTTGTACTTGGTGAACCCATATCTTTCAGACATAATTGAAAGATTAAGCAAGGGTTGTGTGAGAGGACATAATTTGCATACCTTGAGAAGCCGCAGTGTAGTTGCACTTAAAGTATGCACAGAATTCAGTACCTGTTGGTCTTGAATTACTGTGGCACTTTATAATATATATCAGCCTCTTAGATAAATGATATATTGTATATACACACAAAAGCTTCACTAATAGACTGAGAAAACTGTAGGATCCATTCAACAGAGAACTCAGTACATGCTTTTCTGTACAAACATCGACAGAGATTATGTCACCATGGAAGATCCACTTCACAAAAGTAACATAATTAACTTTCTGAATTACACAATGATCATGATCACCTCAGAAGTGTTATTTCTGTATCTCTTTGAGACATTTTAGTGCTAGCAACACTATTTAATCAGTTTCTTTATGCTCCAGTACCACTATAGATTGACACATTTTTTTGGTATAGTTGATTACAATACTATTGAAGTGAGCAGGTAAATACAGAAGAAATAATGATCTTCTATAAAGTAAGTTTGAACATCAGTTATACCATAAGTTACCTAAGCACTAATAATCACTGCAATCTATTATCTGACTTTAGGTGGTTCTACAACAATTAGATAAATTGGAATCTATTTATTTACATTCATGAACCAGAAATCCACTACGGTGTGAGTTATGAAGAGTTTCATTCTATTTACTCTATGAACTTCCCTAAATATGTTTTAGATGCAGTCCAGTGACAGTTGCGGTCTATGTTGATTTTCTTTTTGGGTGCTCAATACACAAGTTGCTTCAAGAATATGGTTACTGCTACACAGTTAACAATTTAGCGAGAGCAAACATCCGAAAACCACGGCAGACCAGATGAATATAACCACCTGCCTATCTAGCTAGATGTTATAACACTTTCCATCCTTGTATGACTCATACGCACTTGATCTGTAAAGATAAGGTTTTTTGTGCAAGGGGAAAACATATGAAGTGGGTGTTTATGGACATGACTACAATTTAGATCTACAAATAAACTAAAGTTTAATGTGCAAGCATGTAGGACATGAATAACATTATTTCTAGTAAATATGTATGTCTTTCTCCAACTTTTCGAGTAAATTTAGTTTGAGCATGATGTGATAATTATTTGGCTACGTTTTCTATAATTGCACATTGTTTTCTAGTACGACAAACAGACAATCAATTGATATTCAGCCTCATGGGTTGCGAGTTAAAGCTACAACCGTAGCTCATAGCGTGTTGATCAAACATCATAGCTGGCTCGAGGGGAGTGGTGTTGCAGAGGAGATTACCAAGACAAGTTGCCCAGGACCTCATGGCAGTTGATGATCTCGAAGAGAAGCAGCCTCATAGATGTGTGATTGCTCGCCTTCGCAATCCCTAGACACTGGTTTCTGCTGCCAGTCAAGTCATTGTGGAATCCCATTTGAGCGAGTCATCATGGTCGCCGCTGGCAGCACAGCGCACATCGCTTGGATCCCGCTCGAGCGCCTAGGCTAGAGGATCCGGAAAAAACCCACTTTAGTCCACTTTCGTACTGTACCAGCCAACATATTATGAATCTATTTCATCGCTTGATAATCAAATATAAACATGTTTAACTTGAATACTATTTCCGATGCTTAGCTCCACAGTTTGGAAATAATGATTAAAGAAACATCAAAATAGAGCAGGTGATGCTGGTTGAACATGAGAAATTTATAGAATATACTCACATTGTAAAGTAAAGTTAGAAGAATATCCTCTCTTGGAAGACACTTACGTGCCAAATCATAACTCATGGTATTGAACATGCCCTTCATCTACAAATTTCAATGTAGATGGAAAAAGAAAAATAATGATAGTTCACATGAAAAAGATAAGCAGAATTATAAGCAAATCACTTAATTCTGAAACATGAACCAAGCATTGCAGTCTCATTTGCTTACTGGATTTGATAAAACTTTCCAAATTGCATAAAAATATATATTTTAATTGACCTGACAGGGAAAGAGATCAAGAAACGCAACACTTCTAACGGATGGAACCACCGGCTTTCACAGTCTTGTCTTTGTAGCCTCCACAAAATTAAAATCCCAAGAACAATCTAATGTCCTAACAAAACGGAGGATTTTCCTGTAGGTACACAGGGCTGCCGGAACCATCTGGTCGGAAGTAGTGCTAGTCGCTAGTGATTGAATTCATACCAGACGAACCCAAGGCGGAGAGTTGGTAGGGTCTGGAATCAACTCTGCTAGGACACGCGGACACCGAGATGAACAGACAGAACAGTGGTCGGTCCGCTGCTGGATTGAAGTCGTCGTGGTCGCGGCCGGCAGCCCGCGTGCTTCGCTTGGATCTTGATCGAGCGTGTTGGATGGAGTCATGCTCATCACGCCATCACCTGGGCGGATCACCTGCGTCATCGGGCGCGCTTCGCCCGGATCCCGCTCGAGCGCGTCGCGCGCATCGGCCGCGGCTGGATTCCCCCATCACCGATCCACCTCCTCTGTCCATCGAGCAGCAAGCACAACAAGCGGACGATCCATCTCCCTTGTGGAGCGAGAACATCTTATCTTAATGGGATGGGCTGGGATAACCGGCCCAGTTTACCAGAGGGCTTGGATTCGGCCTGTGGAGCAGCAGGCCATAGGATAGTTGGGCCAGTTGCGGGAGAGATGCCTTTACATAGGAGATACGACGGCTAGAAACATATAGATCATGAAAACGGACGGTCAAAAATGCGAAGCGCTGAGAGGACTCGCTTTAGGTGCGGTTATACTGTCCTTAATATGCAGTATTACCCTGCCATCCTAAGTAAATTTGCATGTGCCACCTCTAAAAACTTCAAATAAATATCCTTTTGTGTGCCTGGATCGTTCATGGAACGACAGGAGGTAGTTGCTCTCTTCCATGCTAAGTGGGTTATTCTCAGGTCGAGTGTTTATTCACTCGCCATCGCACGAGAAAAGGGCAGTAATAGGGATGCCCAGTCCCAAACTGCAAAAAGAATTGATCTCTCAAATAATCAAACAAAAACTCTGAATGGAGTCATAACTTTACCTTTCCGCTTGGAAACCACCACTAGCATGCTTAGCATGGGAGATATTGATAACTGATAATCGTGAAGTAAACAAGAAGGGTGCATGTCTCGAAATTTCATTTACCTCTGTTTTAAAAACTTGAGCTCTGGCACCTCTGCAAGTCACTGCTTCCCTCTGCGAAGGGACTATCTATTTACTTTTATGTTGTGTCACACCTTCTCAAATAAGCACCAGAACATGATAGCACTGTTGTCATGCTGATGCATTGTGTATAGCTAATGTTGGGTGCATCATGACTGGATTTTTTCTACCATGAATTACAATGTTTAGTCGCTGCTTGAACTTTGGGGGTGCTCGGCATTTATGTTTTGTGGTCTCAGAAAGGTCTAGCAAGATACCACTATTGTCATATTGTATCATGGTTGTTCTGACAACATGTCGTTGTTTGAGATATCTTATTATTGCTCTCTTGTTGATTATGTCATTGATATGAGTTAATATAATTTTTAAGAATTATTGTCGACATGGTTAGTTATAATCTTTGCTGAAAACCTGGGTGTTGTTTAAGCTTACTTATGAAACAAGAGCAAAAGAGTTCGTAAAAAGTTTTTCTTTTTCACTTTCACTTTATCAACTAAATTGCTTCAGGACAAGCAAAGGTTTAAGCTTGGGGGAGTTGATACGTCTCTGTCGTATCTACTTTTCCTAACGCTTTTCCTCTTGTTTTGGACTCTAATTTGCATGATTTGAATGAAACTAACCCGGTCTGACGTTGTTTTCAGCAGAACTACCATGGTGTTGTTTTTCTGCAGAAATAAAAGTTCTCGTAATGGAACGAAACTTTGCGAGGATTTTTTATGCAATAAAAGAAAATATCTGGAGCCAAGAACCACCGGAGGGGGACACCTGGGTGGGAACAACCCACCAAGGTGCGCCACCCCCTCCAGGCGTGCCCAGGTGGGTTGTCCCCACCTGGTGGCCCCGAAGACCCTGAAACCAACGCTATAAAATCACATTTTCCCAGAAAAATTAGGGGAGAAAGAATTATCGTGTTTCACGAGACGGGGCCGCCGCCGTCTCATGTTCTTCATCGGGAGGCCAGATCTGGAGTCTGTTTGGGGCTCCGGAGAGGGGGATCTTCGATCTTCGTCATCACCGACACTTCCCCATCGCCAATTCCATGACGCTCCCCGCCGGGAGTGAGTAATTCCTTTGTAGGCTCGCTGGTCGGTGAGGAGTTGGATGATATTCATCAAGTAATCGAGTTAGTTTTGTTAGGGCCTGATCCCTAGTATCCACTATGTTCTGAGATTGATGTTGCTATGACTTTGCCATGCTTAATGGTTGTCACTTTGGGCCCGGATGCCATGATTTCAGATCTGAACCGTTTATGTTATCACCATTATATCCATGTTCTAGATCTGATCTTGCAAGTTATAGTCACCTACTACGTGTTATGATCCGGCAACCTCAGAGTGACAATAGTTGGGACCACTCCCGGTGATGACCGTAGTTTGAGGAGTTCATGTATTCACCATGTGTTAATGCTTTGTTCTGGTTCTCTATTAAAAGGAGGCCTTAATATCCCTTAGTTTCCAATAGGACCGCACTGCCACGGGAGGGTAGGACAAAACATGTCATGCAAGTTCTTTTGATAAGCATGTATGACTATTTACGAAATACATGCCTACATTATATTTAAGAACTAGAGCTAGTGCCTATCTCCCTAGGTTATGACTGTCTCATGACGAATATCATCCAAGGTATCACCGATCCAATGCCTATGAATTTACCTTATATTGTTCTTGCTATGTTACTATTGCTGCTACTACTATTGTTACTGCTGCAAAATCACTGCTATCACTGTTACCTTTACTATTGTTGCTACTATTATCAAAACTATCATATTACTGTGCCATTGATCACTTTGCAGCAGATAATTAATTTCCAGGTGTGGTTGAATTGACAACTCATCTGCTAATACTTGCAGGTATTCTTTGGCTCCCCTTGTGTCGAATGTATAAATTTGGGCTGAATACTCTACCCTCAAAACTGTTGCGATCCCATATACTTGTGGGTTATCACTACTTCAAAGGAAATGGTCACTGGAAGCGGACTATCCCAAATATTTGGCGGATAAGAAGGATGGCAAAGTTTACAAAGGTATATTTGATATACATGTTATTGATGTGTATCTTACTAGTACTCGCAGTAGCCCCTGGGTATTTGATTCTTGTTCGGTTGCTAAGATTAGTAGCTCAAAACAGGAGTTACAGAATAAATGGAGACTAGTTGAGGGTGAAGTGGCGATGTGTGTTGAAAGTGGTTGCAAGATTGATATGATCATCATCGCGCACTCCCTATACTTTCGGGATTAGTGTTGAACGTAAATAAATGTTATTTGGTGTTTGCATTGAGCATGAAGAAGATAAGATCGTGTTTATTGCAATACGGTTATTCATTTAAGACAGAGAATAATTGTTATTCTATTTACATGAATAAAACCCTATATGGTCACACACCCAATGTTAATGGTTTATTGATCTCGATCGTAGTGATACACATATTCATAACATTGGTGCCAAAAGATGCAAAGTTGATAATGATAATGCAACAAACTTATGGCACTGCCGTTTTGGTCATATTGGTGTAAAGCGCATGAAGAAACTCCATATTGATGGGCTTTTCGAATCACTCGATTATGAATCATTTGATACTTGCGAACCATGCCTCATGGGCAAGATGACTAAAACTCCGTTCTCCGAAACAATGGAGGGAGCCAATGACTTATTGGAAATAATATATACCGATGTACGCGGTCTGATGAGTGTTGAGGCACGCGGCGGGCATCGTTATTTTCTGACCTTCACAGATGATTTGAGCAGATATGGGTATATCTACTTAATGAAACACAAGTCTGAAACATTTGAAAAGTTCAAAGAATTTCAGAACGGACTGGAGAATCATCGTAACAAGAAAAAAAGTTTCTACGACCTAATCGTGGAGGCAAATATTTGAGTTACGAGTTTGGCCTTCATTTAAAACAATATGGAATAGTTTCACAACTCATGCCACCTAGAACACCACAGCATAATGGTGTGTCCGAATGTCGTAACCGTACTTTATTAGATATAGTGCGACCTATGATATCTCTTACCGATTTACCACTATCATTTTGGGTTTATGCATTAGAGACAACTTCATTCACGTTAAACATGGTGATACGTCTCCAACGTATCTATAATTTATGAAGTATTCATGCCATATTTACAATAGTTTTATATGATTTTGGTATGATTTGATTAGAACTAACCCAGACTGATGCTGTTTTCAGCAGAACTACCATGGTGTTGTTTTTGTGCAAAAATAAAAGTTCTCAGAATGCGCTGAAAATCAACGGAGAACTTTTCTGGAAAATATAAAAAATACAGGAATAAAGAGTTACTCGAGGGGAGTCCCGTGGGCCCACGAGGGTGGAGGACGCGCCCACCCCCTAGGGCACGCCCCTGTGCCTCGTGGACTCTCCATGGGTCCCCCTGACTTGTTCTCGACGCCAACTTCTCCTATAAATCCCAAACCTCCAAAAAATAACCTAGATCATAAGTTCCACCACCGCAAGCCTCTGTAACCACGAGAAATCAATCTAGGACCATCATCACCAGAGTCCATGGAGGAGGATCTCGGAGGGGCCATCATCGCCATGAAGGCCAAGGACCAGAGGGGGAACATCCCCCCAACCAGGGGGGAGGCCATGTAGGAGGAAGCACAAGGGGGAGAACCTCTTCTCCTCTCTCTCGGTGGCGCTGGAGTGCCATCGGGAGGGGAATCATCGCAGCGGTGATCGTCTTTATCAACATCACCATCCTCATCTCTTTTACGCGGTCCACTCTCCCGCACCCTGTTGTAATCCCCACTTGAACATGGTGTTTTATGCCACATATTATGATACAATGATGTGTTGTCATCCTATGATGTTTTGAGTAGATATCTTTTGTCTTTGGGTTGATTGATGATCTAGATTGGTATGAGTTGTATGTTTTATTTTGGTGTTGTCCTATTGTGCCCTTCGTGTCGCGCAAGCGTGAGGGATTCCCGATGTAGGGTGTTGCAATACGTTCATCATTCGCTTATAGTGGGTTGCTTGAGTGACAGAAGCATAAACCCGAGTAAGGGGGTTGTTGTGTATGGGATAAAGGGGGCTTGATATGTTAATGCTATGGTTGGGTTTTACCTTAATGATCTTTAGTAGTTGCGGATGCTTGCTAGAGTTCCAATCGTAAGTGCATATGATCCAAGAAGAGAAAGTATGTTAGCTTATACCTCTCCCTCATATGAAATTGCAATAGTAATTACCAATCTTGTTAACAATTGCCTAGGACAATTCCGCACACCGACCCATCATTATTCCACACTCGCTATTTATAATACTTAATTAATATATTCGGTGTACGTAGAGTCGTATCAGTGGCAGATAGGACTTGAGAGAATATTGATCTTGCCTTTAGCTCCTTGTGGGTTCGACACTCCATACTTATCACTTCCACCTTTGGGAATTGCTACGATAATTCCCTGCACTTGGGGATTATCAAGCTCTTTTCTGGCACCATTGCTGGGGAGCAATAGTGTGGGGTTGATATTTTTGTGTATGCTTGTTTGCTTTCTTCACTAAGTAGTTTTTGTTTTCCCTTTTTAGTTTTGCTTAGTTGTGGATGAAAAATACAAAAAAATGAAAAAATGAAAATATAAAAATATTCACTTGCCTCTTATGCCTAAAAAGTTTTTCAAAAAAGAGAAGTGATTGGAAGGTTACGCATTGGAGAAGTGAGGGTCGACGTTGAACACTTGTGTTCATGCTCATGGAAACAATGTAGAATTTTTCATGGAAGTTTCTATGAAAATAATTATCCCCTTGTATATATCCATTGTATTATAAAAATAATGTGCCAAGCTTTGGTTTTAGGATGATTAGATTGCTTGTTTACTATGTGCAGTACAAAAACAGAAACTTTGGCTATAGCGCGTGAATTTACATTTTTTTACTGGAAAGTCAAATGGGTATGAAACTTTTTGCACATTACTTCTGTAAAATTTGTTTAAATTTTCATATTTGTTTTAGAATTTTTGGAGTTACAGAAGTATACGAAATTTCCAGATTACTACAGACTGTCCTATTTTTGACAGATTCTATTTTCTATGTGTTGTTCGCTTATTTTGATGAATCTATGGGTAGTATCGAGGGGTATGAACCATGCTGAAGTTGGAATACAGTAGATATAGTGCTAATATGAAATTGGAATGAGTTTGCAACAGTACCTAAAGGTAGTGATTTGCTTTATTATACTAACGAATCTCACAAAGTTTTTGTTAAGTTTTGTGTGGATGAGGTGTTCGAAGAACAAGGAGTTACTGATGTGAGAAGAATAAAGAGAGGCAAGAGTTCAAGCTTGGGGATGCCCAAGTCACCCCAAGGTAATATTCAAGGAAGACTCAAGCGCCTAAGCTTGGGGATGCCCCGGAAGGCATCCCCTCTTTCGTCTTCAAAACTATCGGTATACCTTACTCGGAGCTATATTTTTATTCGTCACATGATATGTGTTTTGCTTGGAGCGTATTTTCAATTTACTTGATGTTTTAATAAAATCATTGGATCTGAAATCTTGAATGAAAAAGAATCCTCCCATGGCTAGTTAATTATTTGACTACTCAGTGTTCTTCACTTATATCATTTTGGAGTAGTTGGTATTTTACTCACGTGCTTCACGTATATCCTATGAGTAAATGGTTGAATGAATTGAACATCATAAATCTGAATTTATATATGTTTCATATGCTTATACCGTGGGGAGTAATGACTTCACACATAATAACTATAGGTGGTAAATTTATTGAAAGTTAGCAAACACGGAATTGGTCACTTGAACAATTCATGAAAGAATATTAAAGGAAGAGAGATTTCACATATAAATATACTATCTTGGACATCTTTTGTAATTGTGAGAACTCATTAAAATATGAAATGCTAAAAGGTTGACGTTGGACAAGGAAGACAACTTAATGGGTTATGTTGTCCTATATCCAAAACGTTATATTGTCTTGGATCATCCAACATGTTGAGCTTGCCTTTCCCTCTCATACTAGCCAAATTCTTTGCACCAAGTAGAGATACTACTTGTGCGTCCAAACATTCCTTAACCCAGTTTTGCCATGAGAGTACACCATACCTACCTATGGATTGAGTAAGATCCTTCAAGTAAGTTGTCATCGGTGCATGCAATAAAAATTGCTCTCTAAATATGTATGATCTATTAGTGCGAAGAAAATAAGCTTTATACAAACTTGTGATAGAGAAGAAATAAAAGCGACGGACTGCATAATAAAGGTTATTATCACAAGCGACAATATAAAGTGACATTCGTTTGCATTAAGATTTGTGCATCCAACCATAAAAGCGCATGACAACCTCAGCTTCCCTCTGTGAAGGGCCTATCTTTTACTTTTATCTTCTACCCTTATATAAGAGTCATGGTGAACATCACCTTTTCTTTTTACACTTTTTCCTTTGGCAAGTACTTTGTGTTGGAGCGATCCAGATATATATATCCACTTGGATGTAGGTTTTCATAAATTATTAGTGTTGACATTACCCTTGAGGTAAAAGGTTGGGAGGCGAAACTATAAGCCCCTATCTTTCTCTGTGTCCAATTGAAACTTTGAACCCATAAATATCACATGGGTGTTAGAAATTGTGAAAGATTAAATGATAGTTGAGTATGTGGAGTTTTCTGAATCAAAGCTCTTACATAGACCCTTCCCGAAAATAAGATGAATTGCAATTGTTTGATGACTAAGAGCATGGTTTGTTAGTTTTCAAGAAAGTTTATGATCTATACTTTAACATGTGAATAGCTTGTTACTTGATCATGAGAAGTTTTATGAGTTGAGCTACTGTTATGATATATAATGATGCTAGAAAAAGTGATTGAAACTATCATTGATCAAACTTAAGCACTTGCTAGCATTCACACTTCATAAATTATTTCTTTTATCATTTACCTACTCGAGGACGAGCGGGAATTAAGCTTGGGGATGCTGATACGTCTCCAACATATCTATAATTCATGAAGTATTCATGCCATGTTTACTATAGTTTTATATGATTTTGGTACGATTTGATTAGAACTAACCGGGACTGACGCTGTTTTCAGCATAACTACTGTGGTGTTGTTTTTTTGCAGAAATAAAAGTTCTCGGAATGCGCTGAAAATCAACGGAGAATTTCTCTGGAAAATATAAATAATACTGAAAGAAAGAGTTACTAGAGGGGAGTCCCGTGGGGCCCATGAGGGTGGAGGGCGCGTCCACCCCCCTGGGGCGCACCCATGTGCCTCGTGGACTCTTCGTGGGGCCCCTAACTTGTTCTCGATGCCAACTTCTCCTATAAATCCCCAAACCTCTAGAAAATTATCTAGATCGGAAGTTCCGTCGCCACAAGCCTCTATAGCCATGAGAAATCAATCTAGGCCCTCTCTGGCACCCTTCTAGAGGGGGCCATCATCACCAGAGACCATGGAGGAGGATCTCGGAGGGGACATCATCGCCATGAAGGACAAGGACCAGAGGGGGAACATCTCCCCAACCAGGGGGAGGCCATGGAGGAGGAAGCACAAGGGGGAGAACCTCTCCTCCTCTCTCTCGGTGGCGCTGGAGTGCCATTGGGAGGGGATTCATCGCCACGGTGATCGTCTTCATCAACACCACCATCATCATCACCATCCTCATCTCTTTTATGCGGTCCACTCTCCCGCACCCTGCTGTAATCCCTACTTGAAGATGGTGCTTTATGCCACATATTATGATCCAATGATGTGTTGCCATCCTATGATGTTTTGAGTAGATATCTTTTGTCCTTGGGTTGATTGATGATCTAGATTGGTATGAGTTGTATGTTTTATTTTGGTGTTATCCTATTGTGCCCTTCGTGTCGCGCAAGCATGAGGGATTCCCGTTGTAGGGTGTTGCAATACGTTCATGATTCGCTTATAGTGGGTTTCTTGAGTGACACAAGCATAAACCCGAGTAAGGGGGTTGTTGCGTATGGGATAAAGGGGACTTGATTTGTTAATGCTATGGTTGGGTTTTACCTTAATGATGTTTAGTAGTTGTGGATGCTTGCTAGAGTTCCAATCATAAGTGAATATGATCCAAGAAGAGAAAGTATGTTAGCTTATGCCTCTCCCTCATATGAAATTGCAATAGTGATTACCGGTCTTATTAACAATTGCCTAGGACAATTCCGCACACCGACCCATCATTATTCCACACTCGCTATTTATAATACTTAAGTAATATATTCTAACTTTATGATAACAACACCTACTTTTATATTTTAGCTCTCCGATATCATGCAAAGTTATCCTCTTCATACCCACAACGTAGTTTTATTTCTCGTTTCTAGTTGGAAGCAAGCGTTGATTGTCGTGAAAGTCGTGTCGATGGCGAGATAGGACTTGAGAGAATATTGATCTTGCCTTTAGCTCCTTGTTGGTTCGGCACTCCATACTTATCACTTCCACCTTTGGGAATTGCTACGATGATTCCCTGCACTTGGGGAATATCACATGGCACCGTCTAAATCTGTTGAGACGACACTGTATGAACTATGGTTTGGCAATAAACCAAAGCTCTCATTTCTTGAAGTTTGTGGGTGTGATGCTTATGTCAAAAGGCTTCAGTCGGATAAGCTCGAACACCAAATTGGAGAAGTGTGTCTTCATAGAATACCCTAAGGAAACAATTGGGTACACCTTCCATCACAGATCCGAAGGCAAGATCTTTGTTGCTGAGAATGGGTCCTTTCTAGAGAAGGAGTTTCTCTAGAAAGAAGTGAGTGGGAGGAAAGTAGAACTTGATGAGGTAAAGGTACCTTCTCTCGAATTGGAAAGTAGTACATGAGAGAAAATTGTTCCCGTGATGCATACACCAACTAGAGAGGAAGCTAAATATGATGATCATGAAACTTCAGATCAAGTTACTACTAAATTTCATAGGTCAACCAGAGCACGATCCGCACCAGAGTGGCACGGTAATCCTGTTCTGGAAGTCATGTTACTAGACCAAGTTGAACCTACGAACTATGAAGAAGCTATAATGAGCCAAGATTCTGACAGATGGCTTGAGGCCATGAAATCTGAGATAGGATTGATATGTCTCCAACGTATCCATAATTTTTGATTGTTCCATGCTATTATATTACCCCTTTTGGATGTTTATGGGCTTTATTTTACACATTTATATCATTTTTGGGACTAACCTACTAACCGGAGGCCCAGCCCATATTGCTGTTTTTTTGCCTATTCCAGTATTTCGAAGAAAAGCAATATCAAACGGAGTCCAAACGGAATGAAACCTTCGGGAGCATAATTTTTGGAATGAACGTGATCCAGAGGACTTGGAGTGCAAGCCAAGAAGATGCCTAGGCGGCCACGAGGGTGGAGGGCGCGCCCACCCCTACAGGGCGCGCCCCCCTATCTCGTGGGCCCCTCGGGCGGCCACCGACCTACTTCTTCCTCCTATATATACCCACGTACCCAAAAACATCCAGGGAGCCAACGAAAATCAATTTCCACCGTCGTAACCTTCTGTATCCACAAGATCCCATCTTGGAGCCTTTGTCGGCGCTCCGCCAGAGGGGGAATCGACCATGGAGGGCTTCTACATCAACACCGTAGCCCCTCCGATGAGTTGTGAGTAGTTTACCACAGACCTTCGGGTCCATAGTTATTAGCTAGATGGATTCTTCTCTCTTTTTGGATCTCAATACCATGTTCTCCCCCTCTCTTGTGGAGATCTATTCGATGTAACTCTTTTTGCGGTGTGTTTGTCGAGATCCGATGAATTGTGGGTTTATGATCAAGTTTATCTATGAGAAATATTTGAATCTCCTCTGAATTCTTTTATGTATGATTGAGTTATCTTTGCAAGTCTCTTCGAATTATCAGTTTGGTTTGGCCAACTAGATTGATCTTTCTTGCCATGGGAGAAGTGCTTAGCTTTCGGTTCAATCTTGCGGTGTCCTTACCCAGTGACAATAAGGGTTGCAAGGCACGAATTGTATTGTTGCCATCGAGGATAAAAAGATGGGGTTTGTATCATATTGCATGAGTTTATCCCTATACATCATGTCATCTTTCTTAATGCGTTACTCTGTTCTTATGAACTTAATACTCTAGATGCATGCTGGATAGCGGTCGATGTGTGGAGTAATAGTAGTAGATGCAGGCAGGAGTCGGTCTACTTGTCATGGATGTTATTCCTATACACATGATCATGCCTAGATAATCTCATAATTATACGCTTTTCTATCCATTGCTCGACAGTAATTTGTTCACTCATCGTAATACTTATGCTATCTTGAGAGAAGCCACTAGTGAAACCTATGGCCCCCGGGTCTATCTTTTATCATATAAGCTTTCAATCTACTTTTATTTTCATCTTTACTTTTCCAATCTATATCATAAAATACCAAAAATATATTTATCTTATCATACTATCTTTACCAGATCTCACTTTTGCAAGTGGCCGTGAAGGGATTGACAACCCCTTTATTGTGTTGGTTGCGAGTTCTTTGTTTGTTTGTGTAGGTGCGTGGGACTTTTAAGGAGCCTCCTACTGGATTGATACCTTGGTTCTCAAAAACTGAGGGAAATACTTACGCTACTATTGCTGCATCACCCTTTCCTCTTCAAGGAAAACCAATGCAAGCGCAAGACGTAGCAAGAAGGATTTCTGGCGCTGTTGCTGGGAAGGTCTTCGCTCAAGTCAAGACATACCAAGTACCCATCACAAACTCATCTCCCTCGCATTTACATTATTTGCCATTTGCCTCTCATTTTCCTCTCCCCCACTTCACCCTTGCCGTTTTATTTGCCGTCTCTTTCCCAACCTCTCTCTCTTTTGCTTGCCTTTTTCTGTTTGCTTGTGTGTTGGATTACTTGTTGCCATGGCACAAGATAATACCAAATTGTGTGATTTCTCCAATATAAATAATAATGATTTCCTTAGTACTCCGATTGCTCCTATTAATGATGTTGAGTCTTGTGAAATCAATACTGCTTTGCTGAATCTTGTTATGAAAGATCTATTCGCCGGCCTTCCTAGTGAAGATGCCGCTACCCATCTAAACAACTTTGTTGATTTGTGCGATATGCAAAAGAAGAAAGATACGGATAATGATATTGTTAAGGTTGAAGTTATTTCCGTTTTCACTTAGAGATCGTGCTAAAGTTTGGTTTTCGTCTTTGCCTAAAAATAGTATTGGTTCTTGGAATAAGTGCAAAGATGCCTTTATCTCTAAATATTTTCCTCCCGCTAAGATCATCACTCTTAGGAACGATATTATGAATTTTAAACAACTCGATCAGGAGCATGTTTCCCAATCTTGGGAAAGAATGAAATTGATGATTCGCAATTGCCCTACTCATGGTTTGAATTTATGGATGATCATACAAAAAATTTATGCCGGTTTGAACTTTGCTTCTAGAAATCTTTTAGATTCGGCTGCGGGAGGCACGTTTATGGAAATCATGTTAGGAGATGCTACAAAACTCCTTGATAATATTATGGCTAATTATTCTCAATGGCACACCGAAAGATCTACTAGTAAAAAAATGCATATTATAGAAGAAATCAATGTTTTGAGTGGAAAGATGGATGAACTTATGAAATTGTTTGCTACTAAAAATGCTCCTCTTGATCCCAATGATACTCCTTTGTCTACTTTTATTGAGAATAATAATGAATCCATGGATGTGAATTTTGTTGGTAGGAATAGTTTTGGAAAGAATGCTTATAGAGGAAACTTTAATCCTAGACCATTCCCTAGTAATTCCTCTAATAATTATGGAAATTCCTACAATAATATTTATGGTAATTTTAATAAGATGCCCTCTGATTTTGGTAATAGTGTGGAAGAATTTATGAATACTCAAAAGAATTTTAATGCTTTGCTTGAAGAAAAGTTGCTCAAAGTTGATGATTTGGCTAGGAACGTTGATAGACTTTCGCTTGATGGTGATTCTCTTAAACTTAGATCTACTCCTCCTAAGCATGATATCAATGAGTCTCTCATAGCCATGAGAATTTCCATTGACGAGTGCAAGGAAAGAACTGCTAGATTGCGTGCTAAGAAAGATTGCTTTGTAAAGGCGTGTTCTTCTAGTTTCCACGAAAATAATGATGAAGATCTTAAAGTTATTGATGTGTCACCTATTAGATCTTTGTTTTGAAATATGAATCTTAATAATGGGACTGGAGATGAGTCAACTTTAGTTAGAAGGCGTCCCAATAATTCGGAGTTTTTAGATCATGAGGCTAAATTTGGTAAAAGTGGGATTGGAGAGGTCATGACTTTAAATAGCATTGAACCCACTATCTCAGATTTCAAGGAATTTGATTATGATAATTGTTATTTAGAAGGTTGTATTTCCTTGTTGCAATCCGTTGTTAATTCTCCTCATGCTTATAGTCAAAATAAAGCTTTTACCAAACATATCGTTGATGCCTTGATGCCATCTTATGATGAAAAACTTAATTTGGAAGTTTCTATACCTAGAAAACTTAATGATGAGTGGGAACCTACTATAAAGATTAAAATTAAAAATCATTAGTGTTATGATTTGTGTGATTTGGGTGCTAGTGTTTCCACGATTCCGAAAACTTTATGTGATATTCTAGGTTTCCATGATCTTGATGATTGCTCTTTAAATTTGCACCTTGCGGATTCCACCATTAAAAAGCCAATGGGAAGGATCAATGATGTCCTCATTGTTGCAAATAGAAATTTGGTGCCCGTAGATTTTATCGTTCTTGATATAGATTGCAATCTTTCTTGCCCTATTATTCTTGGTAGACCTTTCCTTAGAACGATTGGTGCGATTATTGATATGAAGGAAGGGAATATTAGATTCCAATTTCCATTGAGTAAAGGCATGGAGCACTTTCCAAGAAAGAAAGTTAAATTACCTTATGAATCTATCATGCGAGCTACTTATGAATTGAGTGCCAATGATGGCACTACTTAGATCTATCTTCGCTTTTATGCCTAGCTAGGGGCGTTAAACGATAGCGCTAGTTGGGAGGCAACCCAATTTTATTTGTGCTTTTTGTTTTTGTTTCTGTTTAGTATTAAATTTTGCATCTACCTTCTGTTTAGATGTGTTTTTATGTTTTAATTAGTGTTTGTGCCAAGTAGAACCTATAGGATAACCTATGGTGATAGTTAATTTGATTCTGCTGAAAAACAGAAACTTTGCACACACGAAATTAGTTTTGTTAAATCACAGAAACGTGCTTTTGCGTTGACTCTTCTTGATGTAGATCAATAGACAAATTTCCCAGGACTTACTATTTTTGTAGGATTTTTAGAGTTACAAAAGTTTACGTTAGTTACAGATTTCTACAGACTGTTTTGTTTTTGACAGATTCTGTTTTTCGTGTGTTGTTTGCTTATTTTGATGCATCTATGGCTAGTATTAAGTGGTAGGAACCATAGAGAACTTGAAATACAGTAGGTTTAACACCAATATAAATAAATAATGAGTTCATTACAGTTCCTTATGTGGTGGTTTTGTTTTCTTTCACTATCGGAGCTTATGAGATTTCCTGTTGAGTTTTGTGTTGTGAAGTTTTCAAGTTTTGGGTAAAGATTTGATGGACTATGGAATAAGGAGTGGCAAGAGCCTAAGTTTGGAGATGCCCAATGCACCCCAAGATATTCAAGAATAGCCAAAAGCCTAAGCTTGAGGATGCCCCCGGAAGGCATCCCCTCTTTCGTCTTCGTTCATTGGTAACTTTACTTGGAGCTATATTTTTATTCGCCACATGATATGTGTTTTGCTTGGAGCGTCTTGTATGATATTAGTTTTTGCTTTTTAGTTTTCCACAATCATCCTTGATGTACACACCTTTTGGGAGAAGCCCATTTGATTGAAATTTATTAGAATACTCTGTGTGCTTCACTTATATCTTTTGAGCTAGATAGTTTTTGCTCTAGTGCTTCACTTATATTTTTTAGAGCACGGCGGTGGCTTAATTTTGTACAAATTGCTAGTCTCTCATGCTTCACTTATATTATTTTGAGAGTCTTTTAGAACAGCATGGTATTTTCTATGGTTATAAAATTGTTCCTAGAATGGTAGGCATCCAAGTTGGGTATAAAAAACTATCATAGGAAGTGAATTGGATGCTATGATCAATTTGATACTTGATAATTGTTTTGAGATATGGAGGTAGTGATATTAAAGTTATGCTAGTTGGGTGATTATGAATTTAAAGAATGCTTGTGTTGAAGTTAGCAAGTCCCGTAGCATGCACGTATGGTTAAAGTTGTGTAACAAATTTGAAACATGAAGTTTCCTTGGATTGTGCATCCTTATGAGTGGTAGTCGGGGACGAGCGATGGTCTTTTCCTACCAATCTATCCCTCTAGGAGCATGCGCGTAGTGCTTGGTTTTTTATGACTTCTAAATTTTTGCAATAAGTATATGAGTTCTTTTGACTAATGTTGAGTCCATGGATTATACGCACTTTTACCTTTCCATCATTGCTAGCCTCTTGATGCAGTGCATTGCCCTTTCTCACCTTGAGAGTTGGTGCAAACTTCGCCGGTGCATCCAAACCCCGTGATATGATACGCTCTATCACACATAAACCTCCTTATATCTTCCTCAAAACAGCCACCATACCTACCTATTATGGCATTTCCATAGCCATTCCGAGATATATTGCCATGCAACTTTCCACCGTTCTGTTTATCATCATGACACGCATTACTTTTGTCATATTGCCATTGCATGATCATGTAGTTGACATCGTATTTGTGGCAAGGCCACTTTGCATAATTTTTCATACATGTCACTCTTGATTCATTGCACCATCCCGGTACACCACCGGAGGCATTCATATAGAGTCATATCTTGTTCTAGTTTTGAGTTGTAATTCATGTGTTGTAAGTTAATAAAAGTGTGATGATCATCATTATTAGAGCATTGTCCCAAAAAGAAAAAAAAGAAAGGCCAAAAAGAAAAAAAAAAGAAAGTCCAAAGAAAAAAAGAGAGAGAAAAGAGAAAGAAAAAGGAAGAAAAAGAAAATAAATAAAAAGGGGCAATGTTACTATCTCTTTTTCCACACTTGTGCTTCAAAGTAGCACCATGTCCTTCATATAGCAAGTCTCATATATTGTTCTTCAAAGTAGCACCACGTTCTTCATATAGCGAGTCTCATATGTTGTCACTTTCATATACTAGTGGGAATTTTTCATTATAGAACTTGGCTTGTATATTCCTACGATGGGCTTCCTCGAAATGCCCTAGGTTTTCGTGAGCAAGCAAGTTGGATGCACACCCACTAGTTTTCTTTTGTTGAGCTTTCATTTATTTATAGCTCTAGTGCATCCGTTGCATGGCAATCCCTACTCCTCATGTTGACATCAATTGATGGGCATCTCCATAGCCCGTTGATTATCCTCGTCAACATGAGACTTTCTCCTTTTTTGTCTTCTCCACACAATCCCCATCATCATATTCTATTCCATCCATAGTGCTATATCCATGGCTGACGCTCATGTATTGCGTGAAAGTTGAAAAAGTTTGAGATTATTTAAGTATGAAACAATTGCTTGGCTTGTCATCGGGAGTGTAGAATTTCGGAACATTTTTGTGTGACGAAAATGAAGCATGGCCTAACTATATGATTTTGTAGGGATGAACTTTCTTTAGACATGTCATTTTGAGAAGACATGATTACTGTTATTAGTATGCTTGAAGTATTACTATTTCTTTTGTCAATATGAACTTTTATTTTGAATCACTTGGATCTGAACGTTCATGCCACAATAAAGAAAATTACATTGAGAATTATGCTAGATAGCATTCCACATCAAAAATTCTGTTTTTATCATTTACCTACTCGAGGACGAGCAGGAATTAAGCTTGGGGATGCTTGATACGTCTCGAACATATCTATAATTTTTTATTGTTCCATGCTATTATATTACCCCTTTTGGATGTTTATGGGCTTTATTTTACACATTTATATCATTTTTGGGACTAACCTACTAACCGGAGGCCCAGCCCGTATTGCTGTTTTTTGCCTATTTCAAGGAATATCAAACGGAGTCCAAATGGAATGAAACCTTCGGGAGCGTAATTTTTGGAACGAACGTGATCCAGAGGACTTGGAGTGCAAGCCAAGAAGCAGCCGAGGCGGCCATGAGGGTGGAGGGCGCGCCCACCCCTACAGGGCGCGCCCCTATCTCGTGGGCCCCTCAGGCAGCCACCTACCTACTTCTTCCTCCTATATATACCCACGTACCCCGAAAACATCCAGGGAGCCAACAAAAAACAATTTCCACCGTCGTAACCTTCTGTATCCGCGAGATCCCATCTTGGAGCCTTCGCCGGCGCTCCGCCAGAGGGGGAATCGAACATGGAGGGCTTCTACATCAACACCATAGCCCCTCCGATGAGTTGTGAGTAGTTTACCACAGACCTTCGGGTCCATAGTTATTAGCTAGATGGCTTCTTCTCTCTTTTTGGATCTCAATACCATGTTCTCCCCCTCTCTTGTGGAGATCTATTCGATGTAACTCTTTTTGCAGTGTGTTTGTCGAGATCCGATGAATTGTGGGTTTATGATCAAGTTTATCTATGAGAAATATTTGAGTCTCCTCTGAATTCTTTTATGTATGATTGAGTTATCTTTGCAAGTCTCTTCGAATTATCAGTTTGGTTTGGCCTACTAGATTGATCTTTCTTGCCATGGGAGAAGTGCTTAGCTTTGGGTTCAATCTTGCGGTGTCCTTACCCAGTGACAATAAGGGTTGCAAGGCACGTATTGTATTGTTGCCATCGAGGATAAAAATATGGGGTTTATATCATATTGCATGAGTTTATCCCTCTAAATCATGTCATCTTTCTTAATGTGTTACTCTGTTCTTATGAACTTAATACTCTAGATGCATGCTGGTAGCGGTCGATGTGTGGAGTAATAGTAGTAGATGCAGGCAGGAGTCGGTCTACTTGTCGCGGACGTGATGCCTATATACATGATCATGCCTAGATAATCTCATAATTATTCGCTTTTCTATCAATTGCTCGACAGTAATTTGTTCACCCACCGTAATACTTATGCTATCTTGAGAGAAGCCACTAGTGAAACCTATGGCCCCCGGGTCTATCTTTTATCATATAAGCTTTCAATCTACTTTTATTTGCATCTTTAGTTTTCCAATATATATCATAAAATACCAAAAAAATATTTATCTTATCATACTATCTTTATCAGATCTCACTTTCGCAAGTGGCCATGAAGGGATTGACAACCCCTTTATTGCGTTGGTTGCGAGTTCTTTGTTTGTTTGTGTAGGTGCGTGGGACTTTTGAGAAGCCTCCTACTGGATTGATACCTTGGTCTCAAAAACTGAGGGAAATACTTATGCTACTATTGCTGCATCATCCTTTCCTCTTCAAGGAAAACCAACGCAAGCTCTAGACGTAGCAAGGATCCATATATGAGAAGAAAGTATGGACTTTGGTGGACTTTCCCAATGATCAGCAATCCATAGAGAATAAATGGATCTTCAAGAAGAAGACTAACGCTGATGGTAATGTTACTTTCTACAACGCTCGACTTGTCGCAAAAGGTTTTCAACAAGTTTAAGGGGTTGACTACGATAAGACTTTCTCACCTGCAGCAATGCTTAAGTCTGTCTGAATCATGTTAGCAATTGCCGCATTTTATGATTATGAAATCTGGCAAATGGATGTCAAAAACCGCATTCCTTAATGGATTTCTGAAAGAAGAGTTGTATATGATGCACCCAGAAGGTTTTGTCGATCCTAAGGGTGCTAACAAAGTGTGCAAGCTCCAGCAATCCATCTATGGACTGGTCCAAGCATCTCGGAGTTGGAATATACGCTTTGATGAGGTGATTAAAGCATATGGTTTTATACAGACTGACGGTGATGCCTGTATTTACAAGAAAGTGAGTGAGAGCCCTGTAGCATTTCTGATATTATATGTGGTTGACATAATATTCATTGGAAATGATATAGAATTTCTGGATAGCATAAAAGGATACTTGAATAAGAATTTTGCAATAAAAGACCTCGGTAAAGCTACTTATGTATTGGGCATCAATATCTGTAGAGATAGATCGAGACGCTTAATAGGACTTTCACAAAGCACACACCTTGACAAGATTTTGAAGGAGTTCAAAATGGATCAGTCAAAGAAAGAGTTATTTCATGTATTGTAAGGTGTGAGGTTGAGTAAAGACTCAAAACCCGACCATGGTAGAAGATAAAGAGAGAACGAAAGTCAGTCCCTATGCCTCAGCCAGAGGTTCTATAAAGTATGCCATTTTGTGTACCAAACCTGTTTTGTACCTTGCCATGAGTTTGGCAAGGGGGTACAATAGTGATACAAGAGTAGATCACTGGACAGCGGTCAAAATTATCCTTAGTTACCTTAAAGAGTACAAAGGAAATGTTTCTCGGTTATGGAGGTGATAAAGAGTTCGTCGTAAAGAGTTACATCGATGCAAGCTTTGACACTGATCTAGATGACTCTAAGTCTCAATCTAGATACTTATTGAATGTGGGAGCAGTTAGCTAGAGTAGCTCCATGCAGAGCATTGTAGACATAGAAATTTGCAAAATACAACCGGATCGGAATGTTGCAGAACCGTTGACTAAACTTCTCTCACAAGCAAAACATGATCACACCTTAGTACTCTTTGGGTGTTAATCACATGGTGATGTGAACTAGATTATTGACTCTAGCAAACCTTTTGGGTGTTGGTCACATGACGATGTGAACTATGGGTGCTAATCAGATGACGATGTGAACTATTGGTGTTAAATCAGATGGCGATGTGAACTAGATTAATGACTCTAGTGCAAGTGGGAGACTGAAGGAAATATGCCCTACAGGCAATAATAAAGTAGTTATTTTATATTTCCTTATTTCATGATAAATGTTTATTATTCATGCTAGAATTGTATTAACCAGAAACTTGATACATGTGTGGATACATAGACAAAAACACTGTGTCTCTAGTGAGCCTCTACTGGACTAGCTCGTTAATCAAAGATGGTTAAGTTTCCTAACCATAGACATGTGTTGTCATTTGATGAACGGGATCACATCGTTAGGAGAATGATGTGATGGACAAGACCCATTCGTTAGCTTAGCATAATGATCGTTCAATTTTATTGCTATTGCTTTCTTCATGTCAAATACATATTCCTTCGACTATGAGATTATGCAACTCCCGGATACCGGAGGAATGCATTGTGTGCTATCAAACGTCACAACATAACGGGGTGATTATAAAGATGCTCTACAGGTATCTCTGAAGGTGTTTGTTGGGTTGGCATAGATCGAGATTAGGATTTGTCACTCCGAGTATCAGAGAGATATCTCTGGGTCCTCTCAGCAATACACATCATAAGAAGCTTTCCAAGCAAAGTGACTACTGAGTTAGTTACAGGATGATGTATTACGTAAGGAGTAAAGAGACTTGTCGGTAATGAGATTGAACTAGGTATGAAGATACCGACGATCGAATCTCGGGCAAGTAACATACCAATGACAAAGGGAATAATGTATGTTGTCATAACGATTCGGTTGATAAAGATATTCTTAGAATATGTGGGAGCCAATATGAGCATCCAGGTTCCGCTATTGGTAATTGACCAGAGAGGTGTCTCGGTCATGTCTACATAGTTCTCGAACCCATAGGGTCCACATGCTTAACGTTCGATGATGATATTGTATTATATGAGTTATGTGATTTGGTAACCGAATGTTATTTGGAGTCTCGGATAAGATCACGGACATGATGAGGAGTCTCTAAATGGTCGAGAGGTAAAGATTGATATATAGGACGATAGTATTCGGACACTAGAAGTGTTCCGGAGGGTATCGGGTCACCGGAAGGGGTTCCGGGCACCCCCGGCAAAAGATATGGGCCTTATGGGCCAAGAAGGAAACGCACCAGCCACGAGGGGCTGGTTCGCCCCCCATATGGGCTGAACCAATGGCAGAAGGAAAGAGGGGAAGAGAAAGGAAAGGGGAGGATTCGGCCTCCCCTTCCCTTTCCTCCTCTTTCCTTCCCCCTCCGACACTTATGGCAGGGGGGGCGTGGCCAAGGAGGAACCCAAGTAGGATTCGGTCCTACTTGGGGCGCCTCCTGGCCTCTCCCCTCCCCCTTCCACCTATATATATGTGGGGAGGGGCGCACCTAACACACAACTGACCAATTGTTAGCCGTGTGCGGCGCCCCCCTCCACCGTTTACACCCTCGGTGATATTTTCGTAGTGCTTAGGCAAAGCCCTGCGAGGATCTCTTCACCATCACCGTCACCACGCCGTCATGCTAACGGAACTCATCTACTACCTTGACGACTTGCTGGATCAAAAAGGCGAGGGACGTCACTGAGCTGAACGTGTGCAGAACTCGGAGGTGTCGTACGTTCGGTACTCGATCGGTGGATCACGAAGAAAGTTCGACTACATCAACCGCGTTGTGAAACGCTTCCGCTTACGGTCTGCGAGGGTACATAGACACACTCTCCGCCTTGTTGTTATGCATCTCCTAGATAGATCTTGTGTGAGTGTAGGAAATCTTTTGAAATTGCATGCTACGTTCCCCAACAGGTCCTATTGTGCAAAGACAAGAGAACAACTAAATGCTAGCATCCCTGTTTGCTCGAAAAAAATGAAATGAAATATTTAAAACTGCCATTACATTAACAATGGGAGTAACTAATGAAATGTATAGTCACAAAGAGATGCATCCTCATTATCCTCATGGGAAATGATAAGATACCAAAGACAGCAGCTCAACTTGAACTGTATCATTACTTAATTTTGTAAGTGGCCAGTGGCAAACTGGTGCCTCAATTTATTAGTAGCCTTATATTAACATGTGAAACAAGACCACTTTCTCATGACAAAGCTCAATCATATGGATGAAATCCGTGGGCCAGTACCAACCTTTGTCGGGTGGCTAATCGTGTAGAGCATACAAATGAAGCACTTCTCCAGAACCATCTGTTATTATCTAATGTGGTTGCCATGCTTACAATAAACTTCTCAATTAGTTTAATGTTTCCAACATCTTCTTGTGCAGTTCCACTAAAATATATGTTATATTCAAACAAGATCCCTGTTTGCACAAGTAGAGATAATTACATATTACATTAAGAGTGGCATCAAATCAAAGTGGCAAAACAATTGCTCGTTCCAGCCATAGCAATAAATTAAGATGCAAAACTATATCATTACTTGTGTCATCATAGTTCCAGTGCTTCATTACAACACCGGGAGTTGATTTTTGTTCTTCTTCCGCTTGTTATTCCCCTTCGTCACTTGGTTCAATAATAGACAAGCTTCACCTTGAATGTAAGATTTGGCATGTCAATTAGGGAGCACAAGTATAACACCAAACAACAACATTACTTTTCTGATGAAAGTAACAAAATATAGGCCAACAGTTGCGAAATATCACTATCTTATCTCAATGGTATATTACGATGCACATAACAGATTGGAAGTCCGGTCTCCTTTTGTGCAGTTCACTAAAATCAAGCAACATTACCGTATAAGTAGCACAATGTATGAAAGCACACTGCACAATCATGTGGAAGAAGGCCAGTACTGACCTCTCATGACACAGAATTCAACAACTCACAAGAAGATCTGAAACAAATTTGCCAACACAGATAGGAAGTCAGATCTCCTCTTGTGCAGTTCCACTAAGATCAAGCAATCAAGCAACGCTGTCGGTGTGACATTTTGGTTGAACTGCACAAAACACTCTTAAAACAAAAGTGTTTTGTGTAGTGCAATAAAAGGGAGTGCGGCTAATCTGCACCCGGGCTCATCTGCACCCACGTTTAGAATTTTTTTTTAAAACAAATACTAGAAAAATTCAAAAAATTCCAAATTTTTTTGTGGTGGTAGATAATTTGACGCGTGAGGTGCGCCCCAAAATTCAACTCATTTGAGCATCTGAGCAGCTCTCGGCAAAAAAGACAAAATCAGGGTCTGTAAAAATGTTTACTGTTCACGCACTATTTTGACCCGATTTGTCTTTTTTGCCGAGAGCTGCTCAGATGTCCAAATAAGTTGAATTTTGGGGCACACCTCACGCGTCAAATTATCTACCACCACAAAAAAAATTGGAATTTTTTGAATTTTTCTAGTATTTGTTTTGAATTTTTTGCTGAGAGGGAGCAGATGAGCCCGGGCACCGTTTTGAGTTTTTGAATAAAAGGTCGCAATAGCAACGAGGTGAAGTAGATAACCCTATTTTACACAAAGGTGCAAAGGAAACATAACTGGTCAATAATAGTGGATGACATAGAAGACCACAAAAAGAAGCATCTAACTTATCTAAATGGAAAAGAAAGCAAGACAGTAGCATTTCTCAAACAGTGGCATTGATTCATATTAACACAGAGATTATATCTATATCTCTATACCTTATTACTAATAAACCAAGGTGCGTTTCTCTAACTTTTTCATCCGTTCACCATTGAAAATATTTTTTTCTATTCGAGGCGGTACTAAATTTATGTCCGTTCGTGTATTAGAAAATAAAAACGCCAGAATTTCGTACCTGGGCGCCTGCAATGTGGCCCAGCAAAGCCAGCCCATTTATTTCCGTGCCCACCTGAAAAACCCTATTAATCGCATGTGGCGTCAAATAGTCGCACCTCACACAGTGCGCCCACGCTGGGCAGACCCGGTTTTTTAATGTATTATGTTTCTATTTTGTTTTTCCGTTTTTTCCCTTTTTCTTTCCAGATTATTTTACCTTTTTCCTTTCAAGTTTATTTTTCTTTCACCTTTTCTTCAACAAATCATAATTAAAAAAATCATAATTTCAGAAAAAACTATTTTTTAGACATGTTCAGAATTCCAAAAACATTTATATTTTGTAGAACTTTATATCTTTGTTCTCATTCCAAAATTGGTTCAAATTTTAAAAAAATAGTTCCATTTTTTCTTTTTGTTTTTCCAAGTTGTACACGATTTTCCAAAAAAAATGCATTTAAAAAATGTTGCATACAAAAATATTATTTTTACTGAAATATTCGTGAATTCAAAATAATTTCTGAATTTGAAGAAAAACTCATTTTCTAAAATTGTTCTGAATGTTTGAAATATGTTTCATTTCAAAAACATAAATTCAAAAATGTTCATGTTTTTATAAAAGGTTCATGTTTTCAAATAAATTATGAATTTTGAACATGTCAAATTTTGTTGTGTATTTATGAAAATGTAAATAATCTATATCTATATCTATATGTATATCTATACCCCTACTAATAAAGCGAGGTGCGTTTCTCCAATTTTTTAATCCATTCACCATTGAAAATATTTTTTTCTATTCGAGGTGGTACAAAATTTATGTCCGTTCGTGTATTAGAAAAGAAAAACGCCAGAATTTCGTACCTGGGCCGCCTGCAATGTGGCCCAGCAAAGCCAGCCCATCTATTTCCGTGCCCACCTGAAAAACTCTATTAATCACATGCGGCGTCAAATAGTCGCACCTCACACAGTGCGCCCACGCTGGGCGGAACCGGTTTTTTAATGTATTATGTTTCTATTTTGTTTTTCCGTTTCTTTCCCTTTTTCTGTCCAGATTATTTTGCCTTTTTCCTTTCAAGTTTATTTTTCTTTCACCTTTTCTTCAACAAATCATAATTTTTAAAAATCATAATTTCAGAAAAAATGATTTTATAGAAATGTTTAGAATTCCAAAAACTTTTATATTTTGTAGAACTTTATATCTTTGTTCTCATTCCAAAATTGGTTCAAATTTTAAAAAAATGTTCCATTTTTCCTTTTTGTTTTCCCAAGTTGTACACGATTTTTGAAAAAAATGCATTTAAAAATGTTGCAAATACAAAAAGTATTATTTTTTACTGAAATATTCGCAAATTCAAAATAATTTCTGAATTTGAAGAAAACTCATTTTCTAAAATTGTTCTGAATGTTTAAAATATGTTTCATTACAACAACATAAATTCAAAAACTGTTCATGTTTTTATAAAAGGTTCATGTTTTCAAATAAAATTATGAATTTCGAACATGTCAAATTTTGTTGTGTATTTATGAAAATGTAAATAATTTCAACAAAATTGGGATTTTCAAAATTATTCATGTTTCCAAGAATATTCAGCAATTTATATTTTTTAAAAAGTTCAAAAATATCATAATTTCAGAAAAATGTTCAAAATTCCAAAAACTATCATGTTTTGTAGAACTTTATATCTTTGTTCTCATTCCAAAATTGGTTCACATTTTTAAAAATGTTCCATTTTTGTTTGCATTTTCCAAAGCTGTACAAGATTTTCCAAAAAAATTGCTTTTAAAAATTGTTGCAAATACGAAAAATATTATTTTTTACTAAAATATTTGCAAATTGGAAATAATTTCCGAGTTTAAAGACTCATTTTCTAAAATTGTTCTAAATGTTTAAAATATGTCTCATTTCAAAAACACAAATTCAAAAAATGTTCATGTTTTTATAAAAGGTTCAGTTTTCAAATAAAATTGTGAATTTCGAACATCTCAAATTTTGTTGTGTATTTCTTAAATTGTAAAGAATTTAAAAATAAATTGGAATTTTCAAAATTATTCATGTTTCCTAGAATATTCAGCAATTTATATTTTTTTGAAAGTAAAAAAACAAAAATTGTTTTGAATCTGACATTGGAGGATGACATTGGAGTATGTTCTTAACTATTCGAGCTGGCCATTGGTTGATAGGACTCGTTTCTTCGAGTGGCTAGCAGCACGTAGTCGTTCTTTGAGGATATGGTTTCGATCCTTCGACACATCTTTTTTGGAGTTTTGCGTGCCTTACAAACATTGGTCGTCTTGGAGCTTGCCAGTGTGTTGGGCCATACACGAACTGATGTGTGTCCCACGTGCTATTTTACGCAACTAGCGGCATATAGTAGCCCCCACGCAGTTGGCCCAAGAAAAAAATTGCGTCCCCAGGCAGTATTGGGCCTCAACTGCACTCCCCTACTGGGTCGTCCGCCTCCGGTCCATCAATCCTCGTCGAGGGAGCCAAAAATATTTGTCGGTCATAAGGACTAGAATTTGCGACATTGCATCCACATCCTCAGGCGACGAATATACATATCAAAATAAGGAAGTTATCTCAAGAATCATGAGCAGAAGGAGGGACCCCATATATTATTGCCGGTGCTAGCTTGCAAGTGCCAATAAAAGAGAATATGTTGGTTTGGCTCGAAAAAATTGTGAGCACATGAGCGCTAAAACAAAGAGAATAAACCCTAATAAAGAAGGGTCATTGATATCTGGTTATGCAGTAATTATGCTGATGAAATGGGATTTATGCGCTACAATTAGTAATCCATCTGGTTACGCCATCGTAGAGTGATCGAAGCAACCGTGCCCCGAAAGTCGCCGCATAGCTATCAAATAAGAAGGCACACACAACCGCCGGATAGCTGCCAAATGAGGTGGCAGACACAACCACATGACGGAGGCGGACCCGGAGGGAAAAAATGCACGAGTAGGATGGTTGCCACCACACCGACTATCAAGATCTCGCGGGACAAACATGACTCGCGAGAAGACCACAACTCCTCGCTCTATCGCACCGCTGCGGAGATCGTTTTTGCTGGGCACATTAATTATGGGAAAATTTTGTTTTTGCCACTCTAGATTTTGCCAATTTTCCTTATGCCACTCTAGATTTTGACATTTCACTTTTGCCACTCTTAGTTTTTGACAATTATCACAATTGCCATTCCCGTGGCAAAAGCAAAATTTTCAGAGTGGCAATTGTGATAATTATCAAAAGCTAAGAGTGGCAAAAATGAAATAAAATTAATTTGGTTTTGCCACAAAATGGCAATTGTGATAATTGCCAAAAACAAAGAGTGGCAAAAGTGAAATGTGAAAATCTAGAGTGGCATAAGGAAAATTGGCAAAATGTAGAGTGGCAAAAACAAAATTTTCCCATTAATTATCTCTCCCATTGCTTCTCGCGAAGAAATGTCTCTCCCGTTGCAACGCATGGGCATATGTGCTAGTTAACAATAAAATTCATTAAACATATAATTTGCTTTTAACTGTGGCATTGCTTTAATTTTCCAGCGGCATTATTAGATTAACAACAGCTAAAGAGTTGTGTGGGACAGTGGACGCACCAGCACCATGTGCATCTACCGATGTATATGTTGGGAAACGCGGTAATTTCAGAAAAAAAATCCTACAGTCACGCAAGATCTATCTAGGTGATGCATACCAACGAGAGGGGAGAGTGTGTCCACGTACCCTCGTAGACCAAAAGCAGAAGTGTTTCAATAACGCGGTTGATGTAGTCGAACGTCTTTGTGATCCAACCGGTCCAAGTACCGAACGTACGGCACCTCCGCGTTTAGCACACGTTCAGCTCGATGACGTCCCTTGTGCTCTTGATCCAGTTGAGGACGAGGGTGATTTCCGTCATCACAGCGGCGTGGCGACGGTGATGATGATGCTACCGACGCAGGGCTTCGCCTAAGCACTACGATGGTATGATCGAGGTGTGTAACTATGGAGGGGGGCACCGCACACGGTTGGGAGAGAAACTTGTTTGTTCTAGGGTGCTCCCTGCCCCCGTATATAAAGGAACAAGGGGAGGCCAGCCGGCCCTCCTAGGGCGCGCCCCCAAGAGGGGAATCCTACTAGGACTCCAAGTCCTAGTAGGTTTCCACCAAGAGGGGGAGAGGGGGAAGGAAGGAGAGGGAGAGGGAGAAGGAAAGGGGGGCACGCGGCCTGCCCTGGCCGCCCCTCTCTCTCCACTAAGGCCGATGATGCCCATTAGTTCCCCCGGCGAGTTCCGGTAAGCCCTACTGCACTCCGGTTTTACTCAAAACTTTCCGAAGCACTTCTGGTGTCTGGATATAGCTGTCCAATATATCAATATTTATGTCTCGACCATTTCGAGACTCCTCGTCACGTCCATGATCTCATCCGGGACTCCATACAAACTTCGATCATCAAAAACACATAACTCATAATACATATCTTCATCGAACGTTAAGCGTGCGGACCCTACTGGTTTGAGAACTATGTAGACATGACCGAGACACATCTTTGGTCAATAATCAACAGCGGAACCTGGATGCTCATATTGGCTCCTACATATTCTACGAAGATCTTTATCGGTCAAACCGCATAACAACATACTTTGTTCCCTTTGTCATCGGTATGTTACTTGCCCGAGATTCGATCGTCGGTATCATCATACCTAGTTCAATCTCGTTACTGACAAGTCTCTTTAATCGTTCCGTAATACTTCATCCCGCAACTAACTAATTAGTTCAATGCTTGCAAGGCTTATAGTGATGAGCATTACCGAGAGGGCCCAGAGATACCTCTCCAAAACACAGAGTGACAAATCCTAATCTCGATCTATGCCAACCCAACAAACACCTTTGGAGACACCTGTAGAGCCCCTTTATAATCACCCATTTACGTTGTGACATTTGGTAGCACACAAAGTGTTCCTCCGGTATTCGGGAGTTGCATAATCTCATAGTCTGAGGAACATGTATAAGTCATGAAGAAAGCAGTAGCAATAAAACTGTAACGATCATAATGCTAAGCTAGCAGATGGGTCATGTCCATCACATCATTCTCCTAATGATGTGATCCAACTCATCAAATGACAACACATGTCTATGGTTAGGAAACATAACCATCTTTGATAAACGAGCTAGTCAAGTAGAGGCATACTATGGATAATATGTTTTGTCTATGTATTCACACATGTACTAAGTTTCCGGTTAATACAATTCTAGCATGAATAATAAACATTTATCATGAAATAAGGAAATAAATAATAAATTTATTATTGCCTCTAGGGCATATTTCCTTCAGTCTCCCACTTGCACTAGAGTCAATAATCTAGATTACATAGTAATGATTCTAACACCCATGGAGTTTTGGTGGTGATCATGTTTTGCTCGTGGAAGAGGCTTACTCAATGGGTCTGCAGCATTCAGATCCATATGTATCTTGCAAATCCCCTTCCGACACATGATGATGGATGGAATTGAAGCGTCTCTTGATGTGCTTGGTTCTCTTGTGAAATCTGGATTCCTTTGCCAAGGCAATTGCACCAGTGTTGTCACAAAAGATTTTCATTGGACCCGATGCACTAGGTATGACACCTAGATCAGATATGAACTCCTTCATCCAAAATCCTTTATTTGCTGCTTCTGAAGCAGGAATGTACTCCGCTTCACACATAGATCCCGCCACGACGCTCTGCTTGGAACTACACCAACTGACAGCTCCTCCATTACAAAAAAATACGTATCCGGATTATGACTTAGAGTCATTCGAATCAGTGTCAAAGCTTGCATTGACGTAACCATTTACGACGAGCTCTTTGTCACCTCCATAAACGAGAAACATATCCTTAGTCCTTTTCAGGCGTTTCTGGATGTTCTTGGCCGCTGTCTAGTGCTCCACTCCGGGATTACTTTGGTACCTCCCTGCTATACTTATAGCAAGGCACACATCAAGTCTGGTACACAACATTGCATACATAATAGAACTTATGGCTGAAGCATAGGGAATGACTTTCATTTTCTCTCTATCTTCTGCATTGGTCAGGCATTGAGTCTGACTCAACTTCACACCTTGTAACACATGTAAGAACCCTTTCTTTGACTGATCCATTTTGAAATTCTTCAAAACTTTATCAAGGTATGTGCTTTGTGAAAGTCCAATTAAGCATCTTGATCTATCTCTATAGATCTTGATGCCCAATATGTAAGCAGCTTCTCCGAGGTCTTTCATTGAAAAACTCTTATTCAGGTATCCCTTTATGCTATCCAGAAATTCTATATCATTCCCAATCAACAATATGTCATCCACATATAATATTAGAAATGCTCCAGAGCTCCCACTCACTTTCTTCTAAATACAGGATTCGCCAAAAGTCTATATAAAACCATATGCTTTGATCACACTATCAAAGCATTTATTCCAACTCCGAGAGGCTTGCACCAGTCCATAAATGGATCGCTGAAGCTTGCACACTTTGTTAGCACCCTTTGGATCGACAAAACCTTCTGGTTGCATCATATACAACTCTTCTTCCAGAAATCCATTCAGGAATGCAGTTTTGACATCCATCTACCAAATTTCATAATCATAAAATGCGGCAATTGCTAACATGATTAGGACAGACTTAAGCATCGCTACGGGTGAGAAAGTCTCATCGTAGTCAACTCCCTGAACTTGTCAAAAACCTTTTGCAACAAGTCGAGCTTTGTAGACAGTAACATTACCGTCAGCGTAAGTCTTCTTCTTGAAGATCCATTTATTTTCTATGGCTTGCCGATCATCGGGCAAATCCACCAAAGTCCACACTTTGTTCTCATACATGGATCCCATCTCAGATTTCATGGCCTCAAGCCATTTCGCGGAATCTGGGCTCATCATCACTTCCTCATAGTTCCATGGTCTAGTAGCATGACTTCCAGAACAATTACCTCAACATTAGCTTTCTCACTAATTGTGTAGGAATCACTGGAACTGATTTCTGTGATGAACTACTTTCAAATAAGGGAGAAGGTACAATTACCTCAACAAGTTCTACTTTCCTCCCACTCACTTCTTTCGAGAGAAACTCCTTCTCTAGAAAGGATCCATTTTTAGCAACGAATATCTTGCCTTCGGATCTGTGATAGAAGGTGTACCCAACATTTTCCTTTGGGTATCCTATGAAGACACACTTCTCCGATTTGGGTTCGAGCTTATCAGGTTGAAGCTTTTTCACATAAGCATCGCAGCCCCAAACTTTAAGAAACCACAACTTTGGTTTCTTGCCAAACCACAGTTCATAAGGCATCGTCTCAACGGATTTTGATGGTGCCCTATTTAAAGTGAATGCAACCGTCTCTAAAGCATAACCCCAAAACGATAGCGATAAATCAGTAAGAGACATCATAGATTGCACCATATCCAATAAAGTATGATTACGACATTCGAACACACCATTTTGCTGTGGTGTTCCAGGTGGCATAAGTTGTGAAACTATCCCATGTTGTTTCAAATGAAGACCAAACGCGTAACTCAAATATTCTCCTCCACGATCAGATCGCAGAAACTTTATTTTCTTGTTATGATGATTTTCCACTTCGATCTGAAATTCTTTGAACTTTTCAAATGTTTCAGACTTATGCTACATTGAGTAGATATAACCATATCTGCTCATATCATCTGTGAAGGTAAGAAAATAATGATACCCGCCACAAGCCTCAACACTCATTGGGCCACATACATCTGTATGTATTATTTCCAATAAGTCAGTAGCTCGTTCTATTGTTCCGTAGAACGGAGTTTTAGTCATCTTGCCCATGAGGCACGGTTCGCAAGCACCAAGTGATCATAATCAAGTGATTCCAAAAGTCCATCAACATGGAGTTTCTTCATGCGGTTTACACCGATATGACCCAAACGACAGTGCCACAAACAAGTTGCACTATCATTATCAATTTTGCATCTTTTGGCTTCAATATTATGAACATGTGTATCATCACGATCGAGATTCAACAAAAATAGACCACTCAGCAAGGGTGCATGACCATAAAAGATATTACTCATATAAATAGAACAACCATTATTCTCTGATTTAAATGAATAACCGTCTTGCATCAAACAAGATCATGTTCATGCTCCACGCTGGCACCAAATAACAATTATTCAGGTCTAAAACTAATCCCGAAGGTAGATGTAGAGGTAGCATGCCGACGGTGATCACATCGATCTTGGAACCATTTCCCACGTGCATCGTCACCTCGTCCTTAGCCAATCTTTGTTTAATCCGTAGCCCCTGTTTCGAGTTGCAAATATGAGCAATAGAACCAATATCAAATACCCAGGCGTTACTACGAGCATTAGTAAGGTACACATCAATAACATGTATATCAAATATATCTTTCACTTTGCCATCCGCTCCTTCTTATCCGCCAAATACTTGGGGCAGTTCCGCTTCCAGTGACCAGTCCCTTTGTAGTAGAAGCTCAGTTTCAGGCTTAGGTCCAGACTTGGGTTTCTTCTCTTGAGCAGCACCTTTCTTGTCGTTCTTCTTGAAGTTCCCCTTCTTCCCTTTGCCCTTTTTTCTTGAAACTAGTGGTCTTGTTGACCATCAACACTTGATGCTCCTTCTTGATTTCTACCTCCGCAGCTTTTAGCACCGCGAAGAGCTGGGAATAGTCTTGTTCATCCCTTGCATATTATAGTTCATAACGAAGCCTTTATAGCTTGGTGGAAGTGATTAAAGAACTTTGTCAATGACACTATCATCAAAAAGATTAACTCCCAGCTGAGTGAAGTGGTTATGGTACCCAAACATTCTAAGTATGTGTTCACAAACAGAACTATTCTCCTCCATTTTGCAGCTGTAGAACTTGTTGGAGACTTCATATCTCTCAACTCGGGCATTTGCTTCAAATATTAACTTCAACTCTTGGAACATCTCATATGCACCATGATGTTTCAAAACGTCTTTGAAGTCTCAATTCTAAGCCGTAAAGCATGGCACACTGAACTATCAAGTAGTCATCAGCTTTGCTCTTCCAGACGTTCTTAACGTCATCAGTAGCATCTGCAGCAGGCCTGGCATCCAGCGGTGCTTCCAGGACGTAATTCTTCTGTGCAACAATGAGAATAATCCTCAAGTTACGGACCCAACCCGTGTAGTTGCTGCCATCATCTTTCAACTTAGCTTTCTCTAGGAACGCATTAAAATTCAAAGGAACGGTAGCACGGGCCATTGATCTATAATAACATAGACATGCAAAATAACTATCAGGACTAAGTTCAATTAATCATATTACTTAAGAACTCCCACTTAGATAGACATCCCTCTAGTCATCTAAATGATCACGTGATCCAAATCAACTAAACCATGTCCAATCATCACGTGAGATGGAGTAGTTTTCAATGGTGAACATCACTATGTTGATCATATCTACTATATGATTCAAGTTCGACCTTTCGCTCTCAGTGTTCCGAGGCCATATCTACATATGCTAGGCTCGTCAAGTTTAACCCGAGTATTCTGCGTGTGCAAAACTGGCTTGCACCCGTTGTATGTGAACGTAGAGCTTATCACACCCAATCATCACGTGGTGTCTCGGCACGACGAACTATAGCAACGGTGCATACTCAGGGAGAACACTTATACCTTGAAATTTTTTGAGGGATCATGTTATAATGCTATCGATGTACTAAGCAAAATAAGATGCATAAAAGATAAACATCACATGCAATCAAAAATATGTGACATGATATGGTCATCATCATCTTGTGCTCATGATCTCCATCACCGAAGCATCGTCATGATCTCCATCATCACCGGCATGACACCTTGATCTCCATCGTACCATCGTTGTCGTCTCGCCAACTATTGTTACTACGACTATCGCTACTGCTTAGTGATAAAGTAAAACAACTACATGGCGATTGCATTGCATACAATAAAGCGAAAACCATATGGCTCCTTCCAGTTGTCGATAACTTTGTTACAAAACATGATCATCTCATACAGCAAATTATATCACATCATGTCTTGACCATATCACATCACAACAAGCCCCGCAAAAACAAGTTAGACGTCCTCTACTTTATTGTTGCATGTTTTACGTGGATGCTACGGGCTTCTAGCAAGAACCGTTCTTACCTATGAAGGAAATATGCCCTAGAGGCAATAATAAAGTTATTATTTATTTTCTTATTTCATGATAAATGTTTATTACTCATACTAGAATTGTATTAACCAGAAACTTAGTACATGTGTAAATACATAGACAAACATAGAGTCACTAGTATGCCTCAACTTGACTAGCTCGTTAATCGAATATGGTTAAGTTTCCTAACCATAGACATGATTGTCATTTTTTGATTAACGGGATCACATCATAGGAGAATGATGTGATTGACTTGACCCATTCCGTTAGCTTAGCACTTGATCGTTTAGTATGTTGCTATTGCTTTCTTCATGACTTATACATGTTCCTATGACTATGAGATTATGCAACTCCCGTTTATCGGAGGAACACTTTGTGTGCTACCAAACGTCACAACGTAACTGGCTGATTATAAAGGTGCTCTATAGGTGTATCCAAAGGTACTTGTTGAGTTGGCGTATTTCAAGATTAGGATTTGTCACTCCGATTGTCGGAGAGGTATCTCTGGGCCCTCTCGGTAATGCACATCACTGTAAGCCTTGCAAGCAATGTGTCGGGGGTTGGGTGCGACATATGCCAAAGGATGGCTTATCATGGTGGGGGCGAGTAGAACGTCGCCGGTGCCTGGAAACGGGATAAGGCGTAGACATGCACGCCGGCGAATCTTACCCAGCTTCGGGGATCTCCGGGGAGATAATACCCCTACTGCTGCTCTGCGGGGTCTCTGCATGGTCACTATAGCGAGGTGATTACAATGGTGCTCCTAGAGCTGTATCGGAAGGCAGGAGAGAGCAAGGCTGGTTCTCTCCTCCCTGGGCTATGTGTCTATCTCTATCAAGGTCCGAACCCTTTGCATGGGTGCCCCGGGGGGTTTATATAGGCCTACCCCCCGGGGGTACAATGGTAATCCGATAGGGGCGTGGGTCCCAGTATGCATCTCTCATGTCGCCGTCCTTCCGCCGCTTTTGGGGCCCGCCGACCGGTGGGTCCATGACACAACCGAACAACTTGCGGCGCTCGATGACGAGCTTGGTCATTGGATCGTGGCAACAGATATCGCCGTCTATCGGTGATCACCGCCGCCACTCCCCATCAATCTGGTTTATGGCTTGTGGGGCCTGGAGGGAGACGGCCGACTGGGAGGCCGACTCCTGAGTCCGTCTTGAGCGCCTGGCCGCCTTGGGTTCACCCATCGACAAAGCGGCCCAGCCGCCGGGCCGTCTGGCCGGCATCGTGGGCCTGATCGTCACGCCCACGATGGGCCGAGGTCGAGCAGCATGGCAGCATGCAGCGCCTCGCCGGAGATCTCCCAGCGATACGGCTCACTGTAGCCATGCCGGTCCTTCGTAGGCAGGGAGGGACGGCCACGTCGTGACCGTACCCCGCATCGGGCTTCGTGGGGCATCATGGGCCGACTCCCATAGTCGGCACTCCTGGAGGTCGTCATCTTGGAGTCGGCTCGCGTTGAAGTTGTCATCTGAGATTCGGCTCCTTCGGAGATCGCCAGCCAAGACTCGGCTTCTCGGGAGATCGCCAGCTGGGACTCGGCCTCTCTGGAGGTCGCCACTGGGACTTCGGCCGAGGGCGTGGCCTGCCCGATGTCTTGAAAGATCCTGGTCCCGGGTCAGCCTACCCGTGGCCCATTACTCCGGCAGTAGTCCCCGAAGCTGGTGAAGCCCCGCGGACGCCGCCTCGTGGGGCTTCAGCAGTTTCAAGCTTCCCAGCGCCGACTCCGAAACTCGGCCGTTGTCTTCTTTGGGCCGACTCGCTGAAGTCGGACTTCGTTCGGCGAGGGGCCACTGTTTGTAAGTCGCGGCGGGAAATCAGGCAGCGTATCGGATACGCTTCCCTGCTGCCATCGAGGCGGTCCTATCGCGCGGCGCCACGTGGGGAGGATAGTCTGCCCACCCACGCGCGCGACGGGACAGGCCGCTAGGCGGGGCCCGCCACTACCGCGCCTCGGCTTCCGAGCGGATCCGCTGCGGTTGCGAACGGTTGGCTTCCCCACGCTGTTACTACGCGTAGTAACTTCGTGGGGTAAATCGTGGGCGGCGTGGGGCTTCGTGCGCAGTTAATCCCACGCCCGCCCCCTCGGCTCCTCAGCCCGTAGGGCTATAAATAGGCAGAGAGGAGCGGGGCGGCACTGCACGCGCATCCTCTCCCCCATTCTCCTGCCTTCTCTTCTTCCTCCGCCGCGAGCAAGAGCACCTCTCTCCTCGGCGATGAGTTCCTCCTCCGCCGCACCCCCTGCCTCGCGCTCCGGCGTGTGGGACGGTTCGGACGTGGAGGCGGAACATATTGAGTTCCTCCGCCGGACCTGCCGTCTCCCCAGCGCGGACCTCGTGCACGCCCGTCCCACGCCGGCGGGAGAGATCCGGCCCGCGCCGGAGGAGGGCGAGCGGGTCGTCTTCCGCTCGCACCTCATGCGCGCGCTGGGGCTGCCAGCGAGCGGGTTCTTCCGCTCGTTCCTGGAGTTCCACAATCTTCAGCCGCACCACCTTACTCCAAATGCGGTGGTGCTGCTCTCCGCCTTCGCCACTCTGTGCGAGGGATTCCTCGGCGTTCTCCCCACCCTCGAGTTGTGGGGAGAATTCTTCTCTTCGAAGCTCGGCACGCAGGCCGTCGGCACGCCGGCTCAGTGCGGCACCTACATCGCGGTGCGGTGCTTGATGGCCGACAACCCTTTCCCTCTGATCTCGCTGGTAAAATCGGTGAAGATGTGGCAGCGCTCCTACTTCTATGTGAAGAACCTCTCCACCGACGGCGACTGGGTCAATCTGCCGCCCTTCAACCCCGCTCCCTTAAATGGGAGGCTTCCCAGTTGGTCTCACTGGTCCAAGTCACTGACTCCCTCCGGAGCCGCCGCCGTAGCGTGACTCCGAGTTCTGCTGCAGTCGGAGGGCCTCGTCGGATCCGACCTTCTGGCCGCCTTCGTGGCGCGCCGAGTCCTCCCACTCCAAGGCCGGCCTCACCTCATCTGCCAGATGAGCGGCCGCCACGACCCGAGCCGGCTGTGCACCAAGGAGATGCCCCGCAGGGAGGTGGCGAACTTGGTGAACCACATCGCGCACTGCGAGTTCACGGAGGACTGGCAGTTCGGCAAGGAGCCGTACTCGCGCGACAACCCCCTTCCAGTGGTAAGTCGCATCTTGATGTAGTTTGGTCTTCTTGGCAGCCGACTCCGGCTTCTAATCATCGTTGGTTCCTTCTGGGCAGAACCCCCTCATGGAGCCCGCAGCCGGTGCCATGAGAGAGCCCCGCGACTACGTCCCAGACTGCGAGGATAGCGACGTCGACGACCCCGACTTGGGGGCGGCAGCGCTGGAGGCCGACGCCAAAGGCGGCGAAGAAGGGGCAGACGGCGGCCTCAGGCCATCGGCCACCTTCGCCGACTGACCCGAAGACGACGCCGACGTGGAAGTCGTCCCACGCCACCAGCCGAGGGCCAGCCCCTCCGGTCAAGGCGGCGCGAAGAGGCGTCATGCCGGGCCGAGCGCGCCCAGCAGCAAGCAGAAGAAGTTCAAGGGGGCGGGCACCGCGACCAAACGGGAGGACGCGGCCGCGAAGGCCAACCGCTTCCGAAGGGAAGTGAGAAGGCCGCCGTTAGTTTTCGCGTAAGTCTTTGCGCTCTTTTATTTTCTTTGTTGGATCTTGTCCGAGTCTTCTTTGATTTTCCCTCCATTCTTCTCCAGAGCCCCCCTCTCCCTTGAGAGAGTTGCCGCCCCCTCTGTCATGGGGTCGGTAGAGACGTCCGCCAACACCCGGCGGGTCGATCCTGCCGCCGACCTTTGGGAGGCGACGGAGCGGAACGCGCGAGAGAAGCGCGACGAGGAGGAGGCCGACCGCCTGGAGAAGGCACAGGCCGAGAAGGCAGCCGCCAACGCCCAGAAGAAGCTGGAGGAGGCCGAAGTCGCCACCGCGACGAAACGACGTGCTGAGGAGGTCGCGCGTCGCCGATCGGCGATGCTCGTCCCTCCGTTGTCATCGGCGCCGCCGGCTCCGGAGTTCACGGGGCAGACCGGAGAGGTCGGCACCGAGAACCCCCTCGTGGAGGAGGGCGGCGATGCTTCAGGCTCGGACACCCTCGCGCTGCCTCCGCCACCGTCTGGGAGGCCGCACGGCAAACAGCCGGTGGGCCCGTTGGATCCGCCAATCACGGACGAGGCCGAGGCGCGGCTGCTTCTTCAAGTCGCCGCGCCGACGCGCCACCGGCTTGAGAGGACGACCTCGGCGCCACGAGCTCGGGAGACGGGCGCCGCTAGCTCGGCGAGTCTGGACGTCGAGGCCTCCAGTGCCGCGCCCACCGGGTGGTTGCACGGAGGCGGCACCGGCCCGCTGAACCAAGCCCTCCGAGACGTCCGAGCTGGCTAGCAGCAGCGACGCCCTCCAAGTCTGCACCAGGCGCGCTGGCCGTGCGGACATCCGTCCGAGTATGTTTCCTTCCTCTTTTTGATTCCTGTCTTTCTCTCTGGGCGCGCCCGGCCCTGCACCGGGTGTAGTCCCGAGTTCGGGCCGGCTGCTGGCGCGGTTGAACTCCTCGCGAGCTCGAATACTAACTTTTGCCTTTGTCGGCTTTTTGTAGGAGTATCATAACCTCTGCGCCACTGCCTTCAACCGCAATGTCGAGGAGCTGAACAAGCGGACCGCCGACTTGGTGGAAAGCCGGGGTGAGCTCTTTTCTTCCTTCTTCGTGGGGGCGTGCTGGCGCACCCGCGGGCTGTAGTCCCCGAGATTCGGGCCGACTGCTGAGCAGTCGGGCTGGATCTCCCCGGCGATCTAATTTACTGATGGCTTTCTTGTCTCTTTCTTCGCTCTTCAGGCGCCAACGCCGCCCTCCAGGAGCAGCTGGGCGAGGCCAACACTGCTCGGCGTGTCAAGGAAGAGGAGTGCGACAGGCTCGCCAAAGAGTGTGATCTGCTGGCGACGCAGCTGGCCGAGCAGAAGGAGCTGCTCCAGAAGGCACAGGACGAGGCCAAGTCGCGGGAGGCCGTCCTCATGGCCGAGTTCGAGGTTGAGCGCTCCGCCTAGACTGATAGGGAGGCGATGCTGACCTCCGGCTACCACGAGCTTGAGGACATCGTTGACGGTAAGTCTCTTTTGTTTCTTTGGGCTTCTGACTATGTGTCAGGCCGACTTCTGATTTTCCGGCTATCTCTTTTTTGTCTTGGCAGACTTCTTTCCTGGTCATTCACAGGCAGTCCCTCTGGCCATTGAGGCGGCTCGGGAGGCGCGAAGGGCGAAGGGTGAGGTGATCGCCGCCAATGCCCCCCGAACCATCGACGAGCAGCTCCTGAGCATTGGGGCCCGTCTTCGTCCGGCTCACCGGCTGCTGCGCCGGCTTGAGCGTGCCGGTGCCCAGGCGGTTGCCGCCCTGTTGCGGACATGCCGGCTCTGCGCTACCGGACGGACCGACCGGCCGGAAGTCGCCGCCGCCGTCTTGAGGCTTGGAAGGGCTCCTCGGCCCGGGCCGGAGCACACCGGGCCTTGGAGTTCGTCAAGGCGTGGTATCCGGGGCTGGACCTGGACCGTCTGGCTGCGTTCCGGTCAGAAGCCCAGGCCGAGATGGAGGCTGTAGAAGGCGCCCTTGTCAAGCGCGCGGCAGCCATCGCCGAGTACACGGATACCAGCGTCTTCGTGCCCGGGCGGATTGAAGGCGGCGAGGAAGTGCCGCCGGACTGGTTCGGGATGAACCCGGAGTATGACGAAGACTCGGCGGAGGTGATCGACTCCAGCGCCGAGGAGGAGGACGAGGCGGAGGACGGAGGCGAGGAGGAGGCGCCAGAAGACGAAGCAGGCGGCCAGCCTCAGCCCGATCGCGCCTCCAGCAATGAGCCGCACGGAGACAAAGCGCGATCGCCACGGAGGCGACCAAGCTGAGACCGCCCAGCCGACTGCCCCGGCACCCGACACCGCCGTCACCTCCGACCCTCCGGCCCCGGAGGCCGCCTCCTAGACTGCTTTTTCTACTTCTGTTTATCTATCTTCAGTAATCTCTTGAAAGACTTGTTAGGTTCGAACAATTCCACCCGCGGGGTGTATCCTGAATTTCTATTCGAATATTCGGCCGAGGGCCTATGTAAATATTTATCTGATTTCCGCCTTCCCTTGCTTGTTGCTCCTTAGAATTTTTCCTTTGCCACCTTCCTTTAGTAGCCGCCTTGCCGGCTGGACAGCCGCTCTGCGGACTGTCGCTAGGTCAAGTGCTTGGCTACTTCAGGAAGGCAAGTACTTAGCCATTTAGAGTTTCTTTAGCAAGTCGGCTAGAAAGCGACAGGCCAACTATCCGAGAGTCGGCTGTCTTTGATAAAAGTTAAGACGCCGAGCCGACTGCTCATGAGTTGGCTCCGTGGGGGGAGGCTGGTAGCCGGCTTGAGCTATGCATAAGCTTTTAGGTCCTTAGCCATTTTTTCATGTGCGCGCTCGTTCTTGCTTGTTCTCTGCCTGCCGGCAGTCGCTCTGCGAGCTGCGGCTTTTGACAGGAGACGGCTTGAGCGCAACACATTACTTGTCTGACTGCAGGAAGCATTTCATAGCGCAAGACGGCAAGTCCCCGGGCCGACTAGTCGGACCCGGTGCCAGACAGTATGATAAAAAAGAGTAGCATATTCGGAAGCGTCATTCTTATCATACAGATAACGAAAAGGCAGTCCCCAAGCTCGTCTCGGGGGGCCTAAGGTCTTAATATTTTAATACAAAAGGGGGTAGCGCGATACATACTGCATCAACTGTAAAATCTTCAAAGAAGATTCGTGTTCCACGGGCGCTCTGTTTCTTTGCCGGAGTCGTCCCTCTTGCGCGCTCGAGGCTTCTGAGCGTCAATCAGATAGTAGGCATCGTTCCCTAGCACCTTGCTGATGATGAAGGGACCCTCCCAAGGTGCCGACAACTTGTGCTGGCCGGCTGTTCTCTGAATCAGCCGGAGCACAAGGTCGCCCTCTTGGAATGATCTCGGCTTGACCTTGCGGTTGTAATATCGGCGCAGACTCTGCTGGTAGATGCTGGACCGACTGAGTGCCAACAGTCGGCCCTCTTCCAGCAGATCAACACCGTCTTGGCGTGCTTCTTCAGCTTCCTCTTCGGTGTACATGGTGACTCATGGAGAGTCGAACTCTATATCCGTTGGGATGACAGCTTCAGCACCGTAGACGAGGAAGAAAGGTGTGAAGCCGGTTGACTTGTTTGGAGTCATGCGCAGACTCCAGAGGACGGCTGGCAGCTCCTCGACCCAACAGCCGGCCGAACGCTCGAGTGGTTCGACCAGTCGAGGCTTGATGCCGGACAGGATGAGGCCATTGGCTCGTTCCACCTGGCCGTTTGACTGCGGATGGGCAACGGACGCTAAGTCCAGTCGGATGCCCTGCGTCGCGCAGAAACGAGCCAAGGCGCCCTTGGCAAAGTTTGTGCCGTTGTCGGTGATGATGCTGTGTGGTATGCTGTATCGCGCCACTATGTCGGCGATGAAGGTTACTGCAGTCGGCCCGTTTAACTTCTTGATGGGCTTTTGAAAGCACATTTGCTCCCTAGGTGGTTTTGGTAATTAATGACAACATACTCTGTGGTTGGACTAATGCTTTTAACAAGTATGTTTCAGGAAAGTCAACCACTCTGGCATGGCAAAAGGACTAGAGAGGTGAACCCCTAAGATGCTAAGGAAAACATTGGCAAAAGCTCAAGACTCCATTTTTGGTTTAGTGATCCAAGATCACATTGAGTCCATAGGAAAGCCAATACTATTAAAAGGGGTGAGGTTATGATGATGATCTGGTTGCTCTAAAGTGCTTAGTGATTTATCTCTCAAACATTCAGCAATCTTTCATTCCAACATAAACCCATAAGTAATCTCGGTCCCACCGATTCCAAACTCACCACACCGAGATGAACCACCTCACCATATAGCCAAAACCCTAGAATCTCGGATTTTCCGATTCCAAACTCGGTCATTCGAAATTGGTGTTGCCAAGCTTCAGAATCTTCAGACTCAAATCGGTGTCACCGAGATGAGAAAGTCGGTCCCACCGAGATTGGCAAACCCTAGACTTTGGAAGAATCGGTCTAACCGAGATTGTATTTTCGGTCCCACTGAAAATCCCAACGTTCACAAGATTTGAACTTTCGGTCCGACCGAGTTGTCAACTTCGGTCCGACCGAGATTGGTCAAATGTGTGTAACGGTTGGATTTTGTGTGGAGGCTATAAATACCCTCCACCTCCTCTTCATTCGTGGAGAGAGCCATCGAAAGAACTACCACTCCTACCTTACATTTCGAGAAGAAAACTACCTACCCTTGTGTTGAGATCAAGTTGCTCCACTCCCACCATATGACACTTGATTTCTAGTCTTTCCAAGTTGCTTTCCACTCAATCCCTTCCTCCACCACAGCCAAATCGGTGAGGAGAGTTGAGTGTTGGGGAGATTATCATTTGAAGCACAAGAGCAAGGAGTTCATCATCACCAACCCCATCTATTACCTTTTGGAGGGTGGTGCCTCCTAGATTGGTTAGGTGTCACTTGGGAGCCTCCGTCATGATGTGGAGTTGAACCAAGGAGTTTGTAAGGGCAAGGAGATCGCCTACTTCGTGAAGATCTACCCCGAGTAAGGCTAGTCCTCCGTGGACGTAAGCCATGATGGCATAGACAAGGTTGCTTCTTCGTGGACCCTTCGTGGGTGGAGCCCTCCGTGGACTCGCGCAGCCGTTACCCTCCGTGGGTTGAAGTCTCCATCAACGTGGATTGACGATAGCACCACCTATCGGAACCACGAGAAAAATTCTCCGTGTCTCCATTGCGTTTGCTCTTCACAATCTCTCCCTTACTATTCATGCAATTTACTTTCCGCTGCCCTATACTCTAGAATTGCATGTTTGGTATGTTGCTCGACTTGTATGCATGATACTTGACTTGGCTATCATTGTGAACTTGCTATGAACTTATGATAATCAAAAGGCATAATCTTTTATCTTGTCGAGTTGTCTAATCACCCCCCCTCTAGACACTCTTGCCTTCGACGATCCTACAATTGGTATCAGAGCTTTGGTCTCCATTGCTTTGGTTTGCACACCATTGGAGGAAGATGGACGTGTCTACGTTTGGGAGTGTTAGTCATAGAGTGCCTATTCTTGATGGAGTGTCCTATAACTCGTGGAGGATTGAAATGCTTGCTATCTTTAAGATATACAACTTATGCAAATATGTTGAAACCCCATATGTACCACCATTTGACCCCTTGCACCCTCATCAGATGAAGAGCTTGATCTGCTTCGTAACCTTAGAACTGTCAATCTTATCATCAGAGGTTTGCCTGATAACTTGCTTGAGCTTGTCACGAACTTTGAGTGCGCCCATGCCATGTGGAAGTTCTTGGAAGAACTTTATCCGGACTACTCTTTGAGAGGTCTTGATGAAATTCTATACAAGACTGTTGAATTTGATATGTTGCACCCTAAAGATCCTAACTTTGATAAATGCTTCTTTGAGCTTCGTGATCTTATGAAAAAGAAGGGTGATCCCAGCTTTATCAATGTTCGAATAAGAAATGCTCTTGTTTTGCATTCCGATGACTATTATCACGTTGATAAAACTGATGCAAGTCACTGTCAAATTGACCTAGGTATTGATGATGAATTGTCTATGGGTCAATATGATGATGAGCATGAGCATGATGGTGATTCGGACACCGAGCTAGAGAAGATCATGAAGAATCTCAGTCTAATGGCAAATATGAGAGACTACATATCCGGTGGCAAAGAATGGATTCTTGATAGTGGATGCACCGATCACATGACCGGAGATGAAGACATGTTTCGAGAGCTTGCAAAGAACGATGGTCCACGCAAGTATGTGACTTTTGGAGACAACTCCAAGGGTAAGGTACTTGGCCTTGGTAAGGTGGCCATATCTCATGATAGCTCCATTAAAAATGTCATGCTTGTTGAATCACTTGGATACAATTTACTTTCCGTGTCTAGATTAGCTGACTTTGGATACAATGTGCTATTCACCAAAGTAGATTGCCAAGTTTTTCGTAGTGACAATCATAACATGGTCTTTACTGGCATTCGTGAGGTGACCTATACATTGTCGATTTCACTAAGAAAGCTCAACCTAGAACTTGCTTTATTGCTAAATCTGCTAAAGGTTGGCTTTGGCATAGAAGGCTTGGACATGTTGGTATGCGAAATTTAGATAAGCTAATCAAAGGTGATCACATTCTTGGTGTAAAAGATGTTTTCTTTGACAAAGATAGACTCTGCGAAGGCATGTCAAGCAGAAAACAGGTTGGAGGAAGTCATCCCGTGAAGAATATCATGACCACAAGGAGACCGCTTGAGCTTCTTCATATGGATCTCTTCGGTCCCAATGCTTACAAAAGTCTTGGTGGTAACTCCTTTGGTCTAGTTATTGTAGATGACTTTTCCAGATTTACGTGGGTATTTCTACTTGATGACAAATCGCAGGTTCAGAAAATCTTCAAAACCTTTGCTAGAAAGGCTCAAAATCAATTTGAGGTGAAGATCAAGAAGGTTCGGAGTGACAACGGAACGGAGTTCAAGAATGCCCATGTGGACTCCTTTCTCGATGAGGAAGGAATTCTACATGAGTTCTCAGCTACGTACACACCTCAACAAAACGGGGTTGTTGAGAGGAAGAACCGAACGCTCATTGAGATGGCGAGGACAATGCTTGATGAATACAAGACACCAAAACACTTTTGGGGTGAAGCCGTTGAGACAGCTTGTCATGCCATCAACAGACTTTATCTTCACAAGCTTCTCGGCAAGACTTCATACGAGCTCCTTACGGGTAACAAACCCCAAGTGGGATATTTTCGTGTCTTTGGTTCAAAATGCTATATTCTTGATAAGCATCGTCGGTCTAAGTTTGCTCCTAAAACTCATGAAGGCTTTTTCCTTGGTTACGGATCAAACTCTCACACTTACCGTGTCTACAATAATTTCACCCGAAAGGTTGAAGAGACGGTAGATGTGAAGTTTGATGAATCTAATGGCTCGCAAGTAGAGCAAATGCCTATTGATGTAGGAGATAAGGACCCATCGGAAGCCATTCAAGATTTATCCATTGGAAAGATTCGTCCCATGGAAGTGAAGGAGAGTACCTCATCTACATATGTGGAGCCCCCTACCTCACGGCAAGGTGAACCTCAAGGCAACACGGAGGCCTCCACAAGTGGAACTCACCAAGATGAGGAAGTGCAACAAGAAGATCCACCACAACCTCCTTCTCCACCACCTCAAGACAACACCAACAACACAAATGAAGAAGAAGATGAGGATAATGAGGAAGCTCAGCCACGACCACGACAAAAGCTATCCCGAGTTCGAGAAAGAGTCAAGAAAGACCATCCCGTGGAACAAATGATGAATGACATCGACTCCGGGAGAATCACTCGCTCTAAAACTCGTTTAGCTAACTTTTGTGAGCATTACTCATTTATTTCAAGTCTTGAACCTATGAAGGTAGAAGAAGCGCTTGAAGACCCGGATTGGGTGAACGCTATGCATGAAGAGCTGCATAACCCGAAAGGAACAACGTTTGGTCCTTGGTAGAAAGCCCAATGATGACCAAAACGTCATTGGAACCAAATGGGTGTTTCGGAACAAGCAAGATGAAGATGGACAAGTCATCCGCAACAAGGCTCGTCTCGTAGCACAAGGTTACACACAAGTCGAAGGTATGGACTATGGTGAGACCTATGCCCCCGTTGCTAGACTTGAGTCCATTCGCATTCTTCTTGCTTATGCCAACCACCATAACATTACTCTCTATCAAATGGACATTAAAAGTGCTTTTCTGAATGGTGAAATTGAGGAGGAAGTTTTTGTGAAACAACCTCCCGGATTTGTGAATCCTAAAAAGCCTAATCATGTTTACAAGTTGCACAAAGCTCTTTACGGTCTTAAACAAGCCCCTAGAGCTTGGTACAAATGCTTGACTAGCTTTCTTCTTGAAAAAGGATTTGAGATTGGTAAAATTGACTCAACTCTATTCACAAAAAGGGTTGACGGAGAACTATTTGTGTGCCAAATATATGTCGACGATATTATCTTTGGATCAACTAACCCTGATTTTAGTGAGAAGTTTGGGAAGCTTATGTCAGAGAAGTATGAGATGTCCATGATGAGTGAACTCAAGTTCTTCCTTGGGTTGCAAATCAAGCAATCTAAGGAGGGTACTTTTGTCTCACAAACCAAGTACACTAAGGATCTCTTCAAGAAGTTCAACATGCAAGAGAGCAAAGGTATGAGAACCCCCATGCCTACTAATGGACATAATGACTTAACTAAAGATGGAGAACCTGTTGATCAAAAGGTTTATCGATCCATGATTGGTTCTCTACTATATCTTTGTGCTTCTCGTCCTGATATAATGTTGAGTGTATGCATGTGTGCTCGATTTCAAGCTGCTCCTAAAGAATGTCATCTTAAAGCTGTTAAAAGAATTGTGAGATATTTGATACACACACCTAACTTTGGCATATGGTATCCTAAGAGGGCCTCTTTCGATCTTGTTGGCTATTCCGACTCGGACTATGCCGGAGACAAGATAGATAGAAAGTCAACTTCGGGTACGTGTCAATTTCTCGGTCGATCTCTTGTGTCTTGGTCATCCAAGAAACAAAACTCGATATCGTTATCTACTGCAGAAGCAGAATATATTGCTGCTGGTTCGTGTTGTGCTCAGTTGCTATGGATGAAACAAATGCTTAAGGACTATGGGATACATGCAAGACATATTCCTTTGCTTTGTGACAACGAGAGTGCAATTAAGATTGGACACAATCCTGTACAACACTCTCGCACAAAACACATTGAAGTTCGTCACCATTTTATTCGCGATCATATTGCTAAGGGTGACATTGATCTTAAGCATGTTCGTACTGACAAACAGCTTGCAGATATCTTCACAAAACCACTTGATGAGAAAGTGTTTTGTCGCTTGAGGAGTGAGTTGAACATCATTGATGCTTCAAACTTGGAGTGAAAACTCCATTGATGCATGCAAGGCTGAGCCTAATTGACTAATCCTTGATATTTCTCTTATGACGATGATCATATGTCTTGGACACATTTGCCCCCTTGTATTGCATCTAACTCCTTGCAGGTACTTGGATAGTCTACATTCCACAAGATTATCACACTCACTCAAATCATGAGTAATCTTGTCATTGACCAAGTATCTAGCCCCTTGGGATGTTGAGTTCAAGGAACAAAATTTCACATATCCTTTTTTGACACCATATACTTCTAGTACTTCACTCATGTCATATTGGATATTCTTGAGAATTTCCTTGCTTGCCTAACCCATGTAGGAAGATGAACTACACACTTGAAAATGGTGCTCCAACTTCACATCCTATGAGCATCAATAACAAGTTCACCTACATGAGAACAAGCAACAACAAGCCCAAGGTATGTCTCTCACATCATGAAAAAGCTTTGCCCAAAGATATGAGTACAAGCAGTTTCAAAAGATGTGATAACATCAAATGCTTTATCGAAAAATGGAAACCCCATTTTGAGCTTAAACGATGAGTATGACCTATGATCAAATGTTCTCATTTGACTCCTAAGTCAATATACTCAAACATAGGTGACTTTGTCGCCGACCCCTGTCTAGATGAAGTACATTTGTTTTGGAGTTTTCTGTTTTTTTTATGCTCTCTCATTGAGTTTCCTTGTTTTTCAAAAAAAAAAAAAACTTCATCTAGCACTCTTTTCATTGCTCTTTATTCTGTTCTTGTGAATATTCTTTTCCGCTCTGATAAATTCCCTGAAAATCTTTTACAAATTCATTGCAAATCTTCTGAAACATTTCTTGCAAAGTGAGCTGAATTATTTCTGTATTTTCCTGGAATTAAACTCGGCGTCACCGATCCATATCATTTCGGTGTCACCGATTTACATTCATCAGGATATCATCATCTACAGCTCATCTAATTACATGTTACATATTAAATTTGCTCAGTTGTGATTCTTAATGAACCCATTTCTTTCCTTCCATCTTTCCTGCCCTTCCTGGTTTACTGTCCTTTTCGGCACTTGATGTCAAAGGGGGAGAAGATTTAGGGGGAGCTGGGGGAGCTGGGGAACTTAAGGGAAGATTGGAGAATAAGGGGAGAAAAGATATCTTAAAGAAAAACATCCTTACCTTAAGGGGGAGAGGATCACATCAAAGCTTTGCCATATACTTCACTGTGATAATACCTTCTCTTGGCATTATTCTTCTGATTTTGTTTTTCTTGCTCTCACAATTGGTATCTTATGAAAAGCAAAATCTCTCAGAGCTCATTGAAAATCTTTTAGTCTTGGGAGACATGTTGGCTGATTCAAGCTAGTGCTCAACATGAGACACTCTTTATACATGTCATCCCTGGCTTGGTACTCTTGATGTTCTTGCTGCTGGTTGAAGAACTACTCTTGTGTTATCTAACCGTGTTTTCCCAAGTTTATTTCTTCAGGTACATTACCAAGGAACTTCAAGGTAAGTATATGCATCTTGCAGGATGTGCATGATGGTAACTTGCTTGTGAATACCTGTTTGCAAGAAATCACCATGCACATATACATCATATCTCATTTACCTTATCTGCTCTGATGCATATAGCCAAGCTGCATGCTGCACACCTTGCTTTTCTCTCATGTGTGCTTGTGGTAGTCCAAAACCAAAATCTAAAATCTTGCACACTTGTAGGGGGAGCTTGTGTACTACATGTCTGTCAAAGCTTTAATGTTAACCATGTCTTTCCTTTAGTAAGCTTTGATATCCTTTTCTGTGTGTTGCCATCAATTACCAAAAAGGGGGAGATTGAAAGCACATTTGCTCCCTAGGTGGTTTTGGTAATTAATGACAACATACTCGTGGTTGGACTAATGCTTTTAACAAGTATGTTTCAGGAAAGTCAACCACTGCATGGCAAAAGGACTAGAGAGGTGAACCCCTAAGATGCTAAGGAAAACATTGGCAAAAGCTCAAGACTCCATTTTTGGTTTAGTGATCCAAGATCACATTGAGTCCATAGGAAAGCCAATACTATTAAAAGGGGGTGAGGTTATGATGATGATCTGGTTGCTCTAAAGTGCTTAGTGATTTATCTCTCAAACATTCAGCAATCTTTCATTCCAACATAAACCCATAAGTAATCTCGGTCCCACCGATTCCAAACTCAGTCACACCGAGATGAACCACCTCAGCCATATAGCCAAAACCCTAGAATCTCGGATTTTCCGATTCCAAACTCGGTCATTCGAAATTGGTGTTGCCAAGCTTCAGAACCTTCAGACTCAAATCGGTGTCACCGAGATGAGAAAGTCGGTCCCACCGAGATTGGCAAACCCTAGACTTTGGAAGAATCGGTCTAACCGAGATTGTATTTTCGGTCCCACTGAAAATCCCAACGCTCACAAGATTTGAACTTTCGGTCCGACCGAGTTGTCAACTTCGGTCCGACCGAGATTGGTCAAATGTGTGTAACGGTTGGATTTTGTGTGGAGGCTATAAATACCCTCCACCTCCTCTTCATTCGTGGAGAGAGCCATCGAAAAGAACTACCACTCCTACCTTACATTTCTGAGAAGAAAACTACCTACCCTTGTGTTGAGATCAAGTTGCTCCACTCCCACCATATGACACTTGATTTCTAGTCTTTCCAAGTTGCTTTCCACTCAATCCTTCCTCCACCACAGCCAAATCGGTGAGGAGAGTTGAGTGTTGGGGAGATTATCATTTGAAGCACAAGAGCAAGGAGTTCATCATCACCAACCCCATCTATTACCTTTTGGAGGGTGGTGCCTCCTAGATTGGTTAGGTGTCACTTGGGAGCCTCCGTCATGATGTGGAGTTGAACCAAGGAGTTTGTAAGGGCAAGGAGATCGCCTACTTCGTGAAGATCTACCCCGAGTAAGGCTAGTCCTCCGTGGGCGTAAGCCATGATGGCATAGACAAGGTTGCTTCTTCGTGGACCCTTCGTGGGTGGAGCCCTCCGTGGACTCACAAGAGCCGTTACCCTCCGTGGGTTGAAGTCTCCATCAACGTGGATTGACGATAGCACCACCTATCGGAACCACGAGAAAAATTCTCCGTGTCTCCATTGCGTTTGCTCTTCACAATCTCTCCCTTACTATTCATGCAATTTACTTTCCGCTGCCCTATACTCTAGAATTGCATGTTTGGTATGTTGCTCGACTTGTATGCATGATACTTGACTTGGCTATCATTGTGAACTTGCTATGAACTTATGATAATCAAAAGGCATAATCTTTTATCTTGTCGAGTTGTCTAATCACCCCCCCTCTAGACACTCTTGCCTTCGACGATCCTACAGCTTTGCTTCCACCCACTTGGTGAACTTTTCCACCGCGACAAGCAGATGAGTTAGGCCGCCTCGGGCCATCTTGAATGGTCCTACCATGTCTAGGCCCCAAACTGCGAAGGGCCAGGCGATGGGGATTGTCTTCAGCGCGGAAGCCGGCTGAAGTGGCTTGGAGCGGAACATCCGCACCCTTGCATTTTTGGACTAGCTCTTTAGCTTCTTCCAGGCGATCGGCCAAAAGAAGCCGTGCCGAAAGCTTTTGGCGACGAAGTGCCCTTGAAGCCGCATGGTGGCCGACTCGCATACGATGGATGTCTCGAGAATTGCTTGGCCTTGTTCTCGATTCTCACGCAGTTGGTAGACACCAGTGACACTGCTACCGACTAGCTCTCTGTTGACTATGGTGTATGCTGCCGCCCGGCGCTACACTTGCCGAGCCAGGATCTCATCTGTCGGCAGCTCTCTGTTCACTAGAAATTTGAGGATGGGATGCGCCCATGATGGTGCTGCTATCTCTTCAATTGCTACCACAGCGACTTGGACAAGGGTGGCTGGGCTGGGAGGCGGCGGGCTGGAGTCTGCAGCCGTTTGCTGGATCGACGGAGTCTCTGGGCCGACTGGCGCAGCTCCCGGGCCGGGCTCAGAAGTCCCCAGGCCGACTGGCACAGTCCCCGGGCCGGGCTCTAAAGTCCTCGGGCCGACTGGCACAGTCCCCGGGCCGGGCTCTGAAGTCCCCGGGCCGGTTTCAACTGTGGTTTTCTTGAGGTTGTCTGCTGGAGCTTTGGAGTCGGATCCAACTACTTCTAGAGGAGCCGGCACAAAGATGGAGTCTGACTCTGGTGAAGGCTTGATAGACGGCTTGAGGAGGCACTGAAGGGCGACGCCGGAAGGTATCACTTGGCGAGTGGAGCCGACTCGTGCCAAGGCATCTGCTTGATCATTGTCATTTCTTGGCACGTGAAGGAATTCGCACCCCTCGAAGTATCCGCTGAGTTGCTGCACTAGGAAGCGATAGCTCACCATGTTTGCATCTTTGGCGTCCTAGTCGCCGGATGATTGCTGAACCACCAAGTCGGAGTCGCCATAACACAGGATCCGGCGAATGCCGAGTTCTTTGGCAAGCCGGAGCCCATGAATGAGCGCCTCATATTCAGCAACGTTGTTGGAGGCGGCGAAGTGGATCTGCAGCACATACTTGAGCTTGTCGCCCTTAGGGGAGGTGAGGACAACACCGGCCCCCAGGCAGGTGCGCATCTTGGAACCATCGAAATGCATCCGCCAATGGGTGGAGTCAGCGTATTTGGGTAGTCTCGGTCTCGCCCGGTCGACGAGGAAGTCGGCCAGGCTGCGACTTGATGGCGGTGTGGGGCTGGTAGTAGATGGTGTAAGGAGCTAGATCTATAGCCCATTTGGCCACTCGGCCGGAGGCGTCTCGGCTTCCAATGATCTCGGCGAGTGGAGCGGTGCAAACCACGGTGATTGGATGCTCTTGAAAGTAGGGCTTCAGCTTCTTGGTGGCGAAATGCACGCCGTAGCACATCTTCTGGTAGTGAGGGTAGTTCTGCTTGGAGGTTGACAAGACCTCGCCTGTAATATACCGATCTCGGACAGGAGCGCCTTGCCTTCCTCCTTGCGCCGACTACAATCGTGGCTTGACTACTCGGCTGGTGGCGGCGATGTACAAGAGCATGGGCTCTTTGGGAGTCGGAGCCGCCAACACGGGGGGAGTAGTCAACATCTTCTTCAGCTGGAGAAATGCCTCATCCACCTTGTGGTTCCACTCAAAAAGGTGGTCTTCTTCATCGCTTGATACAAGGGCGAGCTTTCTCGCCACCGATCGATAAATCGATCGATGGACGCCAGCAGCCAGTGAACTTCTGCACATCCAACAGTCGGTTGGGTACCTCCATTCTCTCGATGGCCTTGATCTTCACGGGGTTGCACTCTATGCCGCATTCGGAGACCAGGAAGCCAAGGAGCTGGCCGGTTGGTACTCCGAAAACGCACTTCTCGGGGTTGAGCTTGATCCGGAATCGGCGCAGATTTTCAAAGGTCTCCTTGAGGTCTTCCAGCAGCGTCCCACGCTTTTCCATCTTCACCACCACATCATCCACATAGACGTGGGCGTTCCTGCCGAGCTGCCTGAGGAGGCACTTCTGCATGCAACGCTGAAAGGTGGCGCCGACATTCCTCAAACCGAACGTCATTGTCAGGTAGCAGAAGGCTCCAAATGGTGTGATGAATGCGGTCTTCAGTCTGTCCGTTGGGTTTAGCTTGATCTGGTGGTATCCTGAGTATGCGTCTAGGAAACTCAGCAGCTCGCATCCGGCTGTGGAGTCTATCACCTGATCAATTCTTGGCAGAGCAAACGGGTCCTTTGGGCAGGCTTTGTTTAGGCTTGTGTAGTCGATGCACATCCGCCACTGCTTGTTCTTTTTTAGTACCAAAACCGGGTTTGCCAGCCATTCTGGAAAGAACACTTCCATGATGAAACCGGCTGCCAGGAGCCCGGCTATCTCTTCTCCAACAACTCTTCTTTTCTCTTCTGACAGGCGGCGCAAGGGCTGCCTGACGGGCTTCATATCTGGCCTGACGTGTAGCTTGTGCTCGGCGAATTCCATCGGTACACCTGGCATGTCCTTGGGGGACCATGCAAAGATGTCCCGATTCTCACGGAGGAAATCGACGAGCTCGCCTTCCTATTTGCTGTCAAGGCCCGTGCCCATAACAGCGTACCTTTCTGGGTGCTCCGGGTCCAAGGGTATCTTCTTGGTCTCTTTGGCTGGCTTGAATGATCCTTCTGCCTCCGACTCCTTGGGGTCGGGTGACATCTCTGGCTGCTTTCCGGCCATCGCCACGACTCGGTCAAGGAGCCGCTTCTCGGCCGCGATCACCAGGGACTCGGCCAGCTGACTGCTCTCGGCCACACAGGCGGACGACTTCTTGTAGTCGCCGGCTACAGTCAGAATCCCCTTGGAACTCGGCATCTTCATCTTGAGGTAGGCGTAGTGGGGAACCGCCATGAACTTGGCCAGGGCAGGTCGGCCAAGCAGAGCGTGGTACGAGCTCTCCAAGTCTACCACCTCGAACCAGACCGGCTCTCGACGGAAGTGATCTTTGTCTCCGAAGAGGACGTCTATCAGGATCTTGCCGATCGGTGAACAGGAGAGGCCGGGTACAATTCCGTGGAACACGGTGCGGCTGCTCGCTCTGCTGTGTCTTAACGATTCCTAGCTTCTCCATGGTGTCCTTGTACATGATGTTTATGCTGCTGCCTCCATCTATCAGGACCCGCGAAAAACGGGCGGCCCGCCTATCAGTGGCCAAGGTCGCACCTAGGACCAGGGCATAAGAGCCCGGACTCGGCATCACCTCTGGGTGATCTGCCCGACTCCAGCTGATAGGCCTCTCGGACCAATGCATGAACTCTGGAGCATCTGTCGCTACCGCATTTACTTCTTGTTGTCTTGTTGGCGCTTTCTTCGGGTCATCTACGCCACATCGGTGAACACTCGTAGGCTCCATGCTCTTCTGGGAACTCGTCTTGTACTGCGCCGACTGGCCGAGCCGCCGGCTGCTGGGGCGGCGGCGGACGCGGCGGCCCAGCTAGCGGCGGAGGAGCGAGGCCGTCTCCCTTGGCGATCCTGGCGAGCCAGTGGCACTTTCGGGTGGTGTGGTTTGACAGCTTCGCGCTGTTGTGGAACTTGCAAGGACCATCCAAAGTCTGCTCATAGGAGAAGGCTGGCAACCAATTGGATTTGCCGCCCTTCTGCCGCTTGGCCGGAGGCTGCCCTTCCGGCTGCTGATCTTCAACTGCCGTGACCTGCCGACTGTTGGAAGTCGGCTGCTGGGCCTTGCGCTTGTTGTCGTTCTGTTGCTGTCGCCGACTAGTGTCTCCAGCCGGAGTTCTGGGAGCCTGGGGAGTCACCTTGCCAGTCGCGTTGACTTGAATCTCCGTCTTCATGGAAGAGTCGGCCATGGCGTACTTATCTGCTATGACTAGCAGTTCGTCGAGGGTTTCTGGCTCGTCGCAGAGGAGTTTGTGCTTGAGGAGGGTGCCCTCCCGGCACCCGGCAGTGAAGTACTCGATAGCCTGCACCTCGTGCACGCCCTCGCAGGAGTTTCGAAGCTCGCCCCAGCGCGTGAGGTAGTCGCGTGTTGATTCTTCTGGGCCTTGCACGCACAAGGAGAGCTGGCGCGGCTTGGGAGGTCGCTTGTATGTGCTCGTGAAGTTGCGGATGAAGGCTTCGGTGAAGTCGACCTAGCTATTGATGCTGCAGAGCTTCAGGCTGTTCAGCCATGTCCGGGCCGTGCCCTGGAGCATGAGAGGAACGTACTTCACGGCAACTCGCTTGTTGCCGTTTGCTATGTTGACGGCTGTGGAGTAGTCTATCAGCCAGTCTTCCGGCTTCACAGAGCCGGTGTACTTGGGTGTGTCTCGGGGGAGCATGAACCCTTTGGGGAAGGGCTCGTCTCTGATGCGGGGCCCGAAGCAAGGCGGACCCAGCTCGTCCTCTTCTTCCAGCGCCAGGGATCGGTGGAGTCGGTCGATCCGATGGCGGGCGTCATTCTCTCCGACTCCCTCTCGGCAGCCAAGGCGACCTCCGAGAGTCGGATGCTCAATAGGCGGCGGGGAAACTCACCGCTCTCTTCTGGGCAGGAGAGGCAAGTAGTCGTCCCGCCGCTCTACTGCTCTCGGGCGCCCGTCTTGGTCGCGCTCGATGGTGATATGAGTCCGACTGTGACTGACAGCCGGCTCCTTCTCTTTCCTTCCGCGTACTCCGCCAGTCGGCATCCAAAAGGTCGCGCCTTGATCTCGGTGGGGAGGCAAGTCGTCGTTCGGCTGCTGCGGCGCATCTGCACGGCCACCGGCCGCGTTTTGCGCAGCAACCGCGTCAAGGAGCTGCTGGACTCGCTCCGTCATCACACGGCGCTCTTCGCCCTCGAAGTTCTTCAGCTCGTCAGTCGCCGCTTGGGCGGCGCGGATGTTCTCCGCTGGGGTGGCGTACACGGGGCGTTTTGCCCCGAGCAAGTCGGCGATGGCTGCGCCGCGCTGCCGGACCACACCTAGACGGCTCGGCCCAGTTGGAGCCGGCGAGCCGCCTGCGGCGCGATCCATCTCGCGGTGGTATGCCTTTGACAAGCGCCTCATGCTTGCCAGCTTCTTGGCACCTTCGATGATCTGAAGGCGGCGCATCTCCAGCGTCTCAGCGTCTGCATCCTCTGGAATGGGCGCGGTTAGGTCTTGCAGGGCCGCCACCAGCGGGTCCTGGGCTTCTTCGCCGGAGTGCTCGCCGTGGCTGATGACGAGCACCTCCGTGACGGCGCTTCCGCCGCTCTCCTCGTACGGAAGCGGCTCGTCATAGACCACCACGTTGGTGGGGAAGATGTCAAGCGACACGGCGTCGGAGTCAACCAGCATCGGGTCGGTGGAGCCTACGGACTCCAAATCTACGGCAGGCTCGCCGGCGACGTGGAGTTGGTCGAGGAGACCCGCGAGAAGGCTCTCGGGGCCACTCATGCCCGTGTCGGATGCGGGTTCGTCGGAGAGGCGTACCTCGCCGATAAGTTCGGCGAGGCTGCTCGCGGCGCAGGCGGCCTCAGCGCCGCGCAGCGTGTCGATGCAAACTCCGTCTGGCGAGCCTGGCTGGCTGCGCTCGCCAGGGAGGAAGAGGGTTTCCATCCAGAACAGATCTCCGGACGACGGTGCACCTCACCCCACGGTGGGCACCAAATGTCGGGGGTTGGGTGCAACATATGCCAAAGGATGGCTTATCATGGTGGGGGCGAGTAGAACGTCGCCGGTGCCTGGAAACGGGATAAGGCGTAGACATGCACGCCGGCGAAGCTTACCCAGCTTCGGGGCTCTCCGGGGAGATAATACCCCTACTGCTGCTCTGCGGGGTCTCCGCATGGTCACTATAGCGAGGTGATTACAATGGTGCTCCTAGAGCTGTATCGGGAGGCAGGAGAGAGCAAGGCTGGTTTTCTCCTCCTTGGGCTATGTGTCTATCTCTATCAAGGTCCGAACCCTTTGCATGGGTGCCCCGGGGGGTTTATATAGGCCTACCCCCCGGGGGTACAATGGTAATCCGACTGGGCGTGGGTCCCAGCCGTCTATCTCTCATGTCGCCGTCCTTCCCGCCGGCTTCTGGGGCCAGCAGACTGGTGGGTCCCGCGGACAGGCCAGACACTATGCGGCGCTCCTGATGACGCAGGCTTGGTCATTGGGTCGTGGCAACAGTACCGCCGTCTATCAGGCGATCACTGTCACCACTCCCCATCCAATCTGGTTTATGGCTTGTGGGGCCCTGGAGGGGAGACGGCCGACTCTGGGGAGGCCGACTCCCACAGGGCCGACTTTGGGCTCTCTGGCCGCCTTTGGTTCACCCACTGACAGGCGGCCCCGCGGCCTTCGGGCCGTACAGGCCAGCGTCGTGGGCATAGTGTGTCACGCACTGTGGCTGAGGTCAGGGCAGGCATGACAAGAGTGTCGCACCTCGCCGGAGATCTCCCAGCGATACGGCTCACTGTAGCCATGCCGGTCCTTCGTAGGCAGGGAGGGACGGCCACGCCGTGACCGTACCCCGCATCGGGCTTCGTGGGGCGTCATAGGCCGACTCCCATAGTCGGCACTCCTGGAGGTCATCATCTTGGAGTCGGCTCGCGTTGAAGTCGTCATCTGAGATTCGGCTCCTTCGGAGATCGCCAGCCAAGACTCGGCTTCTCGGGAGATAGCCAGCTAGGACTCGGCCTCTCTGGAGGTCGCCAGCTGGGACTCGGCTGGAGGGGCGTGGCCTGCCCCGATGTCTTGAAAGATCCTGGGTCCCGGGTCAGCCTACCCGTGGCCCATTACTCCGACACAATGTGACTAATGAGTTAGTTGCGGGATGATGCATTACATAACGAGTAAAGAGACTTGCCGGTAACGAGATTGAACTAGGTATTGAGATACCGACGATTGAATCTCGGGCAAGTAACATACCGATGATAAAGGGAACAACGTATGTTGTTATGCGGTTTGACCGATAAAGATCTTTGTAGAATATGTGGGAGCCAATATGAGCGTCCAGGTTCCGCTATTGGTTATTGACTGGAGACGTGTCTCGGTCATGTCTACATAGTTCTCGAATCCATAGGGTCCGCACGCTTAACGTTTGGTGACAACTTATATTATGAGTTATGTGTTTTGATGTACCGAAGGTAGTTCGGAATCCCGGATGAGATCGGGGACATGACTAGGAGTCTCGAAATGGTCGAGATGTAAAGATTGATATATTGGACGACTATATTCGGGTATTTTTCAGAGTACCGGAGAGTTACAGGAATTCGTATTGGGTCTTAATGGGCCATACGGGAAAGAAGAGAAAGGCCTCAAAGGGTGGCCACACCCCTCCCCATGGACTGGTCTGAATTGGACTAGGGAGGGGGGCGCCCCATTCCTTCCTTCTCCTTCTCCCTTCCCTTTTTCCTATTCCATGTGGGAGGTGGAATCCTACTAGGAGTAGGGAGTCCTAGTAGGACTCCACACTTGGGTGCGCCCTATGAGCGTCGGCCTCCTCTTCCCTCCCTCCTTTATATACATGGCCAGAGAGCACCCCATAGACACACAAGTTAATCTGTTGATCTCTCCCAGCCGTGTGCGGTGCCCCCTCCACCATATTCCACCTCGGTAATATCGTAGTGGTGCTTAGGCAAAGCCCTACGTTGGTAGCATCATCAACACTATCATCACGATGTCGTGCTGACGGAACTCTCCCGCAAAGCTCTGCTGGATCGGAGTTTGTGGGACGTCATCGAGCTGAACGTGTGCTGAACTCGGAGGTGCCATTCGTTCGATACTTTGATCGGTTGGATCGTGAAGATGTACGACTACATCAACCGCGTTGTGCTAACGCTTCCGCTTTCGGTCTACGAGGGTACGTGGATAACACTCTCCCCTCTCGTTGCTATGCATCACCATGATCTTGCGTGTGCGTAGGATTTTTTTTGAAATTACTACGTTCCCCAACAGTGGTATTCGAGCAGAACACAAGTGAGTTGTGGGCGATACAAGTCATACTGCTTACCAGCATGTCATACTTTGGTTCAGCGGTATTGTTGGATGAAGCGGCCCGGACCGACATTACGCGTACGCTTACGCGAGACTGGTTCTACCGACGTGCTTACGCGAGAATGGAGTATCTAGGTTACATTAGGGTTTTGGTTGATTTGTGTCTTAAGGTGTTATTCTAGTATGAACTCTTGAATAGATCGATCCAAAAGAATAGCTTTGAGGTGGTTTCGTACCCTACCATAATCTCTTCATTTGTTCTCCGCTATTAGTGGCTTTGGAGTGACTCTTTGTTGCATGTTGAGGGATTGCTATATGATCTATCTATGTTATTATTGTTGAGAGAACTTGCACTAGTGAAACTATGAACCCTATGCCTTGTTTCCTACCATTGCAATACCATTTGTGCTTACTTTTATCATTAGTTACCTTGCTGTTTTTATATTTTCATATTAAAAAAACCTTTATCTACTATCCATATTGCACTTGTATCACCATCTCTTCGCCGAACTAGTGCACCTATACAATTTACCATTGTATTGGGTGTGTTCGGGACACAAGAGACTCTTTGTTATTTGGTTGCAGGGTTGTTTGAGAGAGACCATCTTCATCCTACACCTCCCATGGATTGATAAACCTTAGGTCATCCACTTGAGGGAAATTTGCTACTGTCCTACAAACCTGTGCACTTGCAGGCCCAACAACGTCTACAAGAAGAAGGTTGTGTAGTAGACATCAAGCTCTTTTCTGGCGCCGTTGCCGGGGGGTGAGTGCTTGAAGGTATATCTTTAGATCTTGCAATCGAATCTTTTTGCTTTTTGTTTTATCAGTAGTTTAGTTTATAAAAGAAAACTACAAAAAAATGGAATTGAGTTTGTCTCATACGTTTCATCTTTTTAATATCTTTCGTGAGTATGATGAAAAGGAAAATTGTGCTCAAGTGCTAGAAGAAGAATTACATAGAATGCTTGGCATGAAATATGTGAATGATGAGCATGATTGCAATGTTGTTATATGAATTCCTTGAATATCCATGATGCTAATGATATGCAAAGCCACAAGCTTGGGGAAGCTATGTTTGATGAAGATGATAGTTTTTCTCCCCCAAGTTTTGATGGGAATATTTATTATGATGAAAGCATGCCTCCTATTTATGATGATTATATTGATGAAAGTGGGGTTGGAAGAGTGTCAAATTTAGGAAGTAGTGATCCCACTATTTTGGAGGATGTTGAATCTCATTGTGATAATTATGGAAGTGGATTTGGAAGAGTGTCAACTTTATTTAGTGATGATTCCACTATTTCGGAAGAGGTTCCAATTGATTATGAGAACAAAGTTGCTATCTATGATGATTATTGTGATGACTTGTATGCTATTAGGTATAATTATAACCATGAAACTTGTCATCATGATTTTAGTTTTCAATTGGATTATGCCTCACATGATAATTATTTTGTTGAGTTTGCTCCCACTACTATTCATGAGAAGAATTTTGCTTATGTGGAGAGTAGTAAATTTTCTATGCTTGTAGATCATGAAAAGAATGCTTTGGGTTCTGGTTATATTGTTGACTTCATTCATGATGCTACTGAAAATTATTATGAGAGAGGAACATATGCTTGTAGGAATTGCAATACGTCAAGTTTCCTCTCTATGTGCTTAAAATCTTGAAGCTATGCTCGTTTTACCTTCCTATGCTAGTTGATTATCGTTCCCATAAGTTGTTTGCTTACAAAATCCCTATGCATAGGAAGTGGGTTAGGCTTAAATGAGCTAGTCATATGCTTCATGATGCTCCCGTTATGTTTCAATTCTTATCTTTTATGTGAGCATCATTGTCATCATCATGCCTAGCTAGAAAGGCATTAAAGAAAAGTGCTTGTTGGGAGACAATCCAATATCTATCCTTACTGTTTTCGTGTGTTCACATGATTATGCTACTGTATTAATCATGTTTTATAGATTTTGTTTCGATAAAGTGCCAAGAAGACCTTTAGGATGGCTTTTGGTGATAGTTGTGTTGATCCTGCTGAAAATCAGAAACTTTTGCACCCAGTAAATTAGTTTTCTTAATTCACAGAAATGTGATCTTGTGCTGATTCTTTTTGCACTGTATTGGTACATGCATTTCTTAGGACTTCCTAATGTGGTAGGATTTTTGGAGTTCCAGAAGTATACGTTTCATACAGATTACTACAGACTGTTCTGTTTTTGACAGATTCTGTTTTTGATGTGTTGTTTGCTTATTTTGATGAATCTATAAGTAGTATCGAACGGTATGAACCATATAGAAGTTGGAATACAGTAGATATTACACCAATATTAATTTAGAATGAATTCATTACAGTACCTAAGTGGTGGTTTTATTTTCTTATACTAACGGAGCTTACGAGTTTTCTGTTGAGTTTTGTGTTGTGGAGTTTTCAAGTTGTGGGTAAAGATTCGATGGACTATGGAATAAGGAGTGGAAAGAGCCTAAGCTTGGGGATGCCCAAGGCACCCCAAGGTAATATTCAAGGACAACCAAGAGCCTAAGCTTGGGGATGCCCCGGATGGCATCCCCTCTTTCGTCTTCGTTCATCGGTAATTACTTGGAGCTATATTTTAATTCACCACATGATATGTGTTTTGCTTGGAGCGTCATTTTCTCTTGTTAGTATTTGCTTGCTGTTATTTATAATAATGTTTTGCATCTTTATTTTCGATAAAAGAAATTCAAGGATAGCCTTTACCATGCTTATTTTGCTAGTATACATGTTGCTGTTCGAAAACAGAAAGTTTACCGCTGTTGCAAAAATTCCCTAGAAAAGTCAGAGCATGATATAATGTTGAATTTTTTTGAATAATGAGATCTGATAAATCTTGTACAGATTAGTATTTTTCTCATAATTTTTGGAGTTAGGGAAGTATTGATACTCTTGCATTCTTTACAGACTGTACTGTTTTCGCAGATTGCTGTTATGTTTGCATTGTTTGCATATGTTTGCTTGTTTAATGATTCTATTTAAGGATAGGAGTATTAAATATGGAGAGGAATTTAGTATGCAATGTTGAATAATAATTTTAGTGATTTGTTACAGTAGAAAATGATAAGGTTTTGCATTGGTTTATACTAACCTATCTCACGAGTTCTTGTTGAGTTTGGTGTGGATGAAGCTTTTGAGAAATAGAGAAACCATGATATGAGAGGAATTAAGGAGACACAAAAATTCAAGCTTGGGGATGCCCAAGGCACCCCAAGATAATATTTCAATAAGTCTAAAGCATCTAAATTTGGGGATGCCCCGGTAGGCATCCCACCTTTCTTCTTCAACAATTATCGGTTAGTATCGGTTGAGCCTAAGTTTTTGCTTCTTCACATGAGTTGTGCTATCCTTGAAATGTCATTTTATTTTGTTTTGCTTGATGTTTGAATACAATACCAAGATCTGAAATTCCTTAATGTTAGAGAGTATTCACATAGTTGCACAATTATTCGACTACTCATTGATCTTCACTTATATCTTTCGGAGTAGTTTGTCATTTGCTCTAGTGCATCACTTATATCTTTTAGAGCATGGCGGTGGTTATATTTTGTAGAAATTGATAGTCTCTCATGCTTCACTTATATTATTTTGAGAGTCTTTTAGAACAGCATGGTATTTGCTATGGTTACAAATTTGGTCCTAGAATGATGACCATCCAAGTTGGGTATAATAAAAACTATCATAGAAAGTGAATTGGATGCCATGATCAATTTTATACTTGATAATTGTTTTGATATATGGAGGTAGTGATATTAAAGTCATGCTAGTCGAGGTGATTATGAAAAATGCTTGTGTTGAGGTTTGTGATTCCCGTAGCATGCACGTATGGTGAACCGCTTTGTGATGAAGTTGGAGCACAATTTTATTTATTGATTGTCTTCCTTATGAGTGGCGGTCGGGGATGAGCGATGGTCTTTTCCTACCAATCTATCCCCCTAGGAGCATGCGCGTAATACTTTGTTTTTGATGACTTCTAGATTTTTGCAATAAGTATATGAGTTCTTTTGACTAATGTTGAGTCCATGGATTATACGCACCCTCACCCTTCCACCATTGCTAGCCTCTCTTGTGCCGCGCAACTTCCGCCGGTACCATACACCCACCATATACCTTCCTCAAAACAGCCACCATACCTACCTATTATGGCATTTCCATAGCCATTCCGAGATATATTTCCATGCAACTTTCCACCGTTCCATTCATATGACATGCATTACTTTTGTCATATTGCTCTTTGCATGATCATGTAGTTGGCATCGTATTTGTGGCAAGGCCACCTTCATAATCTTCATACATGTCGCTCTTGATTCATTGCATATCCCGGTACACCGCCGGAGGCATTCATATAGAGTCATATCTTGTTCTAGCTTTGAGTTGTAATTCTTGAGTTGTAAATCCATAAAAGTGTGATGATCTTCATTATTAGAGCATTGTCTCAGTGAGGAAAGGATGATGAAGACTATGATTCCCCCACAAGTTGGGATGAGACTTCGGACTTTACAAAAAAAAGGCCAAAAAGAAAAAAAAGAAAAAAAAAAGAAAGGCCAAAGGAAAAAAAAGGAGAAAAAGAAAAAAAAAGGAGAAAAAAAGAAAAGAAGAAATAAAATGAGAGAAAAAGAGAGAAGGGACAATGCTACTATCTCTTTTTCCACACTGTGCTTTAAAGTATCTCCTATGTTGTCAATTGCATATACTAGTGGGAATTTTTCATTATAGAACTTGGCCTGTATATTCCAATGGGCTTCCTCAAAATGCCCTAGGTCTTTGTGAGCAAGCAAGTTGGATGCACACCCACTTAGTTTCTTTTTGTTGAGCTTTCATATATTTATAGCTCTAGTGCATCCGTTGCATGGCAATCCCTACTCACTCACATTGATATCTATTAATGGGCATCCCCATAGCTCGTTGATACGCCTAGTTGATGTGAGACTATCTTCTCCTTTTTGTCTTCTCCACAACCACCATTCTATTCCACATATAGTGCTATGTCCATGGCTCACGCTCATGTATTGCGTGAAAGTTGAAAAAGTTTGAGATTATTAAACTATGAAACAATTGCTTGGCTTGTCATCGGGGTTATGCATGATAAAATACTTTGTGTAAGATAGAGCAACAACCAGACTATATGATTTTATAGGGATAACTTTCTTTGGCCATGTTATGTTGAGAAGACATGATTACTTTGATTAGTATGCTTGAAGTATCACTATTTCTTATGTCAATATGAACTTTTATTTTGAATCATTTGGATCTGAACATTCATGCCCCAATAAAGAAAATTACATTGAGAATTATGCTAGGTAGCATTCCACATCAAAAATTCTGTTTTTATCATTTACCTACTCGAGGACGAGCAGGAATTAAGCTTGGGGATGCTTGATACGTCTCCAACGTATCTATAATTTTTGATTGTTCCATGCTATTATATTACCCCTTTTGGATGTTTATGGGCTTTATTTTACACATTTATATCATTTTTTGGGACTAACCTATTAACCGGAGGCCCAACCCATATTGTTGTTTTATTGCCTGTTTCAGTATTTCGAAGAAAATGAATATCAAACGGAGTCCAAACGGAATAAAACCTTCGGCAGCGTGATTTTTGGAAAGATTATGATCCAGGAGACTTGGAGTGCAAGCCGGGGGAGCATCGAGGAAGCCACAAGACAGGGGGCGCGCCCACCCCCTGGGCACGCCCTACCCTCTCGTGGGCCCCTTGAGGCTCCCCCGACCGACTTCTTTCGCCTATATAAGCCTACGTACCCTAAAAACATCAGAGAAGAAGATAGATCGGGAGTTCCGCTGCCGCAAGCCTCTGTAGCCACCCAAAACCTCTAGGGAGCCCGTTCCGGCACCTTGCCGGAGGGGGAACCCATCACCGGTGGCCATCTTCATCATCCCGGTGCTATCCATGATGAGGAGGGAGTAGTTCACCCTCGGGCTGAGGGTATGTACCAGTAGCTATGTGTTTGATCTCTCTCTCTCTCTCTCTCTCGTGTTCTCTCTATGGCACAATCTTGATGTATCGCGAGCTTTGCTATTATAGTTGGATCTTATGATGTTTCTCCCCCTCTACTCTCTTGTGATGAATTGAGTTTTCCCTTTGAAGTTATCTTGTCGGATTGAGTCTTTAAGGATTTGAGAACACTTGATGTATGTCTTGCCGTGCTTATCTGTGGTGACAATGGGATATCACGTGCCACTTGATGTTTGTTTTGGTGATCAAATTGCGGGTCCTTCCCATGAACCTATGCATAGGGGTTGGCACACGTTTTCGTCTTGACTCTCTGGTAGAAACTTTGGTGCACTCTTTGAAGTACTTTGTGTTGGTTGGATGAATCTGAGATTGTGTGATGCATATCGTATAATCATGCCCACGGATACTTGAGGTGACAATGGAGTATCTAGGTGACATTAGGGTTTTGGTTGATTTGTGTCTTAAGGTGTTATTTTAGTACGAACTCTTGAATAGATCGATCCGAAAGAATAACTTTGAGATGGTTTCCCTACCATAATCTCTTTGTTTCTTCTCCGCTATTAGTGGCTTTGGAGTGACTCTTTGTTGCATGTTGAGGGATTGTTATATGATCTATCTATGTTATTATTGTTGAGATAACTTGCACTAGTGAAAGTATGAACCCTTTCCTTGTTCCCTACCATTGCAATACCATTTGTGCTCACTTTTTTCATTCTTTACCTTGCTGTTTTTATATTTTCAGATTACAAAAACCTTTATCTACTATCCATATTGGACTTGTATCACCATATCTTCGCCAAACTAGTGCACCTATAAACTTTACCATTGTATTGGGTGTGTTGGGGACACAAGAGACTCTTTGTTATTTGGTTGCAGGGTTGTTTGAGAGAGACCATCTTCATCCTACGCCTCCCATGGATTGATAAACCTTAGGTCATCCACTTGAGGGAAATTTGCTACTGTCTTACAAACCTGTGCACTTGCAGGCCCAACAACGTCTACAAGAAGGTTTTGTAGTAGACATCAGTATGCACGGTTGAGAAAGTTCTTCGTGTCGAGACACCATGTGATGATCGGGTGTGATAAGCTCTACGTTCAAATACAACGGATGTATGACAGTTTTACACACGCAGAATAGTTAGGTTAAACTTGACGAGCCTAGCATATGCAGATATGGCCTCGGAACACTGGAGACCGAAAGGTCAAGCGTGAATCATATGGTAGATATGATCAACATAATAATGTTCACCATTGAAAACTACTCCATCTCACGTGATGATCGGGCATGGTTTAGTTGATTTGGATCATGTGATCACTTAGATGATTAGAGGGATGTCTATCTAAGTGGGAGTTCTTAAGTAATATGATTAATTGAACTTTAATTGATCATGAACTTAGTCCTAATAGTATTTTGCAAATAATGTTGTAGATCAATAGCTCGCGTTGTTGCTTCGGTATGTTTTATATGTGTTCCTAGAGAAAACTAAGTTGAAAGATGATAGTAGCAATGATGCGGACTGGGTCCGTGATCTGAGGTTTATCCTCATTGCTGCAAAGAAGAATTATGTCCTTGATGCACCGCTAGGTGACAGACCTATTGCAGGGGCAGATGCAGACGTTATGAACGTTTGGCTAGCTCAATATGATGACTACTTGATAGTTTAGTGCACCATGCTTACGACTTATAATCGGGACTTCAAAGACGTTTTGAACGTCATGGACCATATGAGATGTTCCAGGAGTTGAAGTTAATATTTCAAGAAAATACCCGAGTTGAGAGATATTAAGTCTCCAACAAGTTCTATAGCTAAAAGATTGAGGAGAATAGCTCAAGCAGTGAGCATGTGCTCAGATTGTCTGAGTACTACAATCGCTTGAATCAAGTGGGAGTTAATCTTCCAGATAAGATAGTGATTGGCAGAGTTCTCTAGTCACCATCACCAAGTTACTGGAACTTCGTGATGAACTATAATATGCAAGGGATGACGAAAACGATTCCCGAGCTCTTCGTGATGCTGAAATCGACGAAGGTAGAAATCAAGAAAAGAGCATCAAGTATTGATGATTAATAATACCACTAGTTTCAAGAAAAGGGCAAAGGAACAGAAAGGGAACTTCAAGTAGAATGGCAAGCTAGTTGTCACTCCCGTAAAGAAGCCCAAAGCTGGACCAAAGCCTGAAACTAAGTGCTTCTACTGCAAAGGAAATGGTCACTGGAAGCGGAAATACCCTGAATATTTGGTGGATAAGAAGGATGGCAAAGTGAGCAAGGGTATATTTGATATACAGATTAATTATGTGTACCTTACTAGTATTTATAGTAGCCCCTGAGTATTTGATACTTGTTCGGTTGCTAAGATTAGTAACTTGAAACAGGAGTTACAGAATAAAGAAAGACTAGTTGAAGGGGAAGTGACGATGAGTGTTGGAAGTAGTTCGAAGATTGATATGATCATCATCGCACACTCCCTATACTTTTGGGATTAGTGTTAAACCTAAATAAATGTTATTTGGCATTTGCGTTGAGCATGAATATGATTTGATCATGTTTATTGCAATACGGTTATTCATTTAAAGTCAGAGAATAATTGTTGTTCTATTTACATGAATAAAACCTTCAATGGTCATACACCCAATGAAAATAGTTTGTTGGATCTTGATCGTAGTGATACACATATTCATAATATTGATGCCAAAATATGCAATGTTAATAATGATAGTGCAACTTATTTGTGGCACTGCCGTTTAGGTCATATCGGTGTAAAGCGCATGAAGAAACTCCATAAGGATGGATTTTTGGAATCACTTGGTTATGAATCATTTGATGCTTGCAAACCGTGCCTTTTCGGCAAGATGATTAAAACTCCATTCTCCAGAACAATGGAACGAGCTACCGACTTGTTGGAAATAATACATATTGATGTATGCGGTCCAGTGAGTGTTGAAGCTCGCGGCAGGTATCGTTATTTTCTGACCTTCACAGATGATTTGAGCAGATATGGGTATATCTACTTGATGAAACATAAGTCTGAAACATTTGAAAAGTTCAAAGAATTTCAGAATGTGAAGTGGAAAATCATCATAACAAGAAAATAAAGATTCTACGATCTGATCGTGGAGACGAATATTTGAGTTACGAGTTTGGTCTTCATTTAAAACAATGCAAAATAGTAATCGTACTTTACTAGATATGGTGCGATCTATGATGTCTCTTATCAATTTTCCACTATCATTTTGGGGTTATGCATTAGAGATAGTTGCATTCACTTTAAAAGGGGCACCATCCAAATCCGTTGAGACGACGCCTTATGAACTGTGGTTTGGCAAGAAACCAAAGTTGTCGTTTCTTAAAGTTTGGGCCTGTGATGCTTATGTGAAAAAGCTTTAACCTGATAAGCTCGAACCCAAATCGGAGAAGCGTGTCTTCATAGAATACGCAAAGGAAACTGTTGGGTACACCTTCTATCACAGATCCGAAGGCAAGATATTCATTGCTAAGAATGGATCCTTTCTAGAGAAGGAGTTTCTCTCAAAAGGAGTGAGTGGGAGGAAAGTAGAACTTGATGAGGTAACTGTACCTGCTCCCTTATTGGAAAGTAGTTCATCACAGAAATCAGTTCCGGTGATTCCTACACCAATTAGTGAGGAAGCTAATGATGATGATCATGAAACTTCAAATTAAGTTACTACAGAACCTCGTAGGTCTTCCAAAGTACAGTCCGCACCGGAGAGGTATACGGTAATCCTGTTCTGGAAGTCATGTTACTAGACCATGATGAACCTACGAACTATGAGGAAGCGATGATGAGCCCAGATTCCGCAAAATGGTTTGAGGCCATGAAATCTGAGATAGGATCCATGTATGAAAACAAAGTGTGGACTTTGGTGGAGTTGCCCAATGATCGGCAAGCCATATTGTATAAATGGATCTTCAAGAGGAAGACAGACGCTGATGAGTATTTTTACTATCTACAAAGCTCGACTTGTCGCAAAAAGTTTTTCGACAAGTTCAAGGTGCTGAATATGATGAGATTTTCTCACTCGTATCGATGCTTAAGTCTGCCTGAATCATGTTAGCAATTGCCACATTTTATGAAATCTGGCAAATGGATGTCAAAACTGCATTCCTTAATGGATTTATTAAAGAAGAGTTGTATATGATGCAACCAGAAGGTTTTGTCAATCCTAAAGTTGCTAACAAAGTGTGCAAGCTCCAGTAATCCATCTATGGACTGGTGCAAGCACCTCGGAGTTGGAATATACACTTTGATGAGTTGATCAAAGCATATGGTTTTATACAGACTTTTGGAGAAGCCTGTGTTTACAAGAAGGTGAGTGGGAGCTCTGTAGCATTTCTAAAACTATATGTAGATGACATATTGTTGATTGGAAATGATATAGAAATTCTGGATAGCATAAAAGGATACTTGAATAAGAGTTTTTCAAAGAAAGACCTTGGTGAAGCTGCTTACACATTGAGCATCAAGATATATAGAGATAGATCAAGACGCTTGATAAGATTTTTCAGTGAGTACATACCTTGATAAGATTTTTAAGTAGTTCAAAATGGAATAGTCAAAGAAGAAGCCTGTGTTGCAAGGTGTGAAGTTGAGTAAGACTCAAAACCCGACCATGGCTTTACAAGAAAGTGAGTGGGAGCTCTGTAGCATTTCTTATATTATATGTGGATGACATATTGTTGATTGGAAATGATATAGAATTTCTGGATAGCATAAAAGGATACTTGAATAAAAGTTTTTTCAATGAAAGACCTCGGTGAAGCTGCTTACACATTGAGCTTCAAGATCTATAGAGATAGATTAAGACGCTTGATAAGATTTTTCAATGAGTACATACCTTGATAAGATTTTGAAGTAATTCAAAAAGGAACAGTCAAAGTAGGAGTTCTTGCATGTATTGCAAGGTGTGAATTTGAGTAAGACACAAAACCCGACTATGGCAGAAAATAGAAAGAGAATGAAAAGTCATTCCCTATGCCTCAGTCATAGGCTCTATAAAGTATGCTATGATGTGTACCAGACCTATTGTATACCTTGCTCTGAGTTTTGCAAGGGAGTACAATTTTGACCTAGGAGTAGATCACTGGCCAGCGGTCAAGAATATCCTTAGTGAGGACTAAGGAGATGTTTCTCGATTATGGAGGTGATAAAAGGGTTCGTCGTAGAGAGTTACATCAGTGCAAGCTTTTACGCCGATCCAGATGACTCTAAGTCTCAATCTGGATACATATTGAAAGTGGGAGCAATTAGCTAGAGTAGCTCCGTATAGAGCATTATAGACATAGAATATTTGCAAAATACATACATCTCTGAATGTGACAGACCCGTTGACTAAACTTCTCTCACGACCAAAACATGATCATACCTTAGTACTCTTTGGGTGTTAATCACATAGCGATGTGAACTAGATTATTGAGTCTAGTAAACCCTTTGGGTGTTGGTCACATGACTATGTGAACTATGGATGTTAATCACATACAGATGTGAATATTGGTGTTAAATCACATGATGATGTGAACTAGATTATTGACTCTAGTGCAAGTGGGAGACTGAAGGAAATATGCCCTAGAGGCAATAACAAAGTTATTATTTATTTCCTTATTTCATGATAAATGTTTATTACTCATGCTAGAATTGTATAAACCGGAAACTTAGTACATGTGTGAATACATAGACAAACATAGTGTCACTAGTATGCCTCTACTTGACTAGCTCGTTAATCAAAGATGGTTAAGTTTCCTAACCATAGACATGAGTTGTCATTTGATTAATGGGATCACATCATTAGGAGAATGATGTGATTGACTTGACCCATTCCGTTAGCTTAGCACTTGATCGTTTAGTATGTTGCTATTGCTTTCTTCATGACTTATACATGTTCCTATGACTATGAGATTATGCAACTCCCGTTTACTGGAGGAACACTTTGTGTGCTACCAAACGTCACAACGTAACTGGGTGATTATAAAGGTGCTCTACAGGTGTCTCCAAAGGTACTTGTTGAGTTGGCGTATTTCAAGATTAGGATTTGTCACTCTGATTGTTGGAGAGGTATCTCTGGGCCCTCTCGGTAATGCACATCACTATAAGCCTTGCAAGCAATGTAACTAATGAGTTAGTTGCGGGATGATGCATTACATAACGAGTAAAGTGACTTGCCGGTAACGAGATTGAACTAGGTATTGAGATATCGACGATTGAATCTCGGGCAAGTAACATACCGATGACAAGGGGAACAACTTATGTTGTTATGCGTTTGACCGATAAAGATCTTTATAGAATATGTGGGAGCCAATATGAGCATCCAGGTTCCGCTGTTGGTTATTGACCGGAGACGTGTCTCGGTCATGTCTACATAGTTCTCAAACCCGTAGGGTCCGCACGCTTAACGTTCGGTGATGATTTATATTATGAGTTATGTGTTTTGATGTACCGAAGGTAGTTCGGAGTCCCGGATGAGATCGGGGACATGACGAGGAGTCTTGAAATGGTGGAGACATAAAGATTGATATATTGGACGACTATATTCGGAAATCAGAAAGGTTCCGAGTGATTCAGGTATTTTTCGGAGTACCGGAGAGTTACGGGAATTCGTATTGGGCCTTAATGGGCCATACGGGAAAGAAGAGAAAGGCCTCAAAGGGTGGCCAAACCCCTCCCCATGGACTGGTACGAATTGGACGAGGGAGGGGGGGCGCCCCCTTCCTTCCTTCTCCTTCTCCCTTTCCTTTTTCCTATTCCATGTGGGAGGTGGAATCCTACTAGGACTATGGAGTCCTAGTAGGACTCCACACTTGGGCGCACCCTATGAGGGCCGGCCTCCTCCTCCGTCCCTCCTTTATATACGTGGCCAGGGGCACCCCATAGACACACAAGTTGATCTATTGATCTCTCCCAGCCGTGTGCGGTGCCCCCTCCACCATATTCCACCTCGGTAATATCGTAGCGGTGCTTAGGCGAAGCCCTGCGTCGGTAGCATCATCAACACCGTCATTACGCCGTCGTGCTGACGGAACTCTCCTGCAAAGCTCTGCTGGATCGGAGTTCGTGGGACGTCATCAAGCTGAACGTGTGCTGAACTCGGAGGTGCCGTATGTTCGGTACTTGGATCGGTCGGATTGTGAAGACGTACGACTACATCAACCGCGTTGTGCTAACGCTTCCGCTTTCGGTCTACGATGGTACATGGACAACACTCTCCCCTCTCGTTGCTATGCATCACCATGATCTTGCGTGTGCGTAGGAATTTTTTTGAAATTACTATGTTCCCCAACAACCTACGCATCAAAACCACAACGATTTTTCGTCAAGTGTGCTATTTTAACCTTCAACAAGGACCGGCCATAGTCAAACTTGATTCAACTAAAGTTGGAGAAATAGACGCCCGCCAGGCACCTATGTGCAAAAGCACATCGGTAGAACCAATCTCATGAATGTGGTCATGTAATGTCGGTCCGGGCCGCTTCATCCAACAATACCGTCGAATCAAAGTAGGACGTTGGTGGTAAGCAGTATGACTACTATCGCCCACAACTCTTTGTGTTCTACTCATGCATATAACATCTACGCATAGACTTGGCTCTGACACCACTGTTGGGAAACGCGGTAATTTCAATAAAATTCCTATGATCACACAAGATCTATCTAGGTGATGCATAGCAACAAGAGGGGAGAGTGTTTCCACGTATCCTCGTAGACTGAAAGAGGGAGCGTTTCAATAATGCAGTTGATGTAGTCGAACGTCTTCGCGATCCAACCGATCCAAGTACCAAACGTACGGCACCTCCGCGTTCAGCACACGTTCAGCTCGATGATGTCCCTTGTGCTCTTGATCCAGTTGAGGACGAGGGTGAGTTCCGTCATCACGATAACGTGGCAATGGTGCTACCGACGCAAGGCTTTGCCTAAGCACTACGATGGTATGATCGAGGTGTGTAACTGTGGAGGGGGCACCTCACACGGTTGGGAGAGAAACTTGTGTGTTCTATGGTGCCCCCTGTCAGGGAAACTGATCCACGAACACCTATGGGACCGGCGGACCGAGCCCCTTTCGGTTTGGCGGGGGGCGGAGATTGCGCGAAGAGCGGATCGAGGCGAAGCACACGAGCAGTTTACCCAGCTTCGGAGCTCTCCGGAGAGATAATACTCCTACTGCTGCATGTCTGAGTGTATTGAGTTCTTGCTCGGGCGCTGAGTGCTACAAAGACACTCTAGCTGCTAACAAGACCGAGCGTGAGTGTTTTCGCCTTGAACCCCCCCACGCTGCGCATGGGCCTCCTTTTATATGCTCAAGGCGCCACCGACAGTGGCAACGCAGACAAGGGTAAAATGGAAAGGTGTTGCGGTTGGTACAACTACTGCATGAAGTATCATACCTAACTCAAGGCAGGGGACAAAGGCATTAAATGCCCGTCTCATCGCCCAAACAAAGTGCAAAAGGACCGTCGGGGCGCCACCGCTGCCACGATGGCAATCTTGTCGGCGCCGCTTGCCACAAGACCGCCGGCTGCACAGCCTCTTGCCACGTCGCTGGAAAGGTCCTGTATGACACGCTGGTGGATGTCTTTGGAGCGCGGGTACAGAGTGGTAGCTTGCCGCGGCAAGCGCCTTGCCACGGTCGTTGTCTTGTCGCATCCGGAGGCTTGTCGCTCGCCGGGCCTCGCCGGGACGCGTGGCGCGTCGCGGCAAGTTCCTTGAGATGCCTTGGTTGGCCTTCCCGGCAAGCTCCTCTTGCCGGGGTCTTGTCTCCTTGGCTTGAATACTTTGTTATTGAATGGCTCCAAAGGAACCACGGAGGACCTTGGCGATCACTTGGCAAGCCTTGCCACGGGGTGCTGCGACTGCCCATGCACAAGTTCGGGATACTAGGGTACCCCTACGCTAGTACACCGACAGGAGCCCCCGGGCCTGGGCCACACACGGTGCCGAGCATTGTTGGGCCAGGCCCAAAACAGGGCATGGGCACGCGCAGCCTGGGTTACGCCGTATCTCACTCTGAATCCTCCGCGCCCTCCCCGAACGACACGCGTCGAATGCGGCGTCGTGGGAGAGATCGTGGGTGGTTTCTTTATTCGGAAAGACGGAGCGTCCGCCCCCTCCCTCTTTATAAGCAGGGGAAACAGGGCAGTTCGCCCATCTCGCCGGTTGCAATTCCAATCTCAAAAAACCCTCCGCCGCTCCCCCGTTCTTCCCAAAGCTGAAAGAGAGCAGCGCTCTGCCCCCCATCATCACCGACACCACCAACGCCGTCGATCTCTCTCACCACCTCCGCCATGGCTCCGAAAGCCGGGAAGGTCGTGAAGTCGGCCGAGGCGCAGCGGCTCGCGGCGCTGCGAAAGGAGCGGGCAATCTCCCCCAAGCTCGCCGCGAAGGAGCTGAGGGAGTATTACTACCTCTTCTGGTCGACGGAGACGCGAGCGCATCCGCGCACGAAGGTACTCTCAGCCGCCGCTTCGGAACTGGCTCCGAATGGATATCCCTTCTTCGCGTTGTTCTTCTACTGCGGGCTCTGCCCGCCTTTCTCTGAGTTTTTATGAGACATTATGAACACCTACGGGTTCCACCTCCTTGACTTCACCCCCAATGCCGTTCTGACCATGGCAGTTTTCGCACATCTCTGCGAAAACTTTGTCGGAGACTATCCAAATGTAGCTCTTTTTCGCCACTTCTTTATGCCCCGAGTTGAGAGAGGGGGCCCTTATCCGGCGAAATCGCCTGGATCCCGAGAGCTGGCAAGAAGGAAGCTTATCTGGAGGGAGAGCTCCGCAGCAAGTGGGAGGAATGGAGAGCAGACTGGTGCTGGATTGTCGAGGAGAACCCGCAGCCATTTACCGCCCAGCGCCAAGCCCTAGTAGCGCGTGGCAACGATTGGAGCAACGTGGCCCCGGAAGACGATAGGCTGAAGATTGCCGCCACCCGGATCCTACGCCTCAGGCTTGCCGGGCTCACTGTAGGCGTCGTTGGCGCAGATTTTCTTTGCCGCCGCATCGCCCCCCTGCAGGAGAGGAGGAGACCCGCCTGGGAGTTCCAGAATGCGGCGGGTATCATGAGGCTGCGCCCGGGCCTCAACTTCAACTTCACTGTCCTGGAACTGGATGCGATGCTCCAGGAACTATTCAAGCACGACCCTCAACATCCCGGCGTTCAGGTTGCGGGCGTGTCGTTCACAGTGCAACAACTCCTCGCTCGACCGCATCCGAGCAATGATGCCGCTGTGCGATTCGCATGGAATTGTCCCAACTTGACAAGAGCCTGCAGACGACGTCGTGCAGGAGTTCTTTGACGGCTTGGTAGAAGTGCCGGTCCGCTCTGATGAACAAAAAAGCCTTACTCGCGACACCACCGATGCGGAGATACAGCGCATCGCCACTAGGCTGGAAGAGGCGGCGGCAGCCGCTGTCACGGGCGAGTTTGGATTCACCGTGGAGGAGGCAGAGGCAACAGAGGCAACAAGCCTTGCCGAGCGAGAGTGGCTTGCCGGTGAGGGAGAGCTTGCCGGGCCTGAAGTCGAGTCGAGCGAGCCCGCCGAGGGTGCGAGCGGCTCGTTGAAGACCAACTCCTCTTCCTCCTCATCTTCAGATAGCTCGCCGCAAGCAGAGCCCCCAGCTCCACCAAGAAGGCGTCTCCGCAAGGCCGGGGACGTAGCGGGGCGGCAGACGAGTCAACAGCCGCCGCGTAGCGTGACACGCTCCACCGTGGCAAGCATTGTTGCCGCGGGAGCACCTCTCGCCGCTGTGGCAACTGGAGAGGGGTCCTCCCGGACCACCGCTTCTGCTCCTGCCGCTTCTCACGCCGCGGCGGTGGCCGGAGCTGGGCCGTCTCAGACCACCATCACTACCCCCGCCAAGCGGCTAAGGGAAACTACTCCTCCGCCTCGTCGCGCTGGAGGTGAGCCGGATTTCGACATCTCCGCGCTCAGCTCCGACGAGGAAGAAGAAGAGTAAGATTCTCTAATGTACTTGTAGTTCTTCAATTCTTGCTATTTTGTCTTGTATCTGATTTGCTTTACTCTGAACTCATTCCTTTTCAGGACCCTGGCCCAGAGAGCGGCGAAGAGAGCCAAGGTCCCGGTGATTGTCATCGAGGACGAACCCACCACGACAGCAGGGGGTGTGTCCGAGACCACCTTGCCGGACCCGGCAATTATTCCCCAAAGCAGCCCCAGCAGCCCCAGTAAGAAGTATATGGTTTACTTCCCGCTGTTAGGCGCGCATGGGTGCTCTTTCTTTGCTGACATCTGACTATTGGTTTGTGTAGGAGCAGAGCAGCCTCACCAGGAGCGCCCGGAAGCCGCCCCCGACACGCCATCTGCTTTGACTACACCGCCAAGGAGGGGTTCCCCGGCAAGGGAGCGTTCTCCGGCAAGGGAGAATTTTCCGATAAGGGAGAAGTCTCTAGCAAGGGAGAGTTCTCCGGCAAGGGACAACACCAGCGACCCCCCGGTGGCGGAGACCACGACTGTAGAACCCAGTAAAGGTAATCCTCTTGCTTGAAAACTTCCCTTGGGTTCTTCTTCTTCTGATTTTCTTTTTGGATATTTTCTTGACTTTTCTCCCTTTTCCGGCCATCAGATTCATCTGCCGCGGAGCCGATGGAGACCGAGGTTGCCGGCGAGCAGAACGCGCGTGGCAATACTGACAACGTCGCTGCTACCGAAGAAGCAGCCGGTGCTGATGACCCCGCCGGCGAAGAGGCCGCCAAAGCTGCTGCCACAAAAGCCGGCGAGGGGTCTGGCGATCGCACTGATGACCCTGAGGCCGCAGGAGCACCAGGCACTACGCCGACCGCCGATCCCTCCGCTGCTGCCATAGCGTCAGGCTCCAAAGAGCCTCAGCCCGGCGCTTATTTGAAGGCCGGCGATGCCGTCTTCATCAAGCTCCCCTGGGCGTCAAGCTCCAGGGCGCCGGTTGAAGGAGAAATCTTGGATGGAGAGGTGCTCGCCTCCGCTGGGCATGCTGGTTGACGCGCCGAGCTACAGCAGCGGCGGGCCTGAGGAGGAACAGCTGCTGCGGAAGTTGGTGTCGCTCTACCGCGCTCGACAGGCCAAGCTGGAATCCCGAGAAGCGCTTGTCGCGAAGGCGGGAGTGGACATCGAGAAGCGCGCGGAGGAGCTCCGGGGTCTTAACCAGGAAGCTCTCCGGTCCCTGGCAGAGGAGTGGAAGCAACTCGCCGAGGAGCGGAAAGCCTTCCTCCTCGAGAAGGCCGAGGTTGAAGAGCAACAACGGCTTGCCACCGAAAAGTTGTCTACGCGGGAGGGCGAGTTGGCGGAGCGGAAAGTCAACCTTGACAGCCACAAGGAGGAGCCTGCTGCGTGCGAGCAAACATTTGGCGGGGCTCTCAAGCAAGCAGAGGATACTGCCGCAGCTGCCGAGGCCGCCAAGAAGAAGCTAGAGACGAAGGTGGCGCAGCTGGAGGCCGATCTCAAGGCGAGCGGTGAAGAGCTTGCTGCGCTCAAGCGTGAGCGCGAGAAGGACGCCTACAGCTTTGGCGAGCTGCAGGGTCGTCTCGCCGAGAGGGGCAAGGAGCTTAGCGCCGCCAAGGACTCCAACGCAGATCTTGAGTTGAAGCTGACTACTTTGACCAAGACGCTGGACGGCGCCAGGGAGCAGGAGGTGGCCTTGAAGGAGAAGATCAAGGCCGGCGAGGTGCTGCTGGCGAGGGCTGCTGCCGCCCAGAACACTTTTAGGGAGAATGTGGAGCACTGGACGGAGGGTCTCGTGGATGTTGCCGCAGCCATCGACAGGGAGCTGGCGCAGCTGGGGATGGAAGATCTCGGGTATCCCTCCGATGAGAACCTCCAACCCAGCGCCAAGCTCAGCTTGTTCTTCAGAGGCGTGGTGACGGCCCTCCAGCGACTCCAGGAGAAGATTCCAAAGCAGCTGGCCGACGAGTCGCGCAAGATCTGTGCGGGAGCTCTTCAAAAGGTGTTGGTGAAGGTGGCCTTCCGCAACCCGGGCCTCAACCTCACCAACGTCATCAAAACCCTGCCGCCGGATGCTGATCTGGAAGCACTCAAGACCCTTGTCGCACCCATCGTGGACAAGGTGAGCGGGATCAAGAGGGTTGAGGGCGATCGCGTAGATTAGGCCGCCTGTTTTCTCCTTTTCTTGTCGCTGTTGGTCATGTTATGAGAACAATCTATTAGAGCTGCGACAAGCTATCTTGTAATATAACTCTATTTTGGGTAGCGATTGCTATGTTATTTCCTTTACTTGATTCCTTCCTTTGTATGTTTTTGCCCTACGCTTTTAGGGAACTTGTCGGCGCAGGCACCTTAGCCGCGAGCGCTGAGTGCGGGACGTCAGCAGCTTGCCGGCGGCGCCGCTACCGACAAGAAACCTTGTCGCAACTAGTCGCAGCTCACTTAAGTTGTTGAGCGGACTCGAAACAAAGTAAGGGCGCAACTAGTTACGAGTTGGTTCCTCCGCGCACAGGTTTTCCATACAAAGCACGGTCGTTCGAGGAAGATAACTTAAAAATTTAAAAAATCTGATTGCTCAAATTTGGCAACTTAGCTTTTCTGTCGTTTGCTTCCCGGTAAGGCGAAACTTTCTTGAACGACGCCTGGTCCACACCATTATCTTCTCCTTTCCCCTCGGCAAACTTGTGGGCGAGGGAACCTTCCTTTCTTTGAGAAAAAGAAAGAAGAGAAAATAAAGATATGGAGCCTTACGGCTCGTTATTGCTTATCCGGGGGAGGCGCTGCACAAAGTGTCAGATAACATGTGCAAAAGAAAGCATGAAATTGGCAAGATGTGCGGAGCACATGAGCTTTACTTATGCACGGGATTTGCGCCCGGCTTTGTACAAAGGATTACATGAAACATCGGCAAGACTTGTACAAAAGGTGGTTGCCGGAACAGGTTCCGGCAACCACGCCCTACGGGTAAAACTTACGAAGATGCTCAATGTTCCAGGAGTTGCTCACCGGAATGCCATCTTCGGTCTCAAGGCGGACAGCGCCAGGCCTAGTGACTCGTTTCACCCGGTAAGGGCCTTCCCACTTCGGCATCAACTTGTTGAAATTCTTGGCGGACTGAACGCGCCGAAGAACAAGGTCGCCTTCCTCAAGACTTCTGGCATTAACTTTGCGGCTATGGTAGCGGCGCAAAGCTTGCTGGTATCGAGCAGCTCGTACAACGGCCTGAAGACGGTCTTCCTCAAGGAGCAGCGCGTCATCTTGTCGCAGCTGCTCTTGCTCAAGCTCATCATAAGCGAGCACTCGAGGTGACCCATATACGAGTTCCATGGGGAGAACTGCCTCTACTCCATAGACTAGAGCGAAAGGTGTCTAGCCAGTGGCTCGATTTGGCGTCGTCCTGATCGACCAAAGAACCACTGGCAGCTCCTCAATCTAGTTCTTTCCGCACTTGCGTAGCCTGTCGAAAGTCCTGGTCTTGAGCCCGCGCAGCACTTCAGCATTTGCCCTCTCCGCTTGACCGTTGCTTCTCGGGTGAGCAACAGAAGCGAAGCAGACTTTAGCGCCAAGATGTTGGACGTACTGCATGAAGGTGCGGCTCGTGAATTGCGTGCCGTTGTCGGTGATGATCCTGTTAGGGATCCCGGCGGCAAACAATCGACCAAGAACTTGACTCTTCGACCGTCTTGTCACCTTCCTCATCGCTTCCACTTCCGGCCACTTTGTGAACTTGTCGATTGCAACGTACAAGTACTCAAAGCCCCCGACAGCTCGGGGAAAGGGGCCGAGGATGTTGAGCCCCCAGACCGAAAATGGCCAGGATAAAGGGATCGTCTAGAGAGCTTGAGCTGGCTGGTGTATCTGCTTGGAATGGAACTGGCACGCTTCACACTTGGTTACTTGTGCAGTTGCATCCTGGAGGGCTGTCGGCCAAAAGAAACCTTGCCGGAATGCTTTGCCGGCAAGTGCTCTTGCGCCAATGTGGTGACCACATATGCCTCCATGTATCTCTGCCAACAGCTTTTGTCCGTCTTCCCGGTGAATACACTTCAATTTCACACCGTTGAGTCTTCTTCTGTACAGTGTGTTGTCGACAAACTGGTACATACTTGACTGCCGGGCTACTCTTTCCGCTTCTTCTTGCTCTTCGGGAAGTTCTCCTGTCTGAAGGAAACGGACAATTTGTTGTGCCCATGTTGGAGCTTGTGGCTCAACAACAAGGACTAAAGGCACATCTGCTGCTGCGGGAACATCCGCTTCTACGGCGAGAACCTGCGGCTCAGCCGGAGCTTGACGTTCACCGGCAAGCTTGCCGGAGCAAACTTGTCGGGAGCGTCTGCTTCAACGGAACAAACCCTAGGGCTTGCCGGAGCAGACTGCTCCTCAGCACCCTTGGTGTTGATCTTGGGGACCTTCTTTGCGGCGGCTTCGGGGAGCTCTGCCGGAAAATAGTCACCAGAAATCAACTTCCTCTTCTTGCTCTGTCCGCTTGATGGCGTTCTGACGGTTGAGTCAGTTTGAGCACAAAGATCCCTGGTTCCACGTGTAACTTAAGTCGGGCGCGCTTGACGAGCCATCGGCAATGTCGTTATCGCTCTTGGAACATGCTCCATCGTAGGGCCGTCAAAGTGCTCTTCTAGCTTTCTCACTTCATCAACGTAAGCTTCCATCAACGGACTCTGATAATTCTTGTTCACTTGGCGGACGACAAGCTGTGAGTCACCCCTGACGATGAGCTTCTTGATCCCAAGGTCTGCGCGCGATCTCGAGATCGGCAAGCAAACCTTCATACTCTGCGGTATTGTTTGTTGCTTGCTCCTCGAAAGTGCATCCGGACTACGTACTTGAGGTGCTCTCCGGTGGGTGCAACAAGTAGCACGCCCGCACCGGCGCCTTGCAGCGAGAAGGCACCATCAAAGTACATCAGCCACTCTTTGCTTGCTTCCTTGACGGGGATGCTCGTTTCGAATTTCTTCATCCGGTGTTGGCGCCCACTCTGCTATGAATTCTGCCAATGCTCGCTCTGGATAGTTGAAGTGCTCTCAAACTTGAGGCCAAAGCTTGACAGTTCAAAGTGCCCACTCGACAATCCCGCCAGATTGCTTCGGATTCTACAAGATCCTCTTCAGCGGAAAACGAGTGACAACTGTGATCTCATGTGCTTGAAGTAATGGTGCAGCTTTCTCGAGGCCATGAGAAGGCGAAAAGCAATTTCGCACACCGTAGTACCTCGACCTAGCCCCTGCAGAAGGGAATCGACAAAGTAAACTGGGCGCTGCACCATTCTCTTCAGATTTCCTCTACGCGCTGCAGATCCACCTTTGTCGGGACCAGAGCTTGTCGGTGAAGTCCCCTGCTTGTCGTTGGATGCATCTGCCGTGGTTGCTGGCTCATCATCCGCCTCCCTCTCCGCTACTAACACAGCACTAACTACTTGATTGGTTGCCGCTATATACAGCAGCAACTTCTCTTGTGGCTTAGGTGCGACAAGTGTTGGAGTGGAGGACAAGTATCTCTTTAAGTCCTGTAGCGCAGCCTCCGCTTCCGGAGTCCATTTCATTGGACCTGCCTTTTTCAATATTTTGAAAAACGGCAGGGCGCGCTCAGCAAACCTAGAGATAAACCTGCTGAGAGCCGCCACGCAACCGGCAAGTCTTCCTACATCCTTGACGCGCTTTGGTGCTTCAATCTGCTCAATGGCCTTGATCTTGTCGGGATTGGCTTTGATTCCCCGCTGAGACACGAAGAACCCGAGAAGCTTGCCGGAGGGGACTGGTATTATTAGAATCAGCATACTTAACCAGAGCCGCCATGAGCGTTCCCATATCATTGCAGTGACGCTTGAGCCGTCCCAACTTCATCTTCAGTGACTTAAACCGGCAATTACCTTCCAAGGTCACAATTGCTGTGTCAGGATTGATGCGTCCTGACGAATGCAAATTTTCTGAAACCTGGCGCACCCAATGAGTTGTTGATTCATTCTATCCTTGGACACAAGCCACCAGATCTACAATGGACATAGGTTGCTTGCATGTATCCTTGAAGTTTGCTATAAACTTTGCCTTCAACTCATCCCATGAACCGATCGAGTTGACAGGCAGGCTCTTCAGTCAGGTACGAGTCGTTCCTTCTGACATCATGGTGAAGTATTTTGCACACGCTGCTTCATCCACATCTAGCATCTCCATTGCCATCTCATAACATTCCACCCACGCTTCGGGGGGTTGATCGGTGGTATAATTAGGCACTTTACACGGACCCTTGAAATCCTTGGGCAACCGCACATTACGCAGAGCCGGGGTGAGGCACGGTACTCCCCAAGAGCTAAAAGCCAAACCATGTTCAACTGATGCTGCTGGCCGAACCGGAGCGGGTTGATTCTGGTACTCTGCTGCCAACTGTGCTGCTAACTCTGCTTTGCGCTGTGATGTGCCGTTGTTCACCACATCCTGATCAAACCGCCGTGCGCCGGATTAGGCCCCCGAGGGGTATCACGACGCCGCGCACAGCTTGACACGGCCGGTTCGTCCATGTGCCTGCTGTAACTCTTGCTCGGATGAGGGGTTGAATGTATTCTGTCTCGGCTGTAGGAATAAGCCTGCTGCTACACAACAGTGGTTTGAAGAAGATCCCTAGCCCGTCGTGTCTCAACCGCCGCTAGTGAGTTACCCTCCATCGGAATAGCTGCCAAACGCGACGCTGCAGCAATCATATTATCCAAAGGGCTAGAGAAGTGACCTGGTGGCGTTGTTACATATTGCGGCGGGTTGTCCGTCCGTCGAGGCGGGTCCATTACCCGTGGCTGAACCGGCGCCACCCCAGGTGCCTCGCTCCGGTTTACTGCTGTCGAATTACTGGGCCCGGCTCCTGGCGTATTGAAGAGATTCATACCCTCGTAAACTGGCGGCAGACGAGACCGGTACTTCCTTCTCATTACTTCGTTTGACGCGTTCTGATCCAACATAAGCCGGTAATTCTGCGCCTAGATCTGTTGTGATTGGGCATCTAAAGCGGCCTGCTCCTCAGCCATCCTGGCCTCCTCAACAGCCAAGTCCGCCTTGGCCTGAGTTATCTGATCCTTCAGCTTTGTAACATCCGCATTATGCTGATCTTGGGTCTCTGAGGTGACTGCTGTGGTCAACAATGCCGTCAAGGCGTCCAGTAAACCGGCAAGAACTTGAGCCGGCCGGCGCGCCGGGCCTCCTACCGCGGCTGCCGACCTGGAGATCATTGCTGCTGTAGATGAAGATTGCACGGTGGGTTGCGTACCGGCCATGAAGATTGCAACCCGGTTTCGCGGTTCAAAGGGGCCCGGAATACTGTCGCCATCAGAATATCCCCCAATGCGGCCATCTTGCAATTGGTACAGCGACTCAGTTTCGCCAGTGGATGATTCACCATCTGAGTAGATGGCCGTCTCCCCATCGGATACCGGTTCAGATTCCGCACCATTGATGAACCCTACGAACGCATGCTTCATGGCAGGCTGAACCCGGGCAAGATTTGCACGCTGAGCCGTTTCGACGAGGTCGATGGAGATGTCCGACTCAGGTCCTGGTTCGCCGATCTTGCCAATGAAAACGTGAATTTTGCCAAAGGGGACCCGGTACCTGTACTCAATTGAGCCGGCCTCGGGGCCCCAGCCTGCGTCGTCGATGTAGAGCTTGCCGCGATGACTCTTGGTCATCCGGCCAACCGCGTACCCTTTGAGTCCTTCAAAGTTTCCCTTTAAGAACTCGAAACCATCGTGCGATAGCTCCACGGTGGGCGCCAACTATCGTGGAATTAACACATCAGATGTCCTAGCAGAAGGACTTAGTCGTGGAGCCATCGCAACGAGAGTAGCTTAAAGGGGTTAAACCGGAACAAAGGACATAGGAAGTTTATAATGGTTCGGCCCCTTGCGGTGAAGGTAAAAGCCTACGATCCAGTTGTTGTGGAATTGATTGATCTCGATGAGCAACGAGTGAATCCGCTTTACCTATCTCTCGAGCTGTTGTTTCTTGTCCCTGAACCGCCGTCGGGTCGTCCTTTTATATCCACAGGTTGACGCCCGGTTGGTTTACAGAGTCCCGAGGCCGGCTCATACAAGTGTCCGGCTCAGTCTCTCCCTTTCCCTAACTTACAATACAAGTTATACAACTATGGCGGTTTACAACTATGGGCCCTAATCCGCCTTTGGGCTCTGGGCCTCTAAGCTTTAATAGTAGAGCGCCATCTTCTTTGTCTTCATGGGCTTCAATATGGATGAGCGTGAACCGGCCCCTCCTGGGCGGTTTACACTCAGTAGTTATATCCTTAACAGAGTCCAAAGGGAGGGAAACCTTCAGGAGCGTGATTTTTGGAACAAACATGATCCAGAGGACTTGGAGTGCAAGTCAAGAAGCAATCGAGGAAGCCACGATGGTGGAGGGCGCCCCCCCCCCTACTGGGCGCGCCCCCTATCTCGTGGGCCCCTCGGGCGTCTACCGACCTACTTCTTCCTCCTCTATATACCCACGTACCCCGAGAACATCAAAGGCGACCATGAAAAACTATTTCCACCACCGTAACCTTCTGTATCCGCGAGATCCCATCTTGGAGCCTTCGTCGGCGCTCCGCCGGAGGGGGAATCGAACACGGAGGGCTTCTACATCAACACCATAGCCTCTACGATGAGTTGTGAGTAGTTTACCACAGACCTTTGGGTCCAAAGTTATTAGCTAGATGGCTTCTTCTCTCTCTTTGAATCTCAATAACATGTTCTCCTCGATCTTCTCGGAGATCTATTCGATGTAACTCTTTTTGCGGTGTGTTTGTCGAGATCCGATGAATTGTGGGTTTATGATCAAGTTTATCTATGAGAAATATTTGAATCTCCTCTGAATTCTTTTATGTGTGATTAAGTTATCTTTGCAAGTCTCTTCGAATTATCAGTTTGGTTTGGCCTACTAGATTGATCTTTCTTGCAATGGGAGAAGTGCTTAGCCTTGGGTTCAATATTGTGGTGTCCTTTCCCAGTGACAGCAGGGGAAGCAAGGCACCTATTGTATTGTTGCCATCGAGGATAAAAAGATGGGGTTTATATCATATTGCATGAGTTTATCCCTATACATCATGTCATCTTTCTTAATGTGTTACTCTGTTCTTTGTGAACTTAATACTCTAGATGCATGTTGGTAGCGGTCGATGTGTGGAGTAATAGTAGTAGATGCAGGTAGGAGTCGGTCTACTTGTCAAGGACGTGATGCCTATATACATGATCATACCTAGATAATCTCATAATTATTCACTTTTCTACCAATTGCTCGACAGTAATTTGTTCACCCACCGTAATACTTATGCTATCTTGAGAGAAGCCACTACTGAAACCTATGGCCCCCGGGTCTATCTCTTATCATATAAGCTTTCAATCTAGTTTTATTTGCATCTTTATTTTTACAATCTATATTATAAAATACCAAAATTATATTTATCTTAGCATATTATCTCTATCAGATCTCACTTTCGCAAGTGGCCGTGAAGGGATTGACAACCCCTTTATTGTGTTGGTTGCGAGTTCTTGTTTTTTTGTGTATGTGCGTGGGACTTTTGAGGAGCCTCCTACTGGATTGATACCTTGGTTCTCAAAAACTGAGGGAAATACTTACGCTACTATTGCTGCATCACCCTTTCCTCTTCAAGGAAAACCAATGCAAGCTCAAGACGTAGCAGGCACTATATCAATAGGTTAATCCCAAAATAATGAAACAAATTTGCTATAAAACGATTGTAAAACATCCAAGAATGATAATATAATGGCATGAATACTTCATAAATTATAGATACGTTGGAGACGTATCAGCATCCCCAAGCTTAATTCCTACTCGTCCTCGAGTAGGTAAATGATAAAAGAAATAATTTATGAACTGTGAATGCTAGCAAAGTGCATAAGTTTGATCAATGATAATTTCAGTCACTTCCTAGCATCATAGCAATAACTCTTTCTCATAAAACTCATCATAGTAAAGTAGCAACCAATTCACATGTTATGGTTCAAACAATGAATTCTCTTGAAACTCAACAATCTATATTCTTAGTCACCAAACAATTTCAGTTCAACTTATTCAACAGAGTCTAAGTAAGAGCTCAACATACTCAATCATCATATAATCTTCTATGATTGCTAGTACTCAAAGCATATTATTAGAACAAATGGCATCCATCGAACACAGAGAAAGATAGGGACTTAATATTTTGCCTCCCAACTGATTTATCATAGAGATAATTGTCAACAATAATAATTCATGATCAAATATATTTGACTGGTCATATGTGCCTAGATCTTTTCCCGCCACATGATGCTTGCCAACTAGAGAAAAATTGAGATTGAGATGAGAATGCATTCCATTGACTCTTGCATGAAAGTAAATACTGAAAAGTAAAAGATAGGCCCTTCGCAGAGGGAAGTACAGGTTGTCATGTGCCTTTTACTTTTGGATGCCCAAACTCTTAATGCAAAGGAATGTCACGTTATATTGCCCCTGATGATGGCAACCATTATTATGCAGTCCGTTGCTTTTATTACTTTTCCATCACAAGTTCGTACAACGCACAATTTTCCCTTACAATAAAAGATCAAACATATTTAGGAGCAATTTTTATTGTTTTATGCACCAATGACAACTTAATTGAAGGGTCTTATTCAATCCATGGGTAGGTATGGTGGACACTCATGGAAAGAAATTGGGTTTGAGGGTTTTTGGATGCACAAGTAGTATCTCTACTTAGTACGAATTTTTGGCTAGGAAAAGATCCTAGGCAAACACCACATGTTGGAGGATCCATGACAATATAACTTCTATGCAAATATACACAACCATCACTCATTACGTTATCTTCCTTGTTCAACTTCAACTAATTTTCTCAAGTTTGAAAATAATTAATGGGTATTCACAATCATAGAATATGTGCAAGAAAATATATTTATATGTGAAAGTTCTCTTCCTAATACTAATCATTCATGAATTGCTTGTATGACCAATATTGTGATTGTCAAGCTTCAAAAGATCTCACTTTCTAAACCCAATGTGAAGCCACTACTAGGCATGATATGAAAATATAATTTCAACTTCATGGCATTCAATTCATTCAACAATTTACTCATGGGATATAAGTGAAGCACGCGAGTAAATGACAAACTACTCCAAAAAGATATAAGTGAAGATCAAACGAGTAGTTAAGTAAATAGGTAGCTATATGAGGACTCTCTTTTATTTAAAAACTTTCATATCTAGGTATTTTATTAAAAAAGCAAGCAAAACAAAAATAAATAAAATTCCAAGATAGCACAACTCATGTGAAGAAGCAAAAAAACTTAGACTCAACCGATACTAACCGATAATTGTTGAAGAAGAAAGGTGGGATGCCTACCGGGGCATCCCCAAGCTTAGATGCTTGAGTCTTCTTGAAATATTATCTTGGGATGCCTTCGGCATCCCCGAGCTTGAGCTTTTGTGTCTCCTTAATTCCCTTTATATCACGGTTTCCCTAAATATCAAAAACTTCATCCACACAAAACTCAACAAGAACTCGTGAGATAAGTTAGTATAGATCAATGCCTAACCTTATCATTCTCTACTGTAGCAAATCACTAAAATTATAATTTGACATTGAATATTGAATGCCTCTGCAAATTTAATACTCCTATCCTCAAATAGAATCATTAACAGCAAACATATGCAAACAATGCAAACATAACAACAATCTGTCCAAACAGAACAGTCTATCAGGAGTGCAATATTCATCATACTTCCCTAACTCCAAAAATTCTAAAAATTACCACACTGTAGAAAATTTATTATAGCTTACTATGCAAAAAATTTCAACCTTTTATCACATTCTTAGTTCTCTAGAAAATTGTTGCAACAGTGTTAAACTTTCTGTTTTGAAACAGCGACTCATATACTTGCAAAATAAGCATGGCAAAGGCTATACTTGACATTTTTATTGAAGTAAAAGATGCAAAAAATTACTCTAAATAATACCAAGCAAATCCTAGTAAATTATAATGACGCTCCAAGCAAAACACATATCATGTGACGAATGAAAATATAGCTCCATGTGAAGTTACTGATAATGTTGGAGACGAAAGAGGGGATGCCTTCCAGGGCATCCCCAAGTTTAGTTGCTTGGATCTTGCTTGAATATTACCTTGGGGGTGCCTTGGGCATCCCCAAGCTTAGGGTCTTGTCACTCCTTATTCTCCTCATATCGATATCTCACCCAAAACTTGAAAACTTCAATCACACAAAACTTAACGGAACTGCGTGAGATAGGTTAGTATGATAAAGACAAATCATCCACTTTGGTAATCTCAAAGACAAGATTCATAATTGTTCTCACACAATGCCTACTATAACATATCATAGGTGGGCATGTGGAGGTGTGTCTCCGGCGGATCTATCTTTGGTGGATTTTCTTGGATCTGTTTGTCGTTCGTCTCCGTTTGTGTGTTTTCAGGTTGGATCCTTTTGATCTACACTCTTCATCCGCGGCGGTTGCTGTTCTAGTGTGTTGGTTCTATGGGGCCTTAGCACGACGACTTCCCAACTATCTACTACAACAAGGTTTGCCCAGATCCGGTGAGGGAGGGACGATGACAGTGGCGCGTCTTCGGCTCGCTTTAGTGCTTGTGTAGTCGTCGCTAGGTGGCCTACGGATCTTGATGTAATTTTTATTATTTCTAGTGTTCGTTGTACTACCCTAATGGAAGATGAATAGATTGGAAGGTTTCCCCGCAAAAAAAATGCCTACTGTAACTTATCATTTCCACAATTTATATTGAGCAATATAAGCCACAGAAACTAGAAACCAAGCAAACTATGCATTGAAAATAGAATCTGTCAAAAACAGAACAGTCTGTAGTAATCTGAACTAGGATCATACTTCTGCTACTCCAAAAATTCTGAAAAATTAGGATAGTGTAGGGATTTTGTATGTTAATCATCTGTAAAAAAATCAGAGTAAAACCACATTTCAATGAATTCTGAAAATTCCTGGACTAAGCACAAAAGTTTCTGTTTTTGCACAGAATCAAGTCAACTATCATCCACACTATCCCAAAGGCTTTACTTGGCACTTTATTGAAACAAAAGCTATAAAACATGATTACTACTACAGTAGCTTAATCATGTTAACACATAAAAACAGTAGGGGTAAATGTTGGGTTGTCTCCCAACAAGCGCTTTTCTTTAATGCCTTTTTAGCTAGGCATGATGATTTCAATGATGCTCGCATATAAGATAAGAATTGAAACATAAAGAGAGCATCATGAAACACATGGCAAGCAACCCACTTCCTATGCATAGGGATATTGTGAGCAAACAAATTATGGGAGCAAGAATCAACTAGCATAGGAAGGCAAAACAAGCACAACATAAAAACTTTCAACACATAAAGAGGAGATTTGCTATTATTGAAGTATGTAAAAGCATATGCTCCTCTCTCAAAAATATTTTCAGTAGCATCATGAATGAATTCAACAATATAACTATCAATAAAGCATTCTTTTCATGATCCACAAGCTGAGAAAATTTATTACTCTCCACATAAGAAAATTTATACTCATGAATAATAGTGGGAGCAAATTTAACAAAATAACTGTCATGTGATTGAAAATTAAAATGATGATGACAAGTTTCATGGTTATCATTATTCTTTATAGCATACATGTCATCACCATAATCATCATAAATAGGAGGCATGCTTTTATCATAATAAATTTTCTCATCAAAACTTTGGGGACTAAAAACATCATCCTCATCAAATATAGCATCCCTAAGCTTATGGTTTTGCATATCATTAGCATCATGGATATTCAAAGAATTCATACTAACAACATTGCAATCATGTTCATCATTCAAAGATTTTGTGCCAAACATTTTATTGAATTCTTCTTCTATCAATTGAGCACAATTTTCCGATCCAAGAAAGATATTACAAAGATGAACAATATGAGACCACCTCAATTCCATATTTTTTGTAATTTTTCTTTTATAAACCAAACTAGTGACAAAATAAGAAATTAAAAGATTTGATTGCAAGATCTAAAGATATACCTTCAAGCACTCACCTCTCCGGCAACAGCGCCAGAAAACTTTGGGGACTAAAAACATCATCCTCATCAAATATAGCATCCCCAAGATTATGGCTTTGCATATCATTAGCATCATGGATATTCAAAGAATTCATACTAACAACATTGCAATCACGTTCATCATTCAAAGATTTTGTGCCAAACATTTTATTGAATTCTTCTTCTATCAGTTGAGCACAATTTTACGATCCATCATTTGCAAGAAAGATATTACAAAGATGAACAATATGAGACCACCTCAATTCCATATTTTGTAATTTTCTTTTATAAACCAAACTAGTGATAAAAAAAGAAACTAAAAGATTTGATTGCAAGATCTAAAGCTATACCTTCAAGCACTCACCTCTCTGGCAATAGCGCCAGAAAAGAGCTTCGTTGACAGGATGTGAGTGTCGCTTACCTAACCTCCCCGGCAACGGTGCTAGAAAAGAGCTTGATGTCTACTACACAACTTGTTCTCATAGACTCGTGTTGGGCCTCCAAGCGCAAGTTTTGTAGGACAGTAGCAAATTTCCCTCAAGTGGATGACCTAAGGTTCATCAATCTGTGGGAGGCGTAGGATGAAGATGGTCCCTCTCAAACAACCCTGCAACCAAATAACAAAGAGTATCTTGTGTCCCCAATACACCTAATACAATGGCAAATTGTATAGGTGCACTAGTTCAATGAAGAGATGGTGATAAAAGTGTAATATGGATGGTAGAAATATATTTTTATAATCTGAATAAGTAAAAACATCAAGGTAGCAATCGATAAAAGTGAGCACAGACGGTATTGCGATGCTTAAAAACAAGGCCTATGTCGGCGTTCTGGGAACCAGGGTACCCAGACTTTCCTGCCTGCGGCCCACGGAGTGGCTCCATCGACGGCCTGGTATGGCCCATCTACGACACCAACAGGTCAAGACCCTCGCAAGGGGCCAAGCCTTGCGAGGCGGACGGCACCAATACCTCTGGAGGGAGCGGCCTCTCCAGTCTGCCTTCTTAGGAGCGGAGATTTCTATGCAGGAGCCCAACCTCATGAGGTTGCGGTGATGCAAGCCATGACGACCAAGGCCAGGCGGGTGCCAGCGGGTGCAGAGGAGCAGGTTTCCTCTTTGGTGCTAAGGAGGCAAGCGCAGGCCCGGGGTCCCAAGGAATCAGCCAAAGGTTTCCATTCCCGTGCAACGAGACCAGGACTGCCAAGACGGATGTCGTTGTCGAGCCCACTGCAGCATCACGACCAGAATCTTTGTAGGATAAGACCACCTTTTGTCAGGATAAGATGTACTACTTGTCCCCTTTCAAATTGTCCACTGTGGGATCCCTTCCTGCCTACGCTTTGGGGGAAGAGGACCAAGGCCACTATAAGTATATGTTAGCCACCACCAAGAGGGACGACGGATCCGATCCATCCTCACCTCATCAACTCATCCCCTCACCAGAGCAGACCTCACGAGGTTGTTCATCCCTTGTACTAGTTCATCCTCAGCCCCTCGTGAGGCAAATCCACCACAAAGCAGGAGTAGGATCTTACACCACAAGGTGGCCCAAACCTAGGTAAACTGTCGTGTCCATCTTCTTCCTTGCTCATAGAGCTAGTCTATGGGGGCGACGAACTGTTGGCTGGAGAGGTTGAGTTCTTCGCACATGCCCTGGAGTTCGAACCTTTCTTGGGTCTGCAGAGCCCTGAATCCGACATTTGGCGCGCCAGGTAGGGGGCGTCTCGGAGCCCACCTTTCACCTCTGCCCCATTTCTGCTTCGTCGCCACCATGGCGGAGGATCCCCGAGCTTGCGTTGAGCATTGGGCCGCTCGCCCCGCCCGGGTGGCGCCCTGGCCACGGGGCTCGTCACTCAACACTTCTCGCGGACAGCACAGCACCTGGCGTCGTTGACCATCGGCGGCATGGGCCGGCCCCACCATCTCCCGTGCGGCATCGCAATCGTGCCACCGCGCGGTCTTCTGGCTACATTATGGCGTCAACACTGTGCGCTCGCTGGGAGCAGGCGAACACGCGAGCCGCACTCGTCGTGGCGCGAGTTGCTGTGATGCGGGTTGCCAGAAGGTGGCCACAATGCCTTGCTTGGGCGCGGCTCCTTTCTGCATCCTGCCTACATTGCGGGCGCCGCCGGGGGTTCGCGCTTGCTCCCGCTGCGTTTGCATGCCCTTCCGGAGGGGGTCCGGAGGGTCTCGCAGCAGCGGCCTAGCACACGACACCGCCTGCCCGACCCAAGATGCATATCCCCGGAGTACGGTCGAGGTAGGCAGCCCCTCCCGGGGTCGCGCCAAAGGACCACCCCTGGTCAGCATGACCTGGCATCAAGGATGGTGGGTAGCAGAATGGAGGGACTGGGTGCCGACCCTAGGACGACGGCCCCCGATGCCCCCGTACCACCATTGATGGGCTCATTGTACGAGCAAAGAAGAAGCCCGTGCGCATTCCCCTTGTCGGCCTGGACATCGAGATCATCGAGGCAGCGTGGGACCGGGTCCCCTGACGAGCCAACTCGACACCTCGCCGGCACCTTCGACGGCCACGGTCACCAATTACAACCCATATCTTTGGAACATGGCGCGCTAACCTTGGATCGCAGGTAGATCATGCCACAACGGTACACCCCTGGGCGCCGGCCCCGCCTAGGGTAGGCAAGGCGCGCAAGGGGGTAACGTGAAGACGTGCCCCATACACTGCGGGGGAGCCTCGGCGCCAGGCTCCCCGCATCGCGGGGCGTATGGCGCCACCATCACGGAGGCGTGTGCCACCCGGAAGCGGGTCCTCTCCTGGGAAGGTGTCGGCGAGCCCTCCACCTGGCCGAGGGCCCACGGCCCCCTCACCACCGCTCGCGTAGCCCTTGCCCCTTGGTCCTGTCCTAGCTTTCGCACGCCCCAACGATGGTCGGGGTCTGCGCGGAGCGGGGCTCCCGTCCTAGGGGGAAAGAAGCACCCCTCAAGTCTCCGCTCATGACATTCTCATGTAATAATGAGTGGGGATGTACACGCCCCGGAGTCTCCTGAGCGCTGCCCCTGAGCCTCACGGGGGCTCCCGCCCACTGATACGTCTCCAACGTACCTATAATTTTTTATTGTTCCATGCTATTATATTACCCCTTTTGGATGTTTATGGGCTTTATTTTACACATTTATATCATTTTTGGGACTAACCTACTAACCGGAGGCCCAGCCCGTATTGTTGTTTTTGGCCTATTTCAGTATTTCAAAGAAAAGGAATATCAAACGAAGTCCAAACGGAATTAAACCTTCGGGAGCGTGATTTTTGGAACGAACGTGATCCACAGGACAAGAGTGCAAGTCAAGAAGCTGCCGAGGCGGCCATGAGAGGGTAGGGTGCGCCCCCCTGTAGGGCACGCCCCCTGTCTCGTGGGCCCCTCGGGCGGCCACCGACGTACTTCTTCCTCCTATATAAGCCTACGTACCCCGAAAACATCCAGGGAGCCAACGAAACACAATTTCCACCATCGTAACCTTCTGTATCCGCGAGGTCCCATCTTCGAGCCTTCGCCGGCGCTCTACCAGAGGGGGAATCAACCACGGAGGGATTCTACATCAACACCATAGCCCCTCCGATGAGTTGTGAGTAGTTTACCACAGACCTTCGGGTCCATAGTTATTAGCTAGATGGCTTCTTCTCTCTTTTTGGATCTCAATACAATGTTCTCCCCCTCTCTTGTGGATATCTATTCGATGTAAACTCTTTTTGCGATGTGTTTTTAGAGATCTGATGAATTGTGGGTTTATGATCAAGTTTATCTATGAGAAATATTTGAATCTCCTCTGAATTCTTTTATGTATGATTGAGTTATCTTTGCATGTCTCTTCGAATTATCAGTTTGGTTTGGCCTACTAGATTGATCTTTCTTGCCATGGGAGAAGTGCTTAGCTTTGGGTTCAATCTTGCGGTGTCCTTACCCAAAGGATGTAAAGGGTTGCAAGGCACGTATTGTATTGTTGCCATCGAGGATAAAAAGATGGGGTTTATATCATATTGCATGAGTTTATCCCTCTACATCATGTCATCTTGCTTAATGTGTTACTCTGTTCTTATGAACTTAATACTCTAGATGCAGGCAGGAGTCGGTCGACGTGTGGAGTAATAGTAGTAGATGCAGGCAGGAGTCGGTCTACTTGACACGGACGTGATGCCTATATACATGATCATGCCTAGGTAATCTCATAATTATTCGCTTTTCTATCAATTGCTCGACAGTAATTTGTTCACCCACCGTAATACTTATGCTATCTTGAGAGAAGCCTCTAGTGAAACCTGTGGCCCCCGGTCTATCTTTTATCATATTTGCTTCCAATCTACTTTTATTTGCATCTTTATTTTTTGCATCTATATTATAAAATACCAAAAATATATTTATCTTATCATACTATGTCTATTAGATCTCACTTCTGCAAGTGGCCATGAAGGGATTGACAACCCCTTTATTGCGTTGGTTGCGAGTTCTTTGTTTGTTTGTGTAGGTGCGTGGGACTTTTGAGGAGCCTCCTACTGGATTGATACCTTGGTTCTCAAAAACTGAGGGAAATACTTACGCTACTATTGCTGCATCACCCTTTCCTCTTCAAGGAAAACCAACGCAAGCTCAAGATGTAGCAAGAAGGATTCATGGCGCCGTTGCCGGGGAGGTCTTCGCTCAAGTCAAGACATACCAAGTACCCATCACAAACTCGTCTCCCTCATATTTACGTTATTTGCCATTTGCCTCTCATTTTCCTCTCCCCCACTTCACCCTTGCCGTTTTATTCGCCATCTCTTTCCCAATCTCCTCCTCTCTCTTTCGCTTGCCTTTTTCTGTTTGCTTGTGAGTTGGATTACTTGTTGCCATGCCGCAAGATAATACCAAATTGTGTGATTTCTTGAATAGCAATAATAATGATTTCCTTAGTACTCCGATTGCTCCTCTTAATGATGTTGAGTCTTGTGAAATCAATACTGCTTTGCTAAATCTTGTTATGAAAGATCAATTCACCGGCCTTCCTAGTGAAGATGCCGCTACTCATCTAAACAACTTTGTTGATTTGTGTGATATGCAAAAGAAGAAAGATACAGATAACAATATTGTTAAATTGAAGTTATTTCTGTTTTCACTTAGAGATCGTGCTAAAGTTTGGTTTTCGTCTTTGCCTAAAAGTAGTATTGATTCTTGGAACAAGTGCAAAGATGCTTTTATCTCTAAGTATTTTCCTCCCGCTAAGATTATCACTCTTAGGAATGATATTATGAATTTTAAACAACTTGATCATGAGCATGTTGTCCAATCTTGGGAAAGAATGAAATTGATGATTCGCAATTGCCCTACTCATGGTTTGAATTTATGGATGATCATACAAAAATTTTATGCCAGTTTGAACTTTGCTTCTAGAAATCTCTTAGGTTCGGCCGTGGGAGGCACGTTTATGGAAATCACGTTAGGAGATGCTACAAAACTTCTTGATAATATTATGGCTAATTATTCTCAATGGCACACCGAAAGATCTTCTAGTAAAAAAGTGCATGCTATAGAAGAAATCAATGTTTTGAGTGGAAAGATGGATGAACTTATGAAATTGTTTGCTACTAAGAATACTCCTCTTGATCCCAATGATATGCCTTTGTCTACTTTGATTGATAATAATAATGAATCTATGGATGTGTATTTTGTTGGTATGAATAGTTTTGGAAACAATGCTTATAGAGGAAACTTTAATGCTAGACCGTTCCCTAGTAATTCCTCTAAATTATGGAAATTTTCTACAATAATTCTTATGGTAATTTTAATAAGATGCCCTCTGATTTTGAGAATAGTGTGAAAGAATTTATGATTTCTCAAAAGAATTTTAATGCTTTGCTTGAAGAAAATTTGCTCAAAGTTGATGATTTGGCTAGGAACGTTGATAGACTTTTGCTTGATGTTGATTCTCTTGAACTTAGGTCTTCTTCCCCTAAGCATGATATCAATGAGTCTCTCAAAGCCATGAGAATTTCCATTGATGAGTGCAAGCAAAGAACTGCTAGATTGCGTGCTAAGAAAGACTGCTTTGTAAAAGCATGTTCTTCTAGTTTCCATGAAAATAATGACGAAGATCTTAAAGTTATTGATGCATATCCTATTAGATCTTTGTTTTGCAATATGAATCTTGATAATTATGGGACTAAAGATGACTCAACTTTACCTAGAAGGCGTCCCAAGATTTCGGAGTTTTTAGATCTTGATGCTAAATTTGGTAAAAGTGGGATTGGAGAGGTCATGACTTTAAATAGTATTGAACCCACTATCTTGGATTTCAAGGAATTTGATTATGATAATCGTTCTTTAGAAGGTTGTATTTCCTTGTTGCAATCCGTTGTTAATTCTCCTCATGCTTATAGTCAAAATAAAGCTTTTACCAAACATATCACTGATGCCTTGATGCAATCTTATGATGAAAAACTTAATTTGGAAGTTTCTATACCTAGAAAACTTAATGATGAGTGGGAACCTACTATAAAGATTAGAATTAAAGATCATGAGTGTTTTGCTTTGTGTGATTTGGGTGCTAGTGTTTCCATGATTCCGAAAACTTTATGTGATATTCTAGGTTTCCATGATCTTGATGATTGCTCTTTAAATTTGCACCTTACGGATTCCACCATTAAAAAGCGAATGGGAAGGATCAATGTTGTTCTCATTGTTGCAAACAGAAATTTGGTGCCTGTAGATTTTATCGTTCTTGATATAGATTGCAATCTTTCTTGCCCTATTATTCTTGGTAGACCTTTTCTTAGAATGATTGGTGCGATTATTGATATGAAGGAAGGGAACATTAGATTCCAATTTCCATTGAGGAAAGGCATGGAGCACTTTCCAAGAAATAAAGTTAAATTACCTTATGAATCTATCATGCGAGCTACTTATGAATTGAGTGCCAAAGATGGCACTACTTAGATCTATCTTTGCTTTTATGCCTAGCTAGAGGCGTTAAACGATAGCGCTAGTTGGGAGGCAACCCAATTTTATTTGTGCTTTTTGTTTTTGTTTCTGTTTAGTATTAAATTTTGTATCTACCTTCTGTTTAGATGTGTTTTTATGTTTTAATTAGTGTTTGTGCCAAGTAGAACCTATAGGATAACCTATGGTGATAGTTAATTTGATTCTGCTGAAAAACAGAAACTTTGCACGCACGAAATTAGTTTTGTTAAATCACAGGAACGTGCTTTTGCGTTGATTCTTTTTGATGTAGATCGATAGACAAATTATCCAGGACTTCCTATTTTGGTAGGATTTTTAAAGTTCCAGAAGTTTGCGTTAGTTACAGATTGCTACAGACTGTTCTGTTTTTGACAGATTCTGTTTTTCGTGTGCTGTTTGCTTATTTGGATGCATATATGGCTAGTAAAATAGTTTATAAACCATAGAGAAGTTGCAATACAGTAGGTTTAACACAAAAATAAATAAAGAATGAGTTCATTACAGTACCTTATGTGGTGGTTTTGTTTTCTTTCACTAACACAGCTTATAAGATTTCCTATTGAGTTTTGTGTTGTGAAGTTTTCAAGTTATGGGTAAAGCTTTTATGGACTATGGAATAAGGAGTAGCAAGATCCTAAGCTTGGGGATGCCCATGGCAGCCCAAGATTGTCGTGGGAAACGAACACCTATGGGGCAGGGGCCCTTTTCGGTCCGGCAGGGAGCGGAGGGCGCACGAAGAGCAGATCGAGGTCGAGCACGCGAGGGATTTTACCCAGCTTCGGAGCTCTCCGGATAGATAAAACTCCTACTGCTGCTTTGTGTTTCTATTTGTTCTTGCTTGAGAGCGTGGGTGTGTTGTAGTCTCGAATGAGTCGAACCCCTTCTACGTGCGCATGGGCCTCCTTTTTATAGTCTAAAGGGGTCACCGACAGGTGGCAACGCAGAGAGGGGGGTAAAAAAGTAAAAACGAGGGTTGGTACAACCGCTATCAACAGTGCCCCCTACCTAACTCTGACGGCAGGGGACAAGGGCATTCAATGCCCGTCCGGTCGCCCAAACAGTGCAGGAAACGACCGTTAGGGGCGCCACCGATCGCCACGATGGCCTCCTAGTCATCTTCACTTGCCACCTCGCACCGCTTGGCTGCACAGCTACTCGCCACGTGCGCCAGGAACGATCCTGCGGCGACACATCGTTGGATGCGCTGGAGCGTGGGCGCAGAGTGGTGGCTTCGCCGCGCCAAGCGCCTTGCCGCGGTCGCTATCTTGTCGCACCCGCAAGCTTGCCGCTCGCCGGGCCTTGCCGGGACGCGTGGTGCGTCGCGACAAACCTCTTGAAATGCCTTGGTTGGCCTTCCCGGCAAGTTCCTCTTGCTGGGGTCTTGTCCTTCCCGGCAAGCTCCTCTTGCCGGGGCCTTGTCTTCACAATTAAACACTTTGTTCTTGAATGGCAGTAATAAGAATGACGAAGGATCTTGGCGGACGCCCGGCAAGCCTTGCTGCGGGACGCTGCGACTGCCCGTGCACAAGTTCGGGGTACTAAGGTACCCCTACTTTAGTACACCGACAAAGATATTCAAGGATAGCCAAAAGCCTAAGCTTGGGGATGCCCCGGGAAGACATCCCCTCTTTCATCTTCGTTCATTGGTAACTTTACTTGGAGCTATATTTTTATTCGCCAGATGATATGTGTTTTGCTTGGAGCGTCGTGTATTAGATTAGTCTTTGCTTTTTAGTTTGCCACAATCATCCTTGTTGTACACACCTTTTGGGAGAAGCCCACTTGATTAGAATTTGCTAGAATACTCTATGTGCTTCACTTATATCTTTTGAGCTTGATAGTTTTTGCTCTAGTGCTTCACTTATATTTTTTTAGAGCACGGCAGTGGCTTAATTTTGAAGAAATTGCCAGTCTCTCATGCTTCACTTATATTATTTTGAGAGTCTTTTAGAACAACATGGTATTTGCTATGGTTACAAATTTGGTCCTAGAATGATGAGCATCCAAGTTGGGTATAATAAAAACTATCATAGAAAGTGAATTCGATGCTATGATCAATTTGATGCTTGATAATTGTTTTGAGATATGGAGGTAGTGATATTAAAGTCATGCTAAGAAGATGGCTAAAGACGCATGAGAATGCGTGCCCAAGGAGGTCACGGCTCTTCTCCATGACGAGCTGGCGCGCCCTCGCGGCCCCGCCCTCGAGGCAGGCCATGACTTGGTGAAGAAGCTTAGGTACCCAGCATCATCGGCTTCGAGTGGGAAGGAGATGTTCTCGTCGCAGATATCGCTCAGGGCCCGGTTGGCCCTGAGCCCGAGGGCCTCAAACATCAAAGAACGCTCATGCTGCCATGTTCGGTGGCAGCTCACCTCATCCGAGGATTTCTCCACGAGGGTCGTAACGCCTTCGACCTGCTGACAAAGGAAGATAGCTCAGCCTCAGCGGTGGCCCGAGCTGCCTCATCAGCCTTCCCACGCCGCTCAGCTGCAGCTAGCTTCTCCTCAAGGGCATCAACCTTGCCCTGCAGCTCAACGTGCTACTGCTAGAAGCGGGCCTCCTGGAGCTCCAGTTTCTGGCGATATTCCTCGACAAGGGTCACACGGATCTCGGCCACCTTCTGCTCGACCTCCCATTGGATCCTCGCCTCCCGAGAGGCAAGGGCCTCCTCGACCGTGACTGCTACTTCTTGAGCTTGCGCTGGTTTTTCCCTTGAAGAGGACAGGGTGATGCAGCAAAGTAGAGATAAGTATTTCACTCAGTTTGAGAACCAAGATATCAATCCAGTAGGAGACAACACACAAATCACCAATACCTGCACAAACAATCAAACAACTTGCACCCAATGCGATAAAGGGGTTGTCAATCCCTTCACGATCACTTGCAAAAGTGAGATCTAATATAGATAGATAAACAAAAAGTAAAATATTTTTGGGTTTTTTGGTTTATAGATCAGAAATTAAAAGATTGCAAAATAGTAGATCGGAAACTAACATGATGGAAAATAGACCCGGGGACCATAGTTTTCACTAGAGGTTTCTCTCAAGATAGCAAATAATATGGTGGGTGAACAAATTACTGTCGAGCAATTGATAGAAAAGCGCAAAGTTATGACGATATATAAGGAAATGATTATGTAATATAGGCATCACGTCCATGTCAAGCAGATCAAAACGATTCTCCATCTACTACTATTACTCCACACATCGACTGACTCCTGCCTGCATCTAGAGTATTAAGTTCATGAAGAACAGAGTAACGCATTAAGTAAGATGACATGATGTATAGGAATAAACTCAAGCAATATGATGTAAACCCCATTTTTTATCCTCGATGTCAACGATACAATACGTGCCTTGCTGCCCCTACTGTCGCTGGGAAAGGACACCACAAGATTGAACCTCTCAACACTTCTCCCATTGCAAGAAAAACCAATCTGGTTGGCCAAACTAAATCGATAGTTCGAAGAGAATTACAAAGATATCAAATCATGCATATATGAATTCAGAGAAGATTCAAATAATATTCATAGATAAGCTGATCATAAATCCACAATTCATCGGATCTCAGCAAACACACTGCAAAAGAAGATTACATCGGATAGTTGTCCAAGAACATCGAGGAGAACATGGTATTGAGAATCAAAGAGAGAGAAGGAGCCATCCTGCTACTAGCTATGGACCCGTAGGTCTAAGGTAAACTACTCCCGCTTCATCGAAGAGCAATAGAGTTTATGTAGAAGCCCTCCGTGATCGAATCCCCCTTCGACAGGGTGCCGAAAAAGGCCCCTAGATGGATCTCACAGGAACAGAAGGTTGCATCAGTGGAAAAGTGTTTTCGTGGATGCTTCTGGTGGTTTGGTGATATATGTGAATATATAGGACGAAGAAGTAGGTCGGTGGAGTCACATGGGGCCCACAAAGCAGGGGGCGCGCCCTCCCCCCTTGTAGCCGCCTCGTGGCTTGATACGTCCATTTTGCATCATGCTTTTATATCAATATTTATTGCATTATGGGCTGTTATTACACATTATATCTCAATACTTATGGCTATTCTCTCTTATTTTACAAGGTTTACCATGAAGAGGGGAATGCCGTAGCTGGAATTCGGCCGAAAAGGAGCAAACATTGAAACCTATTCTCAGACCGCTCCAAAATCCTGAAACTCCATGAAACATGTTTTTGGAATTAATAAGAATTATTGAGCGGAATAAATACACCAGGGGGCCCACACCCTGTCTAGGAGGGTGGGGGCGCGCCCACCCCTACTGGGCACGCCCCCTGTCTCCTGGGCCCCCTGGTGGGCCCCCGGTGTCCATCTTCTGCTATATGAGAGCTTTTACCCTGGAAAAATTCGTGGGCAAGCTTACAGGACGAAACTCCGCCGCCACGAGGCGGTACCTTGGCGGAACCAATCTAGGGCTCCGACGGAGTTGTTCTGTCGGGGACACTACCCTCCGGGAGGGGGAAATCATCACCAACGTCATCACCAACGATCCTGTCATCGGGAGGGGGTCAATCTCCATCAACATCTTCACCAGCACCATCTCCTCTCAAAACCCTAGTTCATCTCTTGTATCCAATCTTGTATCCAAACCACAAATTGGTACCTGTGGGTTGCTAGTAGTGTTCATTACTCCTTGTAGTTGATACTAATTGGTTTACTTGGTGGAAGATCATATGTTCAGATCCTTAATGCATATTATTACTCCTCTGATTATGAACATGAATATGCTTTGTGAGTAGTTACGTTTGTTCCTGAGGACATGGGTGAAGTCTTGCTATTAGTAGTCATGTGAAATTGGTATTCGTTCGATATTTTGATGAGATGTATGTTGTCTTTTCCTCTAGTGGTGTTATGTGAATGTCGACTACATGACACTTCACCATTATTTGGGCCTAGAGGAAGGCATTGGGAAGTAATAAGTAGATGATGGGTTGCTAGAGTGACAGAAGCTTAAACCCTAGTTTATGCGTTGCTTCGTAAGGGGCTGATTTGGATCCATATGTTTAATGTTGTGGTTTGGTTTACCTTAATACTTATTTTGTAGTTGTGGATGCTTGCAATAGGGGTTAATCATAAGTGGGATGCTTGTCCAAGTAAGGGCAGTACCCAAGCACCGGTCCACCCACATATCAAATTATCAAAGTACCGAACGCGAATCATATGAGCGTGATGAAAACTAGCTTGACGATAATTCCCATGTGTCCTTGGGAGCTCCTTTCTCATTATTAGAAATTGTCCAGGCTTATCCTTTGCCACATAAAGGATTGGGTCACCTTGCTGCACTTTATTTACTTTATTTACTTGTTACTCGTTACTATTTATCTTATCACAAAACTATCTACAACCTACAATTTCAGTGCTTGCAGAGAAAACCTTACTGAAAACCGCTTATCATTTCCTTCTTCTCCTCGTTGGGTTCGACACTCTTACTTATCAAAAGGACTACGATAGATCCCCTACACTTGTGGGTCATCAAGACTTTTTTCTGGCGCCGTTGCCGGGGAGTGTAGCGCTTTTGGTGAGTGGAACTTGGTAAGGAAACATTTATATAGTGTGCTGAAATTTTCTCATTACTTGTCACTATGGAAACTAATCCTTTGAGGGCTTGTTCGGGTATCTTCACCCCACCGGAAGAAACAAAGAGTTGCTCCTCAACCTACTGAACTTTTGAAAATATTTACTTTGAGATTCCTTCAGTATGATAGAAAACGCTAGCTAATCCATTTGCAGGAGATGGAACATTGCATCCCGATTTACACCTTATCTTTGTGGATGAAGTTTGTGGATTATTTAAGCTTGTAGGTATTCCCGATGATGTTGTCAAAAGGAAGGTCTTCCCTTTATCTTTGAAGGGAGATGCATTGACATGGTATAGGCTATGTGATGATACGAGATCTTGGAATTATAAACGATTGAAGTTGGAATTTCACCAGAAGTTCTATCATATGCATCTTGTTCATCATGATCGTAATTAAATATATAATTTCTAGCCTCGCGAAGGAGAAAGCATCGCTCAAGCTTGAGGGAGGCTTAAGTCAATGTTATATTCATGCCCCAATCATGAGCTCTCCCCGGAAATGATTATTCAAAACTTTTATGCTCGGCTTTCTCTTAATGATCGCAACCTGCTCGATACTTCCTGTGCTGGTTCTTATATGCTGAAGACTATTGATTTCAAATGGGACTTATTGGAAAGAATTAAACGAAACTATGAAGATTGGGGTTCCGACGATGGTAAGGAGTCAGGTATGACACTAAGTTCGATTGTGTTAAATCTTTTATGGATACCGATGCTTTTCGTGGATTTAGCGCTAAGTATGGACTTGACTCTGAGATAGTAGCTTCTTTCTATGAATCTTTTGCTACTCACGTTGATCTCCCTAATGAGAAGTGGTTTAAATATAATCCTCCTATTGAAGTGAAAGTAGTTGCACCTATTACAGTTGAAGAAAAGACTATCACCTATAGTGATCCTGTTGTTCCTACTACTTATGTTGAGAAACCTCCTTTTCCAGTTAGGATAAAGGATCATGCTAAAACTTTGATTGTTGTTCGTAAGAGTAATACTAGGACTTATACACCTCCTGAGCAAATCAATGTTGAACCTAGTATTGATATGGTTAAAGATCTCTTGGATGATGATTTAGATGGGCATGTTATTTATTTCTGTGATGAATCTGCTAATATTGCTAGACCAGATACTAAGATACATAGACCTATCATAGGCATGCCTGTTATTTCTGTTAAAATAGGAGATCAATGTTATCATGGCTTATGTGATATGGGTGCTAGTGCTAGTGCAATACCTTATACCTTATATCAAGAAATTATGCATGACATTGCACCCGTTGAATTAGAAGATATTGATGTTACCATTAAGCTTGCTAATAGGGATACCATTAAACCAGTAGGGATTGTTAGAGATGTTGAAGTTTTGTGTGGGAAGGTTAAATACCCTGCTGATTTTCTTGTTCTTGGTTCCCCACAAGATGATTTTTGTCCCATTATTTTTGGTAGACCCTTCTTGAATACAGCTAGTGCTAAGATTGATTGTGAAAAAGACATTGTCACCATTGGCTTAGATGGTATATCTCATGAGTTTAATTTTGCTAAGTTTCGTAGACAACCACGTGATAGGGAACCACCTAGTAAAGATGAAATTATTGGTCTTGCTTCCATTGTTGTGCCTCCTACTGATCCGTTACAACAATATTTGCTAGACCATGAAAATGATATGTTTATGAAGGAAAGAAGGGAAATAGATGAAGTGTTCCTTAAATAGGAACCTGTGCTGAAACATAATCTTCCCGTTGAAATTCTTGGGGATCCCCCTCCACCCAAGGGTGATCCCGTGTTTGAACTCAAACCATTACCTGCTAATCTTAAGTATGCTTATCTTGATGAAAAGAAAATATATCATGTTATTATTAGTGCTAACCTTTTAGAGCAAGAAGAAGAAAGATTATTGAAAACTCTGAAGAAGCACCGAGCTGCTATTGGATATACTCTGGATGATCTTAAGGGCATTAGTCCCACATTATGCCAACACAAAATTACAGTAGAGAAAGATGCCGAACCAGTTAGAGATCCTCAAGGACGACTGAATCCCAAGATGAAAGAAGTGGTAAGAAAGGAGATACTAAAGCTCCTTGAGGCAGGTATAGTTTATCCCGTTGCTGATAGTGATTGGGTAAGCCCTGTCCATTGTGTTCCTAAAAAGGGAGGTATTACCGTTGTTCCTAATGACAAAGAAGAATTGATCCGGCAAAGAGTTATTATAGGTTATAGGATGGTAATTGATTTCCGTAATTAAATAAAGCTACTAAGAAAGATCATTACCCTTTACCTTTTATTGATCAAATGCTAGAGAGACTATCCAAACACACTCATTTCTGCTTTCTAGATGGTTACTCTGGTTTCTCTCAAATACCTGTGTCAGCTGGGGATCAATCTAAAACTACTTTTACTTGCCCTTTCGGTACTTTTTCTTATAGACGTATGCCTTTTGGTTTATGTAATGCACCTACTACCTTTCAAAGATGCATGATGGCTATATTCACTGATTTTTGTGAAACGATTTGTGAGGTATTCATGGATGACTTCTCCGTTTATGGATCCTCTTTTGATGATTGTTTGAGCAACCTTGATTGAGTTTTGCAAAGATGCGAAGACGCTAGTCTCGTCCTAAATTGGGAAAAGTGTCACTTTATGGTTAATGAAGTCATTGTCTTGGGGCACAAGATTTCCGAGAGAGGTATTGAAGTTGATAAGGCCAAAGTTGATGCTATTGAAAAGATGCCATGTCCCAAGGACATAAAAGGTATAAGAAGTTTCCTTGGTCATGCCGGTTTTTATAGGAGGTTCATTAAGGACTTTTCTAAAATCTCTAGGCCTCTAACTAATTTATTGCAAAAAGATATTCCTTTTGTCTTTGATGATGATTGTGTAGAAGCATTTGAAATACTTAAGAAAGCTTTGATCAGTTCACCTATTGTTCAGCCACCTGATTGGAATTTACCTTTTGAAATTATGTGTGATGCTAGTGATTATGCTGTAGGTGCTGTTCTAGGGCAAAGAGTTGATAAGAAATTGAATGTTATCCAGTATGCTAGTAAGACTCTTGATACTGCCCAAAGAAATTATGCTACTACTGAAAAAGAATTCTTAGTAGTTGTGTTTGCATGTGATAAGTTTAGACCTTATATTGTTGATTCCAAAGTTAATATTCACACTGATCATGCTGCTATTAAATATCTTATGGAAAAGAAAGATACTAAGCCTAGACTCATTAGATGGGTTCTCTTGCTCCAAGAATTTGATTTACATATTATTGATAGAAAGGGATTGAGAACCCCGTTGCAGACAACTTGTCTAGGCTAGAGAATGTTCTTGATGACCCACTGCCTATTGATGATAGCTTTCCTGATGAACAATTAGCGGTCATTAATGCTTCTCGTACTGCTCCTTGGTATGCTGATTATGCTAATTACATTGTTGCTAAATTTATACCGCCTAGTTTCACATACCAGCAAAAGAAAAGGTTCTTTTATGATTTAAGACATTACTTTTGGGATGATCCACACCTTTATAAAGAAGGAGTAGATGGTGTTATTAGACGTTGTGTGCCTGAGCATGAACAGGAACAGATACTACGCAAGTGTCACTCTGAATCTTATGGAGGACACCATGCTGGAGATAGAACTGCACACAAGGTACTACAATCTGGTTTTTATTAGCCTACTCTCTTCAAAGATGCTCGTAAGTTTGTCTTATCTTGTGATGAATGTCAAAGAGTAGGTAACATTAGTAGACGTCAAGAAATGCCTATGAATTACTCTCTTGTTATTGAACCGTTTGATGTTTGGGGCTATGATTATATGGGACCTTTTCCTGCCTCTAATGGTTACACTCATATTTTAGTTGTTGTTGATTACGTTACTAAGTGGGTAGAAGCTATTCCAACTAGTAGTGCTGATCATAACACTTCTATTAAAATGCTTAAAGAAGTTATTTTTCCGAGGTTTGGAGTTCCTAGATATCTTATGACTGGCGGTAGTTCACATTTTATTCATGGTGCTTTCCGTAAGATGCTTGCTAAGTATGATGTTAATCATAGAATCGCATCTCCTTATCATCCGTAGTCTAGTGGTCAAGTAGAGTTGAGCAATAGAGAGCTCAAGTTAATTTTGCAAAAGACTGTGAATAGATCTAGAAAGAATTGGTCCAAAAAACTTGATGATGCATTATGGGCCTATAGAACGGCATACAAAAATCCTATGGGTATGTCTCCATATATGATGGTTTATGGAAAAGCTTGTCATTTACCTCTTGAACTTGAACATAAAGCATATTGGGCTATTAAAGAGCTCAACTATAACTTCAAACTTGCCGGTGAGAAGAGGTTGTTTGATATTAGCTCACTTGATGAATGGAGAACCCAAGCCTATGAGAATTCCAAGCTTTTCAAAGAAAAAGTCAACGCTGGCATGATAAAAGGATACAAAAGTGTGAGTTTAACGTAGGAGATTATGTGTTATTATTCAACTCTCGTTTAAGATTTTTCGCAGGAAAACTTCTCTCTAAATGGGAAGGTCCCTACGTTATCGAGGAGGTCTATCGTTCTGGTGCCATAAAAATCAACAACTTCTAAGGCACAAGTCCGAGGGTGGTAAACGGTCAAAGAATTAAACATTATATTTCAGGTAATCCTATCAATGTTGAAACTAATATTATTGAAACCGTAACCCCGGAGGAATACATAAGGGATACTTTCCAGAATGTTCCAGACTCCGAAAAGGAATACGTATGTGGTACGGTAAGTAAACCGACTCCAAAACAACTCCAATGGCAATTTTTATCAGTTTTGGAATATTTAAGAATTTTAGAAAGAAAGAAGTAGTCTAAAAGGGACACGAGGCCCCCATGAGAGTGGAGGGCGCGCCCACCTGTCTCGTGGGCACCTCGTGTGCCTCCCGGGCTCTGTTTTCTTGCACGTTACGTATTTTGGTCGGTAAAAATTCATTATATATACTCCCGAAGGTTTTGACCACCATATCACGCAAATATCCTCTGTTTTCGTTTCGAGCTGTTTCTGTTTCAGATCTAGAGCATCATGTCGTCCCCAAGCGCTCTCAAGGACAAGTTTTTCGAGAGGGTTATCAACCCCTATCTCGTGGAGGTGCTGCAACACCCTCAAACCATTGAGATGCGTGAGGGGGTGCTGCACATCCGCGATGTGGAGGGGCCAAGGCGTACCGGAAGCGTGGAGACAAAGCTTGAAGCAGTGGAGCAGCAAGTTTTCAAGTGCCAAGGGATGCTGGAGCATGGACTCAACGCCAACCAGATGATGATCACGGAGTTCATCAACAACCACAAGCTAGATGCAAAGGTCATTGGGGAGACCATCTTCAAGCTTCACGAGAAAATCGAGCACCTCCAAGCCCAGATCTATGACATACAAAACCAAAACTGTGAGTATGAATATACACTACAAAAAAATACACTTCCGTGATGATACGTGTTTGTCACAGTAGGTCGCGTTTTCTGTCATGCATGTACATCCATGATGATTTTATGACAGAATCAAGATAGTCATACCTGTGCTGTCGTAGAAGTGTTCCATGACATTACCAAAATTATCATCACGGAAGTGTCCACTTCCATGACGATAAATCGCGCGTCACAGAAGTGCTTTCGTCAAGGGTGACCGACACGTGGCATCCACCATAACGGAACGCCGTTAAGCTATTGGGTCGGGTTTTGGATCCGATAACCCGTTAACAGCCCTGACAAATGGGGATTTTCCACGTGTAAAATCATCATTGGCTGGAGGAAACACGTGTCGACTCATCGCTGGGACAGATGTCATCCACTCATTGGACAAAAGGCGCCTATGATACGTCGACACGTGGCACGGCCCAACAGAGTCCCATTCCTGTGAAAAGGACGGCCCGTTTGACTTGGTCAAAAGGTGGCGAGCCGGCCCATGGAAAGCATGTTAACGGCATGTTCGCATATAGCCCATTTACAGCCCGCTAACCCAAGGCCCGTTAAGCCCTATTCGAATTAGGCCCAGTAGCGTCATCTGGGCCATCCAATATGATTCCAGCCCGTTTTCACTTCTGGCCCATGGCGTCTTTCAGGCCATATGAGGCCCTATGTAACTCTTGGCCTATTAACGGCCCGTGGTGAAACTGGCCCGTAATGAACAGTGTATCACTTTACACCCATTAACGGCCCGTGGTGAAACTGGCCCGTAAAGAACAGTGTATCACTTTGTACCCATTAACGGCCCATTATTCCGTTGGGCCGTTTCCAGCCCATGTTATCTTTCGTCCTTCTCAGAGCGCATTTATTCTTGGGCTCATTTCCAGCATTCGTTTACTTACGGCCCGTTACTGTAATTTTCTGCTTGTGGGCCAAATTCAGCCCATGGTTACAGTCGGCCTGTTTGTGGTCCGCTAATACGTTGGGCCGTTTTCATAGCTTCATCAAATACGGCCTATTAACGATGGCCCGTTATGGTCGGCCCATGAACCGACGATTCCAACTCTAGCCCGTTTACGGCTAGAATGCGGTCTGTTTGGCCCATGTTTGGCCAATCGATCATACGGCCCGTATAAGGCCCATTGATGATACGGCCCGTAGAGGGCCCATTGTTTCTACGGCCCGTAGAAGGCCCATTGTTTCTATGGCCCATAGAAGGCCCACTATTTCTACGGCCCATAGAAGGCCCATCGTTTCTCGACCCATAGGAGGCCCAGAGTCACTACAAAAATATTAGCCCATGGTTATTGTGGCCTAGTTTTAAAAATAGGTTACTGCAGCCACTAGCAAACCGCAGAAAAAGAACTGCACTGACTACAAGCAAACAAATAAACAAGACAACAAGGAAATAAATAAGCAAGCAACTTACACTAGGCTATCATAGCTATTACACATATTACATCCACTGTTCATCAAAGTTCGCCACCAGTGCAAATATAGGGAACACAGCAGCATATAAACGTCGCAGCAAAACAAGTCCAGAACTGAAACCACTTCAGAAGAGCTCAAGAAACAATATCCTAGGTACCCATAATGCTGGCAAGATGCTTAGCAAGCTTATTAACTTTCTCTTGTATGGCTCTTAAGTCCTCCAGAGCTTGCTGTTGCACCAGAAAGTATGCATCTGAATTCTGCAGGGACTTCCTCAGTCCTTCGGCTTCCTGTCACATAACATCTGATCAATGTCTTTCAACTTGAAGTTGAGACTCAAGAAGCCGAACTGATTCAGGCAACAAGTTCGAAGAGCTGGTGCCAGCAGTGGTAGCCAGTAACTTGAACACTACATCAAGACAGGACTTTTGAGTTGTCTCAGTGTCTTCAATATAGTTTTTATCAGCTTTCTTGGAGACCAACAGGGATGGCTCACTATCTTGAACCTTATCTGCATTACTTCCTTTACCATTGCATAACAAGGTACTCTTCTCCAATATTTTATCCGCGTTCTAAAAGAGAAACAAACAAACACATCTCAGGTTTACAATGTAGTATATGAAACTCATTTTGGTAAACCAGTTCAGTAGTAAGGTGGACAGGATAACAGCATGAAACAAACATATATCTATGTAGTATGGTCACTGTATGGTCTTATATCATTGTAGTTTATGTTGCCAAATCAAGATAGATACAGTTCGAATCATATCTATTTAAGACAAAGCAGCATAGACAGAATATAAGTGTGGGAAACTACACAGCAATAACAACACTTGTAATGTGCATGGCATGAGAACATAACTGTTTATTCAATTGAAACTGAAATCAACATAGAGCAAGTTACAACAAAGAAACAGCCAAACACATTGAAGAAACAGGTTTAAAACATACATGCTATGCCATTGGAGTTTCGATTGCATCCTTCAAATTTGAAATTGGTTGGTATCAGTAAATACAGTGATGCAAGAGAAAAGTAGTATGAACCATAGCTACGGAACTTGACCTGAGAACAATTCTTCTTCTGCTTTAAGCATTGAATTCGTGTTCGGAGTGGTGATCCTCGTGATTTGGGCACTGCAGTTGCCTTACTAACTGCTCGTGTTTGGGTGCTCTGTGGTGGAGATGGTGTTGTGTCAACAGGAACTGGGTGTCTATCTGCTGGGGTTGGGGTTAGAAGGGGTGTAGCTGGTTCTCTGTCCAACTGGGTAGGGGTACAATCTACATGAGTGTGGGTTATGTGTGGTGGGGATGGTTCTTGGGCAAGTACAATCGTGGTTCTATCTGCATCGACAGGTAGCACGATCTTTTCTGAAGACCGTGTTTTTACTCCCACGGATACTGCCATCACTCCCTCCAATTGAAATGGCTGATAAACAAGAAAAGTAATTGAATGTACAGACATTGTAAGATAGACAGGTGCAATGGGTAGTAGGGAAGAAAACAGGGCATGAAATAATTCACATTTATGTTGTCTAAGCAAACAGAATAGCAGGACATAATTTCACATATATGATGGCTAATTAAATAGGATAGCATGACACAATTTCACATGTATGATGGCTAACTAAACAGGATAGAATGACATACTTCAAAATATGATGACTATGTAAACAAGATGACATGATATAACTATACGATGTGTCTATTAAAGTGGTTGGCATGCCATAAATCACAAACATGCCGTCGATGGAAACATGATGGCATGATATAATTCACGCATAGAATGACATAATTTAAAATATGATGACTATGTAAACAGGATGAGATGATATAACTATATTATGACTTTAGAAAATGGGTTGGCATGCCATAATTCAGATACATGCTGCCTATGTAAACATCATGGCATGACATAATTCAAATATATGATTTATATACTAAGGAAGTGAGCAGAGGGCAATCGCATATATGATGTGTCAACTAAGGAGATGGCATTCAATATTGTGTATATGATGTAAAAACTAAGCATTGCAATACAACATATGCATTATATGAGTAATATAACCCTGCCAAGTTTGAGCATACACCTCAGGGGGATAATAGGACTGGTCATCGCCTCTGAATCCTCCTCTCAAGAGCTATCAGAACCAGCAAGATATCTGCTTGAGCAGTAGCATTGTCTACTCTGAAGACCTTGTTTTCACTCCAGATTTCTCCATCACTAATTCAAATGGCTGATGCACAGGAAGAGCAGTTGAATATACAAACATTGTCGACAAAAGCAATGAGAAATACAAAAAAAGGACGGCATGATATAATTCACATATATGTCGCTTGCCTAAACAACATGGCATTACATAATTCACATTGCAACAAGATAACATTGCATAATTCACATATATAATGTCTTGCAACAAGATGGCATTGCATAATTCACATATATGATAATTAGACACTAAACAGGTGGCATTCACACAAAGCATGTCTAAACTAAGCAAATGACATAGCAATGCAAGATACCATACACACGATATGAGCAACATAACCCTTCCAAGTTAGGGCATGCACCTCGGGGGGGGAATATGACTGGTCATCTGTCTCTGAATCCTCCTCTGAGGAGCTATCGGTAACCAGCAAGACATGCGCTTCGTCAGATAGCATTGTCTGCTCTGAAGACCTTGTTTCCACTCCAAATTTTTCCATGACCGTGCCGAATGGCTGATGCACAGGAAGAGTAATTGAATGTACTAAAATTGTTGAAAAATTTAACACGTAATAAAAAAATGATGGCATGATATAATTCACATATAAGATGACTGGCTAACTAGGGTGGCATTGCAAAATTCACATATATGATGCCTGGCTAGACAGGATGGCATTGCATGATTCACATATCGATAAAGAAACTAAACAGATGGCATTGACACAAAGCATGTCTAAACTAAGCAGATGACATCTTTAATGTATACAGTAAGCAATGCAAGGCACCATATGCATGATATTACCAACATCAGCAAGCCAAGTTAGAGCGAAGACCTCATGGGGTAAATAGGAGTGGTCTTCTCCTTCTGAATCCCCCTCAGAACAGTTATCTTCCTCTTGATTACGATCCAAAATGGGTGGAGGGGGGCTGCCTTTGCGCCCACCATGGAACGACATCTGCATGAAATTTTATTGCCACGCAAGGCTCGTCTCTTTTGCTCTACATGACCATTCCATTGTGTACAATAACTGGCATGCATAGGAATAAAACATAGTGAGATTATGTAAGGAGTGCATGCACAAATCCAGAGTGATGGTAGCAAACGTGGATAGACCCAAAACCAATGATAGCAGCGTGATAATAGTTTTAATTAAAAAATACAGATAATGGCTCCTTTAATGTTTGTTTGCACCCAACATGAAACTCATAGTAGACACCGGAGATTAACCAGATACTAGACAGATAGTACTGATTGTTGCCCCAACATGTACCCCACAACCATTTAAAACTCAAGTTTCAAAGATTAGTTTGGACTGACTCGAGTCTAATAGGTGAACACGACGATAATGTAGCATGTCATCATATTAAGCGACGCATAACATAAGCAGACACGGAAGAGTGCGACCTCTCTTGCAGACCCGTGTAGTCCTCATGGTCATCTGCTCAGTTGATGATGGTAATGCAGTTGTCGTGGCTGCCGGCGACGGGGAAGAAGATCTGAGGCGGCGAAAGACAGTCTGGAGAGCGGATCCCTCTGTGGTGAACCCTTCCGTCATTGGAGCAAATGAGCTGGGTGGAACACAGCGCCAGCAGAGCGGGACAAACCACACAAGGTTTTCTTTGACACATATCTGTAACAGAAGTAATTGAGTAAGGGCTTGTTTGAATTTGAGGATTCTAACAATGCAGGGATAGGATATAGACAGGAATAGGATAGGAATGCACATGCAAAACAGAGAATTTAAAAACACAGGATTTCTACCAATCTGGGTCTTTGATTCACAACAATTGGAAGATCACAGGATGCAAAAAAGCATGGTGAGATTAAGTCAAATCACAAGAAAATGTACGGTTATAATGCTATTATGCTACATCTCTTAGTCTTGTGCTTGATGAATAGGAATATGAAAAGGAGGAGAAGTGGAAATTAGAATTCCTACGGTTTTTCTTTCAAGGAGACACTAAAGGAACAAATCCTACAGTTTTCCTTTGCTCCATTCCTTTGCACCAAATTCATGAAAAGTAGTACCATAGGAAACTTTCCAATTCCTATGTTTTTCATTCACTTTTCCTTTCAAGCATTGCGATTCTAGTAGGTAGGCTTGAGCAAGGAAAATCCTGCACTACAAAAATGTTTTTGTGCTACTTCTATTACTTTGGACCCAGGCCACTGCCATACTAGCTCAACTCCTAGGCCATTGACAAATGCACAGCTCAAACGCGCAGAGATAAATAATGATGGCGTTCAAGAGAGTCCATCACGGATAGCTAAGTTGCCTGGTACCTCGCTGCTTTTCATATAGTAGGATAAAATAATCGTATTTCCCGTTACTACGAGTGCTCAGTGGACAATATATATAACATGTAGAGTAAAAAAGAGATACACCAAGTGTACAACCTCTTTGGCGAAGCCATGTCGATCTCAGCGTGATTGGGTTGGCCGGTGAGGATGCTCTGGCTGACTTGGCTGTCGGAGGAGGGGAAGAAGATCTTAGGCGTCTGGAGATGGAGCCCGAGGTACTGCTCCGCTGTGATGGAGGGTTTCGTTGTTGGAGCAGCTCCGGTGAGTTGTATGATGCCGAGGCTGAAGCAGGACAAGAGAGCCAACGAACAATGTTAACTTGAGTGGAATTCTAATAGCATCTCCAATACATGACGTAAAATACATAACCACAAAGTTCTAGATGTAAAATAAATCAGCTGCTCATCTCTGAACTTAACTGTTGAAACTGAACTTAACTGTCAAAACTGAACTTAACTGTCAAAACTGAATTTTGTTGTCAAAACTGAACGCACTAGCAAGGTGAGGCTACACGTCAGTCGACTGACTTTTTCATCTCTGTTCAGTCGATTTTGCAGCCGTTGAATACGAAATCAAGGGCCTGCGGTTCATCTTCAACCTCCACCCCCCTGACCCGCCAGCCACCACTGGCAAAATAGCAGCCCCCCGCCGCCCACCGCCGGCGGTGCCTCCTCCCCCACCCCGAAACACTCCCCACCGGTCCCGCCGCCCGCCTGCCATCCTCTAGCCCCGTGCGAAGCTTTTCTCGGCGATCCCCACGCCACCGCCCGCCAACGCCAAAGACCATCGCCCCATCCTGAACCCTAAGATAGATAGTGGGTACCTCTCGGTGAGCCCCCTCCCATTGTGGCTGGTTCTTCCTTCACCCCGCAAGCCCCCAAAAATCGATGACCAAAAGTAGATTCAGTCGATTGAAGTGTAGCTAAATCGGAGCAGCATCGCAAGCAAGAGCAAGAGCGAGAGCAGCAGCGCGAGAGCAATAGCAAGAGCAGACCAGGCAGGGGACCGAGAGCAAGAGCAGAGCAGCAGCGCGAGCGAGAGCTAAAGCAGCAGCAGCTCCTACTGATGTGGACGTCGCCTCCGAGGGAGCGACGCCGTGGACGAAGTGGCCGGTGACGCCACCGTGGATGGAGCCGCTTCGTGTCGGCTCGGGACCGACCGCCGGCAGCACTGTGAGATCGAATCAAGAAGAAAATGCGGCGATTAGTGTACAACCTCTTTGGTGGCGCCGATTAGGCCGCAGCTTCATCCGAGGAAACGGTGATGATGATGCTCTTCCGGTGGTGCAGGTAAAGACGACGGTGTGGGAATGGAGGTGGCGCGAAAGACGAGGGGAACGTCGGGCAGCTCCTTGGAGGTGGAGGGCGGGGTGGCTGAACCGCGGGACGATGAGATCGACGACGGATCCTCATCCGTGCGGTGGATGAGGGACGTCGAGTGTTCTTGTGGACGGCGTCGTCGGGGAAGAGGCTCGGCTGGGTGGCGGACGGAGCAGGTGTGGGGTTTTGCCGTGGGTTTTCGCGGCCTCAGTGTACGAATGGGTGGGCGGATGGGATGGCAGTGGGGAACCATGGCTTAGAGACGCGCTTGTTCGAAATGTGGGGTAAGTTATGAAAGTACCCCCCCCCACCGATTTGAGGCAGTTCTTTTAGTTCAGGGGTACCACGGGCATTTCGTGTGTCGGGATTTCATAGGAGGTGGGAGTTTTCGCGCGCGTTATAATTTTGGAATAGCAAGGCGCGGGTTGAGATGGAGGGAGTTGTCGGAGCACAACGAGACAAAGATATATCTTAAATATTTCGGGCTAACAAGGAGCGGGTTGAAGAGGCGGGAGTTTCGCAGCACGATAGACAGATACAATAGCTTGAATTTTCGGCATAACAAGGCGTGGCTTGAAATTTCGGAAGAACAAGCTTAACGTGTACCCAAAAAAAGACAATTTGCACCTCAATATGCACAACACACACACAAACACCATTTAGACTACAGTAAGGTACACGTGCATTGCACACATGAGATTTGCCAACGAAATTATGAATAAATACCACATTATAGCATGCAAGCTTTGAGTTATATATGAATGATGTAGATGTTCGTTTAATTCTTATAGTTCATTTCATTCAAAATCATCTAGTTTTTATAAGAAAGCTAATCTATTTTAAGATTCATGGAATTGTGCATTGTAAGACATAAAGTAAAAACAAATAATGGCAAATCATGTAGAAAAACATTTGGGCAATTCTGATACGGAAGATTCTAGAACAAATAAGAAGTGCTTGTGTTTTGATGTTTGTGCATTATGCTTAAGTTCAACCATGGAGTCTTCTAGATTATACATGCGGCGAAATCTTGTGGAATCTAGATGATATCCAACGGCCAGTAGTGCTCAAATTTGCCATCTTTCGACCATCGGATTTGCCTCATCCAACGACCATCTTTCAAAATTAAAGTTACTCGCACACAATATAAAAATATAATATATATATAGGGGTATAGATATAGATATGTGATGCGAAAGCCGCCCATCATCTCCAACTAGAATAGTGTGTCCATGCACGGATGCAATGTGGCCAAATGATGTCTGCCATCGGTATCTCAAATTCAAATCAGTCTGACCTTGTTCAATGTGTATGCATTACAACATGCTCGTTTCCAAATCACACCGCGCAGATCTCCGTTATATTCATGCATGCATGGGTTTCAAACATCAGGATCTCTTATTCAAATAGTTGAATTCAACTTTACATTCATTATGACCTCACCTATTCTTTTACACCCACACGGTAGTCTTCTCTTTATAATTGTACCACTAACTTTCTCTTGTGCATGCATGCACACACACTACCAGTCAGCATTATCCACCGCACGCATGCAATCTTTTTCTTCAGGTCGGTCTCCCATGAAGGGACACACCCACACACATCCCCCTCTCCATCATATCGGGCATTCTTTATCTCTCATGCGTGCATGCGCAACGATCGATGTTCCTCTATGTATGTGGGTGTATAGCTAGGTCTTTCATAGTTTTCCACACAAACGATCAATCGATATATCCAGTGAGGTCTCACCCTCTTTCCCACGTCCACATCAATCAATCTATACCTCTCTATATAGGATTAACATATATAGCTAATACACCCACATTAATTATATATCCAACGCCCCCCTCTCATCATCCATGCCTTCCGCTTCATCTCTTAGACGCGTGCACAATGGCAAAGACAGGGGCAGTAAGGGCCCTGCCCCCCCCCCTAACATCACTATATATCAAGGCTAATATGAATGTGATCATTAGACAATGGCTGCTAAAAATGGTTTAATTTCATGAATTGACCCTCCTCGTAAAGTATTAGCAATGCTTGTCCCCCTAGCTCATTTGTTTTTCATGGCTCCGCCATCACAGGCAACAAATTGCGTGTTCGCCCCCTCTCTCTAAATATCGATCTCGCACTTGTGCATTCCTTCATAGTCTCCCACCACTCGGCCCCTCGCACCATCTTCTAGCCCCCCACCGGATTTTGCCACATGTACAATCTGGCAGACTCCATGGTTGAACTTAAGCATAATGCACAAACCTCAAAACAACAGTGGTTCTCTTTTGTTCTAGAATCTTCCGTATCATAACTGCCCAAACTTTTTTTCTAGTTGAATTGCCATTATTTGTTTTTACTTTATGCTTTACAACGCACAATTCCATGAATAATAAAATAGATTAAGGGTTTCTTTGATTCAAAGGATTCTCCAAGGAATTTTGGAGGATTCCAATCATTAGGAATTTTTCCTATCTTGGTTGTTTGATTCGTAGGATTGTAAACCATAGGAATTTTTCCATAGGATTCATTTGCACTAGATTTCATAGGAAACATCCCATCCACTCAAACCTCTTTGAAAGAATTCTGCGTTTTTTCTATGCACAATCAAACACTCGTACAATCTTGTAGGATTCAAGACGACATTCCACTATAATCCCATGTTTTTCCTATTCCCGCGTTCTTAGATTTTTTATAAAAACTAATTGATTTTGAATGAGATGAACTATAAGAATTAAATGAAGGGCTACATCAGACATATATGACTCAGAGGTTACATGCTATAGTGTGGTAGTTATTCATAATTTGGTTGCAAAATCTGATGCGTGCAATGCACGTGTACCTTACTAGTACTTCGAGTATGTGCAAAACACGTAAATTAGAATACCAATGGCACGCTACACAGTGTATCTCTTACAGTTCATGAAGCCACGTGGCACATGTGGAGGCGTTGTCACGACCTCCTTGCGTGGATTGATCACAGTGACGTGCTGCTAGTTCCAGAAGAATGTACTCGTCCTCCCTGAGCCATACTGGCGATACATGCACGAAGCAAAGATGTGCACGCACGCCACGCACTCATTCCCTCGCACGCACACGCGGGTACACGGGCAGATGCAATTTTGTACCAAGATCCACCCCATATGATAATTTGACGCGTGTAAAGTCGTTCACTTCATTGATGGTCAATTAATACAGCGCATGCAAATTGAGTGGGCGTGAGGGCGGAAGAAAGACATTATTACTCCACTGCGCGCATGCGAGTAGTTAAATCGTGGGTTGCTAGTAGTACTTCCATTGGTCTCTGAAAGTGCAACTAATCCCCGGGTGGTTTTGGTAATTAATAACAATATATATATCATTGAACTAATAGTTACTTGAGAATCATTTCGAGAGTTCAAGGATATGGGTATGGCAAGGATCAAGAAGTGGACCCCCAAAATGCTAAGGCAAGCATTGGCAAAAGCTCAAGACTCCATTTTTGGTTTAGTGATCCAAGATCACATTGAGTCCATAGGAAAAGCCAATACTATTAAAAGGGATGAGGTTATGATGATGATCTGGTTGCTCAAGTGCTTAGTGATACATCTCCTAAACTATCGGCAACTTTCACCGCCATAGACACTCATAAGTAGTCTCGGTCCCACCGATATTCCAAACTCAGTCACACCGAGATGAACCACCTCAGCCATAAGCCAAACCCTAGTAAACTCGGATTTTCCGATTCGAACTCGGTCTCACGAAACATGAGTTGCCAAGTTTACAGAACCTTCATCATCAAATCGGTGTCACCGAGATGATGAAGTCGGTCCCACCGAACGGCATGCTCGTGTCATTGCACGAATCGGACTAACCGAGATTGTATATTCGGTCCCACCGAAAATCCCAACGTTCACATTATTTGAACTATCGGTCTCACCGAGTTGTCCACTTCGGTCCCACCGAGATTGCTCAAATGTGTGTAGCGGTTGGATTTTGTGTGGAGGCTATTTATACCCTCCACCCCTCTTCATTCGTGGAGAGAGCCATTAGAAAGAACTACCACTCCTACCTTACATTTACGAGAAGAGAACTACCTACCCTTGTGTTGAGATCAAGTTGCTCCACTCCCACCATATGAAGCTTGATCTCTAGCCTTCCCAAGTTGCTTTCCACTCAATCCTTTCTTCCACCACAGCCAAATCGGTGAGGAGAGTTGAGTGTTGGGGAGATTATCATTTGAAGCACAAGAGCAAGGAGTTCATCATCATCTACAACATCTATTACCTTTTGGAGGGTGGTGCCTCCTAGATTGGTTAGGTGTCACTTGGGAGCCTCCGTCGTCGAGATGTGGAGTTGAACCAAGAAGTTTGTAAGGGCAAGGAGATCGCCTACTTCGTGAAGATCTACCCCGAGTAAGCCTAGCCCTCCGTGGGTGTAGGCCATGATGGAATAGACAAGGTTGCTTCTTCGTGGACCCTTCGTGGGTGGAGCCCTCCGTGGACTCGCGCAGCCGTTACCCTCCGTGGGTTGAAGTCTCCATCAACGTGGATGTACGATAGCGCCACCTATCGGAACCACGGGAAAAATCACCGCGTCTCCAAAATTGAGTTTGCTCTTCTCCACCTCTCTTTACTACATGTGCAATTTACTTTCCGCTGCCTATACTCTAGAATTGCATGTGTAGGGTGATGATTGACTTGATCATAATTGTGAATCTGCCAAAAACTGTTCTTTGTCAAAAGGCAGAATTTTTATATTGACAAGTAGTCTAATCACCCCCCCCTCCTCTAGACATACTTTCGATCCTACAAGTGGTATCAGAGCTTTGGTCTCCATTGTATTGGTTTCCATTGCATTGGACTCCATAAGCTTGGTTTCACAACCTAGGAGAGTATGGCGTCTAGTGAGGTAATTTTCAGAGAGGTCCTTACTTTGATGGTACAAATTTTGCTAGTTGGAAGCATAAAATGAAAATGCATATTCTTGGTCATAACCCAGCCGCATGGGGCATTATTTGTGTTGGTATGCAAGGTGAATTCTTGAGGAAGGAAAAGTTCGGATCGCGGCTTACACCGGAAGAATTGCGGATGTTGCAAAACAATGCTCAAGCTTGTGACATTCTCTTCAATGCCTTGTGTCCCGAGGAGTTCAACAAAATCAGCCGTCTTGAGAATGCAAAAGAGATTTGGGATACTTTGGTTGAAATACACGAAGGTACCGAGTCCGTGAAGGAATCAAAGCTAGATATTCTTCAAGGTCAACTTGACAAGTTCAAGATGAAGGATGGTGAAGGAGTCGCTAAAATGTACTCTAGGCTTGCTCTCATCACAAATGAGATTGCCGGCTTAGGAAGCGAAGAAATGACCGACCGATTCATCATCAAGAAGATTCTCAGAGCTTTGGATGGAAAGTATGACACCGTGTGCACTTTGATCCAAATGATGCCAAACTACAAGACTCTCAAGCCAACGAAGTCATTGGAAGAATTGTTGCTCATGAGATGACACTTAAGGATAAGGAAGAGCTTCACAACAAGTCAAGTGGTGCTTACAAAGCTACAAGTGATGCTCCCACAACCTCAAGTGACAAGTTAGTTTCCAATGAAGAGATAAGCCTAATGGTCAAGAACTTCAACAAATTCTACAAGAATAGAGGCAAAGAGAGAAGCTCAAAGTCTAGATCATATGATGAAAAGAGATCTTCTAGTCGTGATCGAATCTGCTACAATTGTGGAAGACCGGACACTACTCAAATGAGTGTCGGCTCCCCACAAGAGAAGAGAAGAATCTCCAAGAAGAAGAAGCTCAAGAGATGAGTCACCTCGGAAGAGAGAAGGAGCAGAGATGATCGTTATGAACGAAGACCCTCTCGGAGAAGCAAGGATTCGGAGAGGAAAGACAAGTCATCAAGGAGCTACACAAGAAGAAAACATCAAGCTCATGTAGGTGAATGGGTCTCCGGCTCCGACTCCGACAATCAATCCGAAGGAAGCTATCACTCCGACTCCGACTACAGTCAAGATGAAGGTGTTGTCGGTCTTGCTCTCGTATCCTCCCACTCCAACTCCTACGACTTATTTGATTCACCAAATGAGGGAATTGGAAGATGCTTCATGGCTAAAGGCCCCAAGATCACACCCTGAATTCATTGACTTTGATAGTGATGAGGATGACTTGCTTGGTGAAGATGAGCTCTTGCATGATAAATCCAGTGAGCCAAGTAACGATGAACATGCTAGTAGTCTTTATAGTCGAGAAGAGTCGAATGACAATGCTATGAAGGAGATTGAGCGTCTAACTAAAGAACTAAACACTCTTAAGTTAGCTCATGAAACAACTCAAGAAGATCATAGAGAGCTCCTAAGATCTCATGAGAAGCTACGCTCGAGAAGCTCACTCTAGAGCAAGAACATGAGTTTCTAAAAGCAATCAATGACGATCTTGAAAGAAGAGTTCTTCATATCTTGCCAAACGACTTCTCTTGTCTAATTTCTTGCCACCCATTAAGACTAAGCATGACAAGCATAAGAAAAATTCTTCCTCTAGCAGTAACAATAACCATGCTAAATCCAATGTTGTTGCATCTAGTAGTTCTCTTGATTCCACTAACAATGTTTCAAGCCAAGTTACACTTGAGCAAGAGAATAGTTTATTGAAAGGGATCATAGAAAGGTGTCTACAAGAGCCTTGCCGAAGCAAGAACTTTGAGAAATTGTTCGCAAGCAAGGAAGGCACCGGAAGAATCAAGGAATTGGTTTTGAGCGAAAGTTCAACGCCGAAGGCGTTGAGTGGGAAGAAGGTCAATATCCTACTCCACAGTTTGTTCCTCAAAAGGAGAAGTATGATCCTACTTCTTCCAATGTGGAACAAGCTCAAGATGACCTTCCACCACAAGACCACAAGCTAAAAGGCAAGGACAAGCTTCAAGAGGAGATTGATGCATTTGTTGAAGCACCTCAAGCCATGGTCAAGTGGGTTCCCAAGGAAGCGTCAAGTTCTACTTCGTCAAGCTCAACTACAACCCCAAGGATTCCCATCAAGATGATGTGGATCCCAAGAAGAAGAACTAGAAAGTTCTTGAGGGTGACTCCGCCAACATACTTCACTCACATTCATTTTGGCAAAAACTTGTGCAATCAACTTCCACATCGTGCACTAGTTCATGGAGTCACAAACCCTCTTGTTGGTAAGTCAAGGGACAAGGTAATCATTGCTTTCATGGACATCATCTATTGTGAACTTCAATCTATGTCCATGGATATCCTTGTTTGTTCCTTGTGGGACTAACCCATGTAGGTATTGAAAGTGCCCGAATCAAAGGATAGCTCCCAACTCTTGATGATCTCCATCAACATTGAGCATCCACATCTTCAACATCTACATGAAGTCTTCTCGACAACCCAAGGTTAGTTTGACCCTTTAAAGGGGTTCTCACATCTAGGGGAGCTTTGCTCTAAAAATTGAGCTAAAGCATCTTCAAATGATGTGAACACATCAATGCTTTATGTAAAAGTGGTAACCCCACTTGTGCTTAAGCGATGAGTATGACCTATGATCAAATGTTCTCATTTGGCTCCTAAGTCAATATACTCATATAAAGATGACCTAGTCATCGACAAATTGTGTGTTAGTTGCTAGAGTTTTGGTTGTGCATGTTTGACACATATTTCATTTGCTATCTTATTGTGTGAGCATGTTGGATGCATGATTTTATCCATTCGAGGACATCCATTTGTTGTTTTGGTCGTTTTGATTTTTCGACCAAATGGATGGACAAGAATGCCTAAAATACCTCCCTAGCTATCTATGCTTTCTTGTCTCAAATTCTATTCATGCTTACATCACAAATTTTGAACAAGTCATTTTGGACCCTCGGGTGAGGAGCACTTTCGAGCCACCGATCCGTCAAGGGCTAATTTCCAAAACCTTCTAATTGATTTCGTCGACCAACTCACTCAAACTCGGTCGAACCGAAAGCATTTAGACGATCTAGGTTTTCATCTCGGTGAAACCGAGTTGTGATTTCGGCGTGACGAAGTGCATAACGCCTAGCAGTTATCCATCTCGTGCCACCGAGTTTTACAACTCGGTCCCACCGACAATGAAGGGGTATATATTCCGAGGGCGGCGCATTGATTCCTCCTTCAAACGTTTAGCCCCACACCCTTCTTTGTGTCGCCTTGGTCTCCGGATTATCGCCGTAAATGCGCTTGTCGCCCTCGCCGCAGTCTCCGTCGCCGTCAGCGGCCATCTCCTTCAGCGCCGTTGCCGCCGTGAAAAACTCCACCAAGTTAGGGTGAGTTTTGATCCCACTCGTGCTCCCATCTCCGATTCAATGCACGTTTGGATTGCCTAGTATCTTGCCATGATTGAAATCCTCCTGTACACAGTTGGTTCGTTTGAACTAGATTCGAGTAAAAGTTTTAGGGTTAGGTTTCATGGAACACATCTCGGTGAGATCGATTTCATATTTTCGGTATGACCGATTTGGCCTATGGCCATTGCCTTTGCACCCTTCGTCCAACCGAAGTTGTGCAAAATCGGTGTGACCGAAATGAAGATTCTGTGAAACCCTAGTGTTTTCGGCGGACGAAACCCACTTCGTCAAACCGAAAGTGGTGTGCCAAGCTCTGTTTAACACTTGGATTCACGAACCTTAAACTCGGTCGACGAAATGTCTTCTGTGAAAACTTAATACTAGAATTTGAACTCATTTTTTAAAAACTTCGCATTTTGTGATGACTCTTCTTCTCTGCCTACACCTTATCTATTCACAGGTTGTCGGCCATGTCGGATGCGGTGGCGGTGAGAACAGGTCGAGACACCCATTGCGAGACATTCGAGGCGGGCACTAGTCCCGATCCTAGTAGCTCATCGATGATGGTGAGAGGAGTACACCAAGTGGCATGCCTCCTGCAGCCACGAGCTAGAAAGAAGAGGAATTCAGATGATGAGGATTCAGATTTTGTTGTTGAGGAAGAGGTGACCTCAAAGCCTAAAGGAAGGTTGTTGCCAAAGAGCAACAAGATCAACAATCTAAGAAGGGCACCAGCAAAGTCAAGCGATCAACTGTTGCTAAGAAGCTGAATTTGGGAGAGGCATTTGCAAGCAAAGTGAAAAAACCACCAAGAGAAAGAGGATAGTGCATGTGTCGGGGCTAGAGCAGATATGTATATTGATCCTCATGCAGATGCAGATGAGAGGATGAGGATGAGGAAGCACCCCAGCCCCCTCCTCGAAGCCAAGCTCATGGGTGATGCCATTAAGGCCGGAGCCACATCAAAGCCCAAGAAATCTGCTCCAGCTAAGGCAGCTCCAAAAAAGCTGCTGCCAAGCCCAAGAGGACCATCGAAACATTCCAGCGTCTGAAAAAGAACAAGGATGATGTGCCACCACCGAGTCGGACGATGAAGGACCAGTTTTTTGAAACTTCGTCCAAAACTGCCACTCCATAATGATGCTCATCCTCAAGCCGAGGATATGAAGGCAAGGAAAGATAGAGGTCTCGGGCTATGGAGACAAACCGACCCATATGCCGTGAGGAGAAGAACTGCTTGTAGATCCCAGATTTCACACGAGAGCAGCGGGACTTCTATGAGACCGTCTTGATGGACAAGAAGCCCATAATCGCAGACACGGATATGTTGACCGGAAGTACATTGACAAATAAAAGCACAGATTTCTTTCCACATGTGCATGAAAGTTTCACTTTGCATGTGGAGTTGCAGATTTTGTAGGTCGAAATTGACCAGTTGGAACAATGAGATGATAATGCAATTTTATGCCACAGCTCACTTCTACCCCGATGGAAAGATTATGTGGATGGTGAAGGTCAAAGGTTTTCTTCTTCTGTTGAAGAATGGGCAGAAATTCTGAATGCTCCAGTGCAACGAGAAGATGATATTGATGTATATGGGATTCCAAAGAAGAATCATGAATCCATGAAAAACATGTACAAAGAGGTTCCAGCAGAGGATGTGGAAATCTGGAAGCTCGGCTCAGTCTACCATCTCCAGGCAGGCTTACCTACCACTAATACCATTTTGAGGCATACCTTGATGCCCAAATCTGGAGATGATCGCATGATCAGAGGATACTCTATCAACATGCTGCACATACTTGATGAGAGAGCACCTTTCAAGGTGATGGACTTGATGGTAGAGACCATTAAGAGGACTGCGGTGACGAGAAAAGATCATGTGGATTTGCCCATGATTTAGATGCTTATCAATGCCAAGTTTGGCACGGGCACATTCTTGTTGGATAGAGAACATTTACCGCTGCAGCGAGCATGAAGACAATGTTGTTGTGATGGATGAGGAGGATCCGACATCTGTTGAAGGTTAAGCCAAGATCGCAGGTGCTAAGAAAGCCAAAGTCGACAAAGCAGCAGCGATGGCAACTAAACCAAAGAGTTTGGAGAGCAAATTCTTGAAGCTACTCAAAGGATTGAACAACGCTGGCCAGCATTGAACAGTCTCGGAGAGCTTAGAGAGGATTGTTGACGAGAAGATCCACGCTCGGGCGTGAAGTCGATCAAGTACAAGTGACCGTCCAACAAGCTCGAGGCGAACATTGAGGAAGCAAAGCGGGACAAGGCAAAGCTTATCGTGAGTTGCGGGATGACTTAGTCCAGATTATCATCGACAGATCTCCGGTTCCCAAAGGATCCCGATCATTGCTATTCGATGGATCGACACCGGGACTACAGCTTCAAACCTCCACAGTTCAGCGATTGCTCCTACTCCAGCTCCAGCTCCGTGTCCACTCCTCTAGCACAGACATCACCAAGTCTTCGCCGATCTTTGTCATATCCACTCCGACATCAACCCGACGGAGCCGCCAGCAGAGTCCACAATGGCGCTTAGCTCTATGCTTTTTGAACTTTTGGTAACTTGTTGCCAAAGGGAGAAATTGTATAGATCATAGGGCTTCGAGAGAGAGAGTGATGTTGTCTTTGCGCTTTTGCTCTTTTGTTCTTTTGCGGTTTCTTTGAGATACTTTTGGTTTTCGAGACATTCAGTGTGTTTGATACTCCGTTTGATTCTACCTTAATGAGTGCTTGGTCGTACTATGCTTTAATGTGTGCTTAATGCTTATCATATGCCATTCCTATCTCGTATGACCATTTACTCATGTCTTGGTGATTGGGTGCATGCTATTCATTCTTATCATTTTGTGCGCTCCACCAAGATGTATGTGACATGGAAGAGTGACCCATGATCCTAATTGATTGTGCATTTGCATTCAAGCATAAATCTTAAATAATGCACAAATTTAGGGGAGCTCTTGCTTATCACATACTTCTCAAAGCGACGATATTATTCATTGATTATATCCTTTGTCGAGCTTTGATCTATATGTTGTCATCAATTACCAAAAGGGGAGATTGAAAGTGCAACTAATCCCGGTGGTTTTGGTAATTAATAACAATATATATATCATTGAACTAATAGTTACTTGAGAATCATTTCAGAGAGTTCAGGTGATATGGGTATGGCAAGGACTGAAGAAGTGGACCCCCCAAAATGCTAAGGCAAGCATTGGCAAAAGCTCAAGACTCCATTTTTGGTTTAGTGATCCAAGATCACATTGAGTCCATAGGAAAAGCCAATACTATTAAAAGGGGATGAGGTTATGATGATGATCTGGTTGCTCAAGTGCTTAGTGATACATCTCCTAAACTATCAACAACTTTCACTGCCATAGACACTCATAAGTAGTCTCGGTCCCACCGATATTCCAAACTCAGTCACACCGAGATGAACCACCTCAGCCATAAGCCAAACCCTAGTAAACTTCGGATTTTCCGATTCGAACTCGGTCTCACGAAACATGAGTTGCCAAGTTTACAGTAACCTTCATCATCAAATCGGTGTCACCGAGATGATGAAGTCGGTCCCACCAAAACTGGCATGCTCGTGTCATTACACGAATCGGACTAACCGAGATTGTATATTCGGTCCCACCGAAAATCCCAATGTTCACATTATTTGAACTATCGGTCTCACCAAGTTGTCCACTTCGTCCCACCGAGATTGCTCAAATGTGTGTAACGGTTGGATTTTGTGTGGAGGCTATTTATACCCTCCACCCCTCTTCATTCGTGGAGAGAGCCATCAAAAGAACTACCACTCCTACCTTACATTTACGAGAAGAGAACTACCTACCCTTGTGTTGAGATCAAGTTGCTCCACTCCCACCATATGAAGCTTGATCTCTAGCCTTCCCAAGTTGCTTTCCACTCAATCCTTTCTTCCACCACAGCCAAATCGGTGAGGAGAGTTGAGTGTTGGGGAGATTATCATTTGAAGCACAAGAGCAAGGAGTTCATCATCATCTACAACATCTATTACCTTTTGGAGGTGGTGCCTCCTAGATTGGTTAGGTGTCGCTTGGGAGCCTCCGTCGTCGAGATGTGGAGTTGAACCAAGAAGTTTGTAAGGGCAAGGAGATCGCCTACTTCGTGAAGATCTACCCGAGTAAGGCTAGCCCTCCGTGGGCGTAGGCCATGATGGAATAGACAAGGTTGCTTCTTCGTGGACCCTTCGTGGGTGGAGCCCTCCGTGGACTCACGCAGCCGTTACCCTCCGTGGGTTGAAGTCTCCATCAACGTGGATGTACGATAGCACCACCTATCGGAACCACGGGAAAAATCACCGCGTCTCCAAAATTGCGTTTGCTCTTCTCCACCTCTCTTTACTACATGTGCAATTTACTTTCCGCTGCCTATACTCTAGAATTGCATGTGTAGGGTGATGCTTGACTTGATCATAATTGTGAATCTGCCAAAAACTGTTCTTTGTCAAAAGGCAGAATTTTTATATTGACAAGTAGTCTAATCACCCCCCCCCCCTCTAGACATACTTTAGATCCTACAGTCTCCTTCGTATTTTGTACCAATTTTTGACAGTAACATAATATTTAAGCATTTCAGCAGTGTAGTACTTGAAATTTATGTTCCGCTAAACTCATCGGGAGCCGTTTTGGGCCTCGAAACCAAAACCATCAATTAATCTTTGCCTTGTTCCCATCACATTTGAAAGCCTGCTCACACCTACTAGTACATACCAAACCTGAACGTGTTCCCACTATGCATGTATTAGTACTAATTCTAGTACTTAGGTTATAAAAAGGGGAACTACCTAGCCGAAAATTGCTCTTCCTTTCCTCCTCATAAATGCTTCTTCTTCGTCCGTCGTTGCCATGGCCGGTGAGCAGAGCTCTAGGTCGAGAACTACTCGTAACAAGGGAGCGGCAACCAAGGCTGCGGAAAAAAAGAGGGCTCGCCGCCATGGAGAGACCTCAAAATATCTCTCACGGGCAGGCGATGGCTCCCAGGAGCGCCCTAGCCGCGGAGGCGAACATGCCGAGCCGGCGGAGCTGGAGTCGTTATCCCTCCACGGCATGCCCGATCAGCTCAGTAAGCACCTCAATAAGCAGAAGGAGTTCATCCAAGGCTTGATGGAGTTGCTGAAGAAGAGCCTCGACGACATGCTCGCCGAGCTCGGTCGGCGGGGAGTTGACCGCCCGGCTTGGTGATGTTCTTTGAAGAAGAGCATTGCCTCGGAGAAGAAGGCGACCGCAAAATCCTGCGACTTCGGGAGGACAAGGTGAAGCTACGCCACGAGATCGACCTGTTGAAGGAGAAGAACGCCAGCTGGAAGAAGCTGCATGAGAATAGTAGTTCCTCGATGAAGATGCTGCAGGCCCTCGTCATGGAACAGAAGGAGGAGTTGGCGAAGCTCCGCATCGAGCACCGGGCTGCTGTCAAAGTACGTAATGCGGCCGTGGAACAAATGATGAAGGCTCACGTCGAGAAATCCCGCGTCATGGACAGAATGAAGAAGATGGCGGAGGAGATGCGCAAGGAGATGGAGGTCGTGGATGTGATGAAGAAGCAGTTATGACTCTGCGGAGAATTAGATCATTTGGGGTGATAATCTTCCTTCTTCTTTTGCTGCTGTGTTTCATCTTTTGCTTCGGGTGTTTCGCCGCACGTGTCACGTTCTCTGTGAGGCATGAATAGAACAATGTTTTTTAGGGATGAATAGAACAATGCTAACAATGAGATGACTAGCAAATTAGATCATTTTTTATCGCCATATGGCACTAGGCTGTCGTGTTTCGTGCTCCTCCGTCGCAGTACTACTCCAGTAGAAAACTTGAGTATACCGCACAGTTCTTCACTCCTCCTCGATCAGGTCGTCGGCGCATTTATACGAGCACTCAAATCACAAGGCTCCGCCTTCCAGCAGTAATGAGCCATCAAATCACAAAGGCCCTCGCCTCTCCTGAAACCAACCAAGCTAGACTGCCCCGCCCTCTAGCCTTTTAAAAAATGTATACTTTTGTACAGCAGTAGTTTCGATGGATTGCGCCATGGAGCAAAACTTGAAATTAAAAAAAGGTGGTACATATAGAGAGCGCTCGTTGCCAAATTATGCATATAGTACTATTAAAAAGGTTAGTCACAATAATGGTGTCCAGCACAACCCACCCCTCAAATAAAACTAAGCACCCTGGAATTCTTTGACAAAACTAAACACCCTGAAATTCTTTGACAACTAAACTGCTGGCTATATGATGTTGGCCATATATATTGTACGTATATAATGTGAAGAAATGAGTGGTAGTACTATACCAACTAAAAGATGAAATGTAAGAAATACTAGTAAGTACGTACTGAAGAGTTAAAGTAATAAGAAGAAACATAACATAGTTCTGCTAGGGTCTCAGCACAACACACCCCTCAAATTAAATTAAGCACACCTGAAATTAAACTTTGCAACTATTCCGGTAGACACTGCATTAGAACCACCATGAGCAACGACACTGCCACCTTACTCGGAGTCCTCGTCCATGTCCTCGACTTCGTCCTTGTCCCTCTTCCTCTTGGCCGATACTTCTTTCCTTGAACCGCCAACTTGGATGTTGCTCTTCATCCAACCCTTGTAGATATTGAAACAAAGGTAGCCATCCATTGCAGCGTAGTGGATGTGGTCTATATCTAGTACATTTCGCTGCCATGCATGACGATGAAACGTGTATGGAGGTTTCTCCAGTTTACCGTACGAAGGATGAACCATGGCTCTGCCGGTCAGATTGAAGGTGACGACGGGACACCGGCCGATTCTTACGGAGGTCGAAGGTGTTGCCTACAACGAGGCCTATCCGACGCATGACTTCTTTGTCATTACCAAAGTCTACAGTAACGAATTTTACTAGGTTGCTCTCGAGGAAGTCCTTAAAATCCTGGCACTCAACGTCGACATGGAATATGTTGTAGGCCAAGCATAAGTCATGCACGCAAACCTAGATCACGGTGGGCTTCTTCCTCTCTTCGTCCTTTAGATCCTTCTCTCGTCCCAAGACTGTGGTGTACTCGACATCTAGCCTAGCGACCCACTCATCATCTGAGTCTTCGAACATGCGTCTGAAGCAAGAAAGACATCCTTTCACCGTCGTGGAAGAACAGGTGTAGATGACGTCGAACTCATCGTCGGTGATGGTTCTAACCTTGTACTCACCGCCGATCGGGGAGATTTGGGACACCATGGATTTGGGAGGAGGGTTAGGATTAGTGGAACTGCCGTAATGTGAAAGGACAGGACGACTAGGAGCGAACCGCCATAGTATTAAAGGACGTGCGGGGACGAGTAGGAGAGAACTGCCAGCGTGCGAACGGCAAGGTAGTGGCTTTCCATTCTCCCATGATACGGGCTTCCGAGAGCCCTTGGATCTGAGATCGAACGATTGCATGGCGTGATTCTAGACCTATGGGTGAATATCCTATCCTGGAGGGTTATTCTGAAATTTTCACCAACTTAGCATGCGACCTTTTGATCTCAGATCCAAGGGATGCCAGCAGCCCGTATCATGGTCGCGCCTACCACGACCGTCGCGTCGCTCGTGCGGTCGCGCCCTTGGAGATTTAACACGGTGCGTTAGGCTATCTGATGTTGGCATGTCATAGATAGAGGTTGTTTGGTTTGTGACTATGGTTGTCACATGTTGGCACACCTAAGGTTAGGCAACTTTCACCAACTTAGGAGGGTGTTTGGTTCAAGCCTTACCTTAGGCAATATACTTTTTGCTACACTAGGGCCCCACAAGACATACACTCAAGAAGTGTGGCAAGATTCCCTTAGGCTTGCCAACTTGTGGCTCTCATTTTGAAGAGCTAACCTTAGACAAGTGTGGAAAAAGATGTGTGGCACTCGTAGGCCTTGAACCAAACAGACCCATAGTCATCACTTAGTCACTCATACTACAACAAGGTTTTGGCTATAAGGTTGGCTATAAGTGTATTTTTTTACTTCTCTCTATCTCTTTCTTCGTACTCCCTTCGTCCCATAATATAAGAACGTTTTTGGCACTACACTAGTGCCAAAAACGTTCTTATATTATGGGACACAGGGAGTACTAGTATTTATTGCATTTGCCAAGAAGTGACCTCTTCCAATGAAATGGTGTTGCTAAGTTTGCTTCATTTAATTAGCTATAGACTCAAAATTGTCTTTTCACCTAGGTACACGCGCTTAGAGCATCTCCAGTGTTTGGAGGCAACCTTGCCTCTAAATGGGACCCACGGTCCGCCTCTAACCATAGATGAAAACTCCATGATGTGCAGCCTCTAGCGTTAGAGACAAAGCCGGGCCCAAAATTAAATAAAATATGATGCATTTGTCAACCAACTCATCGGTCCCTCCAGCACCTAACTGACTGACAATGGGGACATCAGAATATTTTATTCACCACAAAGCATTGGAGTCTGGCGCTTAACATAGAGGCGTCTCCAAGAATTTTTAGCCTAGAGGCGGGTGATGCAGTGTATAGAGGCAGTGTTCATGGGTCTAGAGGCAGCCTTAGTGGCGCCAAATACTCACATTGTGGATGCCCTTAGTATTGTTTCTTCCTTGGGTCACCAAACTAGTCTCTCTCTTCTTGATTAACTTGCCACATCAGACTTTATGCCTATGTGGCAAGCTTAAGCACCTGTAGGAGCAAGTAAGTACAATAGTGCGCTTTACATGGCATTTTTGCATATGTGGAGGAAAGAGAGGCAAGGAAAAAGTGGAGAAGTGGGCTCTCATGCAAGAGCCAGCCTCTACTACATGGCGGAGCATTGGGAGAGGCACATGTATGGAGGTGGTCAGGAATTAGGAGACTCACGTCGGTCGTAGCGCCGCAGTTAAAATGATAATGGCAAGTCAAATCATGGGGCGCCACCTGTCCAGCAGTAACTCGCTGTCAAATCACACAGCCCTATGTTTGCAGCAGCCTACTCCCTCGTCTTCTCGCGTCTCTGTCGAACCGACTAGGCGGAACTGCCCCGCCGCCTACCGCGCAAGAAAAGCCCGCCCTCGACTTTTAAATAGTATCTGATATACTAATTTTGTATCCATGGATTGCGCCTGCGCCATGGAGCAAAGCGTCTATAAAACGGCGGTACACATGTACGGAGTATACAGCACGCCCGTCGCGTTTTTGCGTCGCACCCCAGACGGTCAGTCGGTCTGGCACGCTGCTCTCCGAATGGAACGCGCGTCATATTGCGTCCGCACACACATGTGGGACGGCAATTGAGAACTGACTATAGGCACACTCCCCGGCCCTGCAAGTCGGGTGACTTAATAGAAGAGGGAGACGAGCGATAGTACTAGAGAAGTGTTGTACTACGTTGGTGCCTGGATGATCCCTGCAAGACACGGAAGATCTGTTCGTCCATGCATGTGACCAGACTCCAGCAGACACGCCTGGATTGGCTATCGTCTACATATCATGCAGGCTGTGTTGTACATGGCTGTAGTTGTGGTGAGAAATCTAAAAAAAGGTTTCTTGTCATCTCGCAAAATTAGGTGTCATGTGCTTCGGATCACTGCGAGGGTTAAACAAATGACAACTGAGTTGGGCTAGTCATTGGGGAACATGCACGAACAGTGACTACTCGGCTGCCATCTAGGTCAAGCCGGCTATGTTAATTAGGACATCTATCGACGGACCCCTTTTCTATGAGTTTATCTTTAATTTGAGCTTTGTTCCTCCTCTAGTTTGTCCGTCGGGATTCATGTTGTCTCCTTTGGGCAATGAGGTTATGATTTCTTGTCATGTGGCATTTTTTCGTGTTATATGTTATAATTTGGCGCTTCAGATCAAAATGATGACAACTGCGCCTCCAGGCCACGTGCATGTAGACTTCTCGACAGTCATTGACGAGGTCAAGCTGGCTCCGGTAGACAAAAGAAAACTAGTACTACTCCACTATATAGGCAGGAGCCTCCGCGCTTGCTTGCTAGTGTTGCTCTCTTCACACTGTCTCGGCCTCTCCAAATCTAAACACGACAGTGGTGGCCACACTCTCTCTCTATGCTCACCGCTGGTCACAGATCCAGTCGGATCCTCTCCGCTGGGGAAGGTGAGAAGGTGCAATGTTCACGCGGTCGTCCTTGGCGATGGCTCTTACCCACTGCTGGGCGCGTCCCGATCAGCCTGCCTTGCCGTTCTCTCCCAAGCACCGCTGGCGAGGGAGGGCCTCCGACCCCTTCTTCCTCGCTGCCGTAGTGTGGGCAGATCCGGCCTCCCGCCGCCCACCTAGCGACATCTCGGCGACCATCAGGTATAACTTCCTTTGAAACCAGCCTTGCTCTACTTCCCGAGCTCCTGACGTTGCTGCATTTGTATCTTTTACTATTTCTCTGGCCCCCTCGTAGATAGGATCAATCGGATTTTCGAAAACCACCTAATTTTTTATGTTTAAGAGGTAAAACTAGTTCATGCACTCGAATCTAGTACTACTTGGTTCAAACAAGAAAGGGGGTGGGGGTGGGGGAGGATTTGTTACGTGAATCTAGGACTTGGTCGAAAGAGGAAATAATGGGGGCGAAAAGTAGCAGAGACTGGCTATCCAATTGGTCTCTAGGTCTAATGAGGAAATAAAGGGAAACGCAGTACAAACTCAATATAAACCCGATCTATTGGTTGAAAAAGGAAAGAAAGTGGGGACTGGGGGACAAGTCAACAGAGTAAGTCCAGGACTAGATTTGCTAGCCTCACATAGTATAAGGTGGCTATACAGAACAAAAATGGGACCAACCCAGATATCATGTTCTGATGTTTGTTGCCCCGAGCCACTCTTATGTAATGCCACCGGTAAAATGTAGCGATCGCCTTTGTTAAAAGTAAGGACACGTTAAACCAAATGTTGTTTTCAATGTAATGCCTCCAGTAATATGAATCAATGGCACTTCTTTACATGTCCTGCTAAAATTTTCTATTAAGATAAGTTGGTTATTTTCATTAGAAATGCAACTGTCCTGGTCCGCCTACTCTCCCGTGCTCAAAGTAATGTCGTATTTAATGGTTGTCATAGTTAATCCTAATGCCCACACTAAAATCTAGCAATGCCACTGCTTTAGAAATTGCTACTGTCCTTGTAGGATTGCCATTCAGATAAGGAACATGCTTCTTTTCATTTGATGCATGTTTCATCACTTGTTAGTCACCCTCCTATCCACCTTTTTTGTGCAAACAGAGATATACATTTCACGCTCAATCTTAGTTGAACTGCACAAATGATATCCAAATTATAGTTGAGCATTCCAGGAGCTTCACAACCAACCTTGATGTTGCTCAATGCTACCTCTTGAGCACTGCGTTGGATTTCCCCGAAGAGGAGAGGATGATGCAGCAAAGTAGCGTAAGTATTTCCCTCAGTTTTTGAGAACCAAGGAATCAATCCAGTAGGAGACCACGCACAAGTCCCTCATACCTACACAAAATGATAGCTCCTCACAACCAACGCGATTAGGGTTTGTCAATCCCTTCATGGTCACTTACGAGAGTGAGATCTGATAGAGATGATAAATAATATTTTTGGTATTTTTGGTATATAGATGCAAAGTGAAAAGTAAAAGGCAAAGTAAAAACACAGCAAGTAATAAAGTAATGGAGATTGATATGATGAGAATAGACCCGGGGGCCATAGGTTTCACTAGTGGCTTCTCTCAAGAGCATAGATATTCTACGGTGGGTGAACAAATTACTATTGAGCAATTGATAGAATTGAGCATAATTATGAGTATATCTAGGTATGATCATGTATATAGGCATCACGTCCAAGACAAGTAGATCGAAACGATTCTGCATCTACTACTATTACTCCACTCATCGACCGCTATCCAAAGATGCATCTAGAGTATTAAGTTAAAAACAGAGTAACGCCTTAAGCAAGATGACATGATGTAGAGGATAAATTCATGCAATATGATAAAAACATCTTGTTATCCTCGATGGCAATAATACAATCGTGCCTTGTTGTCCCTTACATCCTTTGGGAAAGGACACCGCAAGATTGAACCCAAAGCTAAGCACTTCTCCCATTGCAAGAACTACCAATCTAGTTGGCCAAACCAAAAGGATAATTCGAAGAGACTTGCAAAGATAACTCAATCATACATAAAAGAATTCATAGAAGATTCAAATATTATTCATAGATAAGCTGGATCATAAACCCACAGATCATCGGTCTCAACAAACACACCGCAAAAAGAAGATTACATCGAATAGATCTCCACGAGAGAGGGGGAGAACATTGTATTGAGATCCAAAAAGAGAGAAGAAGCCATCTAGCTACTAGCTATGGACCCGAAGGTCTGAAGTAAACTACTCACACTTCATCGGAGGGGCTATAATGTTGATGTAGAAGCCCTCCGTGGTGGATGCCCCCTCCGTGAGCTCGAACAGGCCCCAAGATGGGATCTCGTGGATCTGAAAGTTTCTGGCGGTGGAATTAGGTTTTTGGCTCCTGTTCTGATCGTTTGGGGATTCATAGGTATATATAGGAGGATACGTCGGTGGAGCAACAAGGGGCCCACGAGGCAGGGGGCGCGCCCTAGGGGGGGCGCCCCCCCACCCTCGTGACCGCCTCTTTTGTTCCTTGGAGCAGGGTGCAAGTCTCCTCGATCACGTTCGGTGAGAAAATCACGTTCCCGAAGGTTTCATTCCGTTTGGACGCCGTTTGATATTCCGTTTCTTCGAAACACTGAAATAGGCAAAAAAAACAGCAATTCTAGGCTGGGCCTCCGGTTAATAGGTTAGTCCCAAAAATAATATAAAAGTGGAAAATAAAGCCCAATATAGTCCAAAACAGTAGATAAAGTAGCATGGAGCAATCAAAAATTATAGATACGTTGGAGACGTATCACTCAATTTTATTGCAACTAATGAAGAAGAAACTCTATGGGTTTCGTTTTCTAATGGAAATGGAACCGGGGCTGGAGGCCTTTTTCTTAAAAAAAATTGAAAAAGAAGTTGCTAGCTCACGGGACACTGCTTCATTTTAGGTGAACTGCACCAAAAGGTCCCATGAATTGAATCATCCATGTTGGTGACTGAAAGAGCCAGCTTGACATCGAAATAAGCACCCCAGCCTCCATCCTTGCGGCCTTGCGGTACACCTCGTTTGCCACCTGCTCGACCCTAGTGTCACTGATAAAATGAAGTAATAATACAGTTAAAATAGAGCGAGTGTCATCTCTATCATTTCATTTCCAATGTAGATAAAGAAAGTGCTTCTCTTTGTTAATGTATGTTTCATCAACTAGTCCCATTGTTAATGTTTAAGCGTTTCTGCAAACTGGGGTGCTTAATTTTAGTTGATATGTACAAAAATAGAGATTTGAATGTCTCAAGGCGCCTCCTTGTACTACCGATGTACACTGATGTTCATCACTGGCAAAAGGTGTATCTGGGAGACTTGGGACGATGTCCAGTGTGAGGCGTACCGTATGAGGCGTCGCAGGGCCCATCTCGCCCTCGCAGCATGGCATACTATGATACTATCGTAATATTTTCTTCTATTTATTTTGTGTGTTTCATCAACTAGTGCCACTATAATGTAATCATGATTTTTCATTATCTGTGCAAACAGGGTTATTCGGCTGCATTTTGGTGGAACTGCACAAATGTACGTATGGAACCGGCATATATGCAGAGTGCGAGGTGTGCCAAGTAAAAATTACCGACACCAACCATGCTGCATGCACGCATTGGCATCCACCACCACCAGTGGGATGTGTGGCGCTCTCGTGGACGGATCTTTCTCGGCAAAGAAATCCTCTAACCAAATACTAGTAGCTTATATTGGCAGTTTTCTAGGGAGTACTCTTTTCTAAAAGAAGCACCAATCTATTTTTCTTTATTTGTACACTATGTCACAACTTTGACCCAAAGGTCCAGAGCTATTTTAGGGTGATTGGCGTAGTACTCGGAGACTGATTGTAAGCATGATTTTCATTAGCTGTCACACTGATTATAAGCATGAGCAGGTGGAAGATTAGGTTAGTGCGAAGCTTACCTTAAACCCTACCGCCGCCGTTGAAACGAGGCGAGCGTCGAGGGAACCATGGAGAACGGCGGGGAAGCAACATCACGCCATCCGGCCTCCTCTTGCGGTGGGAGAACGAATACTCCTGTGGCTCCGGCTGGCTCTGCACCCTCACAAACGGCACACCATACTCGATCGATTTGTTATCCTCTGGGTGCTCGACCTTCGACCTGTACGCCCACCACCTCCGCCTGACTGTCGACTCGGGTGAATCTGTCTGCTCCATCGCCCATAGGAGATACTCGATGAACTCGGAGGACTGCGGCGTGACTGCCGCCGAGGAGTAATTTCTAACAAAGTTTTTCTCTTGTTGATTCCTATTTCTAGGTGTAGTGCTTTTCTCCCCTATGCTGCCTACGGATACTAATAGAGTAGGATTGGCTCAGAATCTCAGAACGCCCGGATTCGATCGCGCCATTATCGCGCCATCATTCGCCGTTCTTTGCCATGTCATTTGCTTGCGTGTTGCACTTTGCCATGTCATCATCTGCATTTCATATCATGTCATCATGTGCATCTCATTTTGCATACGTGTTTGTCTCATGCATCCGAGCATTTTCCCCGTTGTCCGTTTTGCAATCCGGCGCTCCTATGTCCTCCGGCGTCCCCCTTTTGCCTCTTCTCTTGTGCAGGTGTTAAACTTTCTCGGAATGGCCAGAGGTTTGTCATGCGGCCTTGGTATAGCACCGGTAGACCGCCTGTCAAGTTTCGTGCCATTTGAAGGTCGTTTGGTACTCCAACGGTTAACCGGGTAACCGTAAAGGCCTCTTTTGTTGCAGCCCAACACCCCTTCCAAAGTGGTCCAAAGCCCAGCAAACTCCCCTCCATGCTCTCGGTCGTTCGATCACGATTGCGTGGCCGAAAACCGCTCCTCATTTGGACTCTCCTAGCTCCCTCTACCTATAAATAAGTGACCCCCCCCCCTCCAAATTTGCGGATGAATTCTCCCCCCGAAACACTAGCCCCGCTCCTCTCGCCCGCCGGACACGTCCGATCTGGACAGACGCGTCCGCCCGCCGCCAGAGCCAATCGGCCGCCGACACGTGTCGCCGCCGCCACCCTCCGCCGTCGGCCCGAGAGCCAGCAGGAGGCCCGGCCGCCCGTCGGCCGCCCGCCGCCGCCGCCGCCCGAGCCCTCGCTGGCGCCCGTCGTGCCCGCGCCCGGCCGCCGCCGCCGCCCTCGCCGGCGCCTCCGCCCGTCGCCGAGCAGGCCCTCCGCCGCCGACTCCCTTGCGCCGCCGCCCGTGGTGCCCGCCGCCGCCGTCCGCAGCGCGAGCCCGATCCCGCCGCCGTCGTCCTCCACGGCGCCGCCCGTGCTCCTCCTCGGCCCTGAGCTCCGGCGAGCTCCGCCGCGCCGGTGCCCCGCCGGCCCCGAAAACCGGGAGATCCGGCGACCCCGCGCCCAGATCCGCCCATCCCCGGTGCTGGCGCCCCTCCTCCGCCTCGTCGGCACTTGCTCCGGCCGCCTCTTCTTCTTCTCCGGCGGAATCTCCGGCGAGCCTCGGTCCCGTGCCCGTTGACTTTTTCCCCGACGTGCAAAAAATCCACTAAGTCCCGTATTTTTGCATATTATCATGCCATGTTCGTCGCATCACATATCTGCATCCGTAGCTCCATTTCGTGCATATAATATGTAAAATTGTTCATCTCGACAAGTACATCATTTCATTCCATTGCATCATTTTCATTTGAGCTCATCTTGATGCCCGAAATGCTGTTGGAAGAGTGCATGTTGATGTTAATCTGCTGAAACTGTTATAACTTGTTCATTTATCATTTTTGCCATGATTGATGTGTGCATCCTGTGAGGTTGATGTCTACATGTATGTTGATCTATGCCATGCCATCTTTCCAGGGATGCCAACCATGTATTTTTGTGAGTTGTGTGCTGAGTGCATCAAGCTTGTTAAGTAGGGTAGTTGCTGTTGCTGTTTTCCTGACAGATTCTGTTATATTTTGTTGCTATGTAAACAAGCTTCTACAAGTCATTGTGTGCATAATCTGGAGATGCTCTATAAACATGTTTTGATCTACATGTCTTGCTCTATCCATTCATGCCCTTGGTTGCAATTATAGCCTGCTGGAACATGTTGTTATCTTGCTCCAAAGTTGCCTCATAATGTTGCTGTCAGCCTGTTTACATTAAGTTCAGTTGTTTCCATGTGTTTTCCTAGTGATCCATGAATCCTATGACCTTGCTATTGCCATGCTTAGCTTCATAAACATGTCTTATTACTGTTGGTTTCCTTTACATGCCATGTATTGCTCTGTGGTGAGTGGTTCAAGCTCACTAACATGCCTACTTATTGTTGTTTCTGCCATGTTTGAATCTGTAATATAACTTGCCATGTTTACATGGGTGCCATCATATTTTCTGATCCTTTGTGGCTCATGGTCAGTAAGGGACTTTTGATCTATGCAATTGGTAGATTCATGCCATGCCTTGGTTTGCCATGTTAAGTTCCTGTAACATGTTGATTGATAGCTCTAAACATTGCAACTTTGATGTTATTTACGCTAAAATCCTAAAATCTGTTATTATTTGCAATATCTCCATGTCTTTTTGAGCATGTTCTAATTGTTTCCGGAGATAGCTCAGTGTTCATGTTTTGTTATGCTTTACATGTACTTCATGCCCATGCCTTTTGTTATTATGTTGGGGTCCTGTAGCATGTTGTTTTGATGCTTGTAAGATGCCTAGTTGCTGTTATGGACAGATTATTGTTATGACTTGTATGGAGTGTATGTGTTGCACCGTTGCTCCGTTCTGAGTGTGCTATATATGAAACTTGCTTGTTTTTGCATGTAGCTTCATATTATCATGTTGCATCCTTGTTTTGGTGTGTTTGCTTGATGTTTGGGTGCATTTTGCATCAATGCCATGTTTAACTTGTTTTGCTCATATCTTCTAGGCCGTAGCTCCGAATCTAATGAACTTTATATGTAACTTGACTAGAATCTCGTGTAGATCATCTTGGTGCATCTTAACTTTCTGTTTAACAACTTGAACATAAGGTTTATTCAGATCTGGACCAATTTCGAAATTTGCATATGAGGACTTACCGGAATTGTTATATGTTGTTCCCGGCCTCATTTAAACTTGTCTTGATGTGTTGTTCTTGTTTGCATCATCTCTTGCTATGAGTAGCTTCATGTGGCTTGGTCATGCATCATGCTTGTTGTGCATCATGCCTTGTTCATGTGTGGTGTGTTTACCTATGTTGTGTGCTTCTTCTTGTTAGTTCCTGTTTACGTTGCGATCGTGAGGATTCGTTCGCTCTCGATTGGTTAAACTTCATCCGTTCGTCTTCTTCATGGACTCGTTCTTCTTCCTTGCGGGATTTCAGGCAAGATGACCGCTACCCTGGATCTCACTACTATCATTGCTATGCTAGTTGCTTCGTTCTATCGCTATGCTGCGTTACCTATCATTGCTGTTCAAGCCTCCCAATTTGCCATGAACCTCTAACCTTTGACACCATTCCTAGCAAACCATTGCTTGGCTATGTTACCACTTTGCTCAGCCCCTCTTATAGCGTTGCTAGTTGCAGGTGAAGTTGAAGATTTCTCCATGGTGAACAGGGTTATGTTGGGATATCACAATATCTCTTATATTATTAATGCATCTATATATTTGGTAAAGGGTGGAAGGCTCGGCCTTATGCCTGGTGTTTTGTTCCACTCTTGCCGCCCTAGTTTCCGTCATACCAGTGTTATGTTCCCGGATTTTGCGTTCCTAACGCGGTCGGGTGATTTATGGGACCCCCGACGTTCGCTTTGAATAAAACTCCTCCAAAAAGGCCCAACATTGGTTTTACCATTTGCCTCACCACCACCTATATTTCCCTTGGGAGTAATTAACCCAAGGGTCATCTTTATTAAGCCCACCCCCCTGTGCCAATGCTTGTCTAAGTGTTGGTCCAAACTAAGCGCTTTGCGCGCCACCTCGAAACTTGAGGTCTGGTTTTAGTTGTATGGACTGCTCATCCGGTCGTGGCCTGAGACGAGATACGCGCGGCTACTATCAGGATGTCGGCACGCCGGGAGGTCTTGCTGGTCTTGTTTTACCATTGTCGAAATGTCTTGTAAACCGGGATTCCGAGACTGATCGGGTTTTCCTGGGAGAAGGTCTATTCCTTCATTGATCGCGAGAGCTTGTCATGGGCTAAGTTGCGACACCCCTGCAGGGTATAAACTTTCGAGAGCCGTGCCCACGGTTATGTGGCAGATGGGAATTTGTTAATGTCCGGTTGTAGATAACTTGACACTTGATCCGAATTAAAACGCATCAACCGCGTGTGTAGCCGTGATGGTATCTTCTCGGTGGAGTCCGGGAAGTGAACACGGTCTCTGTGTTATGCTTGACGTAAGTAGGTGTTCCAGATCACCTCTTGATCATTGCTAGCTTCACGACCGTTCCGCTTGCTCTCTTCTCGCTCTTATTTGCGTTGGTTAGCCACCATACTTGCTTAGCCGCTGCTGCAACCTCACCACTTTACCCCTTCCTTTCCCATTAAGCTTTGCTAGTCATGATACCCATGGTAATGGGATTGCTGAATCCTCGTGGCTCACAGATTACTACAACAACAGTTGCAGGTAGAGGTTATGCGATGATCTTGACGCGAGAGCGATGCTTGCTTGCGTTGAGTTCTTCTTCTGCTTCTTCTTCGATCAGGGGATAGGTTCCAGTTCGGCAGCCTGGGCTAGCAGGGTGGATATTGTTTGAGTTTCTGTTTATGATTCATTCGTAGTCGGATGTTGTTCTTGTATGTTGTGATGTTGTATTCGTGTGGCATTGTATGCCTCTTGTATGTATCCCCATCTATTATGTAATGTTGATGTAATGATATCCACCTTGCAAAAGCGTTTCAATATGCGGGTCTATCCTTGGTGGGACCTCCGAGTTCCTCTTGGATAGGGTCGCATATTGGGCGTGACAAGTTGGTAGAGCCACGACCGACCTTAGGAGCCCCCCTTGATTGATCGTGTAGTTTGGCCGTTGTTGAGTCTAGAAAAAAAACTGTTTTCTGAGTCTAGTTATATCGGAGAGTAGGAATTCTTTTTACTCCTCTGCCCCTTCGTCGCTCTGGTGAGGAATCTTGACGTAGGTGTTTTGATTTACTCCTCTTCCCCTTCAAATTTTTCTTTAGGTTCACGCAGTTTGGTTTTCCGATAGTTGTTCCTCAGCTCTTTTATCCGGTGCATTTCTCGTCAAGTTGACTCGAGCCTCTTCATCGTTGCCAAGTTCAATCCTCAGTTGTCCTTGTTTTTCCCACCCGCCCTCCCTTCTTCTTCACGAATCTGAAGTCTGTAATCGAGTACCAATCCTACTCGTGCGAAGTCTTTGTTTCTTTCCTCAATGAGTTCAACCGGTGTTTTTCTCTTCAAGATATTCGTCGATTTCCCCTTCCGAGTTTCTTTTGTTTTCCGCCCTCCACCCTTTTCTTCCGGAGTCGGACTCTTTCTCGACCATCAATTTCATTCGTGCGGAGCCTCTTCAGTCTTCCCTCAATCATTTCAACCGGTGAATTCTCGTCTCGTTCGACATTCTTCATCTATTTTTTCTTCTCCGGTGGACTGAATGCAAGTTTTTAGGTGTTGATCATATTCTTTCTCTCAGCTTAAGTATTTCCCTTTGCTCGTTCGCCTCTCGCCATTTTATCCTTCCGGAGTATGATGAACCGGAACAATTCAAATATTTCAATCATCCCGGTGCATCATCTATCTGTTCAACATACCTTTCCCAACGGTGTTTTCTTCAGTGGGCCCTAACCGACAGGTCTTTTCCCAGGATCTTACCTGACTCTTCTAATTCCCCCGGAGCATTCATAATTTTTTTTTCAAGTGTGACGTAAGAATGAATTTCATCAGTCACATGCCTTCTCCAAGATCGCTTTCAAATTCTTTTCATTGTTGACTCAACCTTTTCGGTTTTTTCATTCTCCCGAAGTATCTCAGTAATTTTGGTGGTGTTTCTCGTCATCATTTGAAGAAAAGTTTTCCTCTAAATCTTGTCCGTTCTCCCGGATATTCGCGTTGCTAGCTCGATGTTATCCTATCAAATTGTTTCAAGTCATGCGAACTCTTTTCATCCATCCAGAGCATTTCAGGAGTTGCTTTCTCTCTCGATCATCCGGAGGCCATCTTTTTCGGAAGATTTCTTCGTTCTAAGTATTCAGATTCGTTCTCCAATTATTCTATATCCGTGCCCCTTCATTCATCTCAGTATTTTTCCCGGTGATTCATTCTCTTTTCAGCAGTCATTTTTGAATTCTAATGGTGGTTCTTTCAGATTCTTTTCCTTGATTATCTTTTAATCCATTCGTTTTTTTCAATCCTACCGGTGGTTCATGAAGACCTTCTCAAGTTTGCGATATGTCACTTCTCAATCCTTTTCAAGAAGAATAAGTAGTATGCAAAATCCATTGCTTGTCATCAATTTAATTTGATGAAGGATAAGCATACAATAAATCTTATTCTTATTTCCTCCAAGTGATTAAACCTTTCCTTCGGAGTTTGTTCTTGATGAATAAATTCTAGTTCCATGTGTTTTCATCTTTTCTTTTCCGGAGTTCAAATTTTCCTGGGCCATTTTGTCGGAACCCCCATCTAAATCACCGCAAGGCTCATCTTATTCTTTCATCCTTCATTCTATCTCATCATCCTTTTGTTTACCGGAGTTCTTCGTGGTGGTTTTTCATGATTCAATTCATTCTTCAAGAGTTCATCAAGTATCATTCCATCCTCTCAAGTTCATGTTCTATCCTTTCCATGTTCAGCCGGAGTCCTGCCTAAATTCTTTTCAGTCTTATCCGTTTCTTTTCTCATTCTAACCACTCCGGTTAGAACGAGTGATTTCATAGTCTATCTGATTCCGTGAGCTTTCGACGCTCGTCATTCTCGTTGTTCCTCTCTTATTCTCGAGTGCTCTCAATTCTTTACTTCTTCTCTTGAGTTCTTCTTTTACCTCATCCCCTTTTCCCTTCCATCTCGGTCCTAAGATCTCGGGACGAGATCTCTTGTTAGTGGAGGAGTGTTGTAACACCCCGGATTCGATGCGCCAGTTGTCTACCAGTCATTCGCCGTTGTTGCCATGTCATTTGCTTGCGTGTTGCACTTTGCCATGTCATCATCTGCATTTCATATCATGTCATCATGTGCATCTCATTTTGCATACGTGTTCGTCTCATGCATCCGAGCATTTTCCCCGTTGTCCATTTTGCAATCCGGCGCTCCTATGTCCTCCGGCGTCCCCCTTTTGCCTCTTCTCTTGTGCGGGTGTTAAACTTTCTCGGAATGGCCTGAGGTTTGTCATGCGGCCTTGGTATAGCACCGGTAGACCGCCTGTCAAGTTTCGTGCCATTTGAAGGTCGTTTGGTACTCCAACGGTTAACCGGGTAACCGTAAAGGCCTCTTTTGTTGCAGCCCAACACCCCTTCCAAAGTGGTCCAAAGCCCAGCAAACTCCCCTCCATGCTCTCGGTCGTTCGATCATGATCGCGTGGCCGAAAACCGCTCCTCATTTGGACTCTCCTAGCTCCCTCTACCTATAAATAAGTACCCCCCCCTCCAAATTCGCGGATGAATTCTCCCCCCAAAACCCTAGCCCCGCTCCTCTCGCCCGCCGAACACGTCCGATCTGGACCGGACGCGTCCGCCCGCCACCTCAGCAGCTAATCGGCCGCCGACACGTGGCGCGCCGCCGCCACCCTCCGCCGCCCGGCCCGCGAGCCCATGGAGGCCCGCCTAACCCGTCGGCCGCCCGCCGCCGCCGCCGCCAGAGCCTCGCCCGGCGCCCGTCGTGCCCGCGGCCGCCGCCGCCGCCCTCTGCCCGGCAGCGCCTCCGCCCGTCGCCGGAGCAGGCCCTCCGCCGCCAACTCCCTGCGCCGCCGCCCGCAGTGCCGCCGCCGCCGTTTGCAGCGAGCCCGATCCCGCCGCCCGTCATCCTCCACGGCGCGCCCGCCTCCTCCTCGGCCCGAGCTCCGCGAAGCCGCACGCGCCGGTGCCCGCCGGCCCCGGAAACCGGCAGATCCGGCGACCCCGCGCCCAGATCCGCCCGTCCCTGGTGCTGGCGCCCCTCCTCCGCCTCGCCGGCACTTGCTCCGGCCACCTCTTCTTCTTCTCCGGCGGAATCTCCGGCGAGCCTCGGTCCCGTGCCCGTTGACTTTTTCCCCGAGGTGCAAAAAATCCACTAAGTCCCGTATTTTTGCATATTATCATGCCATGTTCGTCGCATCACATCTCTGCATCCATAGCTCCGTTTCGTGCGTATAATATGTCAAATTGTTCGTCTCGACGAGTACATCATTTCATTCCATTGAATCATTTTCATTGGAGCTCATCTTGATGCCCGAAATGCTGTTGGAAGAGTGCATGTTGATGTTAATCTGCTGAAACTGTTATAACTTGCTCATTTATCATTTTTGCCATGATTGATGTGTGCATCCTATGAGGTTGATGTCTACATGTATGTTGATCTATGCCATGCCATCTTTCCAGGTATGACAACCATGTATTTTTGTGAGTTGTGTGCTGAGTGCATCAAGCTTGTTAAGTAGGGTAGTTGCTGTTGCTGTTTTCCTGACAGATTCTGTTATATTTTGTTGCTATGTAAACAAGCTTCTACAAGTCCTTGTGTGCATAATCTGGAGATGCTCTATAAACATGTTTTGATCTACATGTCTTGCTCTATCCATTCATGCCCTTGGTTGCAATTATAGCCTGCTGGAACATGTTGTTATCTTGCTCCAAAGTTGCTTCATAATGTTGCTGTCAGCCTGTTTACATTAAGTTCAGTTGTTTCCATGTGTTTTCCTAGTGATCCATGAATCCTATGACCTTGCTATTGCCATGCTTAGCTTCATAAACATGTCTTCTTACTGTTGGTTGCCTTTCCATGCCATGTATTGCTCTGTGGTGAGTGGTTCAAGCTCACCAACATGCCTACTTATTGTTGTTTCTGCCATGTTTGATTCTGTAATATAACTTGCCATGTTTACATGGGTGCCATCATATTTTCTGATCCTTTTTGTCTCATGGTCAGTAAGGGACTTTTGATCTATGCAATTAGTAGATTCATGCCATGCCTTGGTTTGCCATGTTAAGTTCCTATAACATGTTGTTTGATAGCTCTAAACATTGCAACCTGATGTTATTTCTGCTAAAGTCTGAAACTGTTATTATTTGCAATATCTCCATGTCTTTTTGAGCATGTTCTATTTGTTTCCGGAGATAGCTCAGTGTTCATGTTTTGTTATGCTTTACCTGTACTTCATGCCCATGCCTTTTGTTATTATGTTGGGGTGATGCTTGCAAGATGCCTAGTTGCTGTTATCGACAGATTGTTGTTATGACTTGTATGGAGTGTATGTGTTGCACCGTTGCTCCGTTTTGAGTGTGCTATATATGAAACTTGCTTGTTTTTGCATGTAGCTTCATATTATCATGTTGCATCCTTGTTTTGGTGTGTTTGCTTGATGTTTGGGTGCATTTTGCATCAATGCCATGTTTAACTTGTTTTGCTCATATCTTCTAGGCCGTAGCTCCGAATCTAATGAACTTTATATGTAACTTGACTAGAATCTCGTGTAGATCATCTTGGTGCATCTTAACTTGCTGTTTAACAACTTGAACGTAAGGTTTATTCAGATCTGGACCAATTTCGAAATTTGCATATGAGGACTTACCGGAATTGTTATATGTTGTTCCCGGCCTCATTTAAACTTGTCTTGATGTGTTGTTCTTGTTTGCATCATCTCTTGCTATGAGTAGCTTCATGTAGCTTGGTCATGCATCATGCTTGTTGTGCATCATGCCTTGTTCATGTGTGGTGTGTTTACCTATGTTGTGTGCTTCTTCTTGTTAGTTCCTGTTTCGTTGCGATCGTGAGGATTCGTTCGCCTACGATTGGTTGGGCTTCATCCGTTCGTCTTCTTCATGGACTCGTTCTTCTTCCTTGCTGGATTTCAGGCAAGATGACCGCTACCCTGGATCTCACTACTATCATTGCTATGCTAGTTGCTTCGTTCTATCGCTATGCTGCGTTACCTATCATTGCTCTTCAAGCCTCCCAAATTGCCATGAACCTCTAACCTTTGACACCATTCCTAGCAAACCATTGCTTGGCTATGTTACCGCTTTGCTCAGCCCCTCTTATAGCGTTGCTAGTTGCAGGTGAAGTTGAAGATTTCTCCATGGTGGACAGGGTTATGTTGGGATATCACAATATCTCTTATATTATTAATGCATCTATATATTTGGTAAAGGGTGGAAGGCTCGGCCTTATGCCTGGTGTTTTGTTCCACTCTTGCCGCCCTAGTTTCCGTCATACCGGTGTTATGTACCCGGATTTTGCGTTCCTAAAGCAGTCGGGTGATTTATGGGACCCCCCTGACAGTTCGCTTTGAATAAAACTCCTCCAGCAAGGCCCAACATTGGTTTTACCATTTGCCTCACCACCACCTATATTTCCCTTGGGAGTAATTAACCCAATGGTCATCTTTATTCAGCCCCGGGCCAATGCTTGTCTAAGTGTTGGTCCAAACTAAGCGCTTTGCGCGCCACCTCGAAAACTTGAGGTCTGGTTTTAGTTGTACGGACTACTCATCCGGTCGTGGCACGAGGCGAGATACTGCGGCTACTATCAGGATGTCGGCACGCTGGGAGGTCTTGCTGGTCTTGTTTTACCATTGTCGAAATGTCTTGTAAACCGGGATTCCGAGACTGATTGGGTTTTCCTGGGAGAAGGTCTATTCCTTCGTTGATCGCGAGAGCTTGTCATGGGCTAAGTTGGGACACCCCTGTAGGGTATAAACTTTCGAGAGCCGTGCCCGCGGTTATGTGGCAGATGGGTATTGTTAATGTCCGGTTGTAGATAACTTGACACTTGATCCGAATTAAAACGCATCAACCGCGTGTGTAGCCATGATGGTCTCTTCTCGGCGGAGTCCTGGAAGTGAACACGGTCTCTGTGTTATGCTTGACGTAAGTAGGTGTTCAGGATCACCTCTTGATCATTGCTAGCTTCACGACCATTCCGCTTGCTCTCTTCTCGCTCTTATTTGCGTTGGTTAGCCACCATACTTGCTTAGCCGCTGCTGCAACCTCACCACTTTACCCCTTCCTTTCCCATTAAGCTTTGCTAGTATTGATACCCATGGTAATGGGATTGCTGAGTCCTCGTGGCTCACAGATTACTACAACAACAGTTGCAGGTAGAGGTTATGCGATGATCTTGACGCGAGAGCGATGCTTGCTTGCGTTGAGTTCTTCTTCTGCTTCTTCTTCGATCAGGGGATAGGTTCCAGTTCGGCAGCCTGGGCTAGCAGGGTGGATATTGTTTGAGTTTCTGTTTATGATTCATTCGTAGTCGGATGTTGTTCTTGTATGTTGTGATGTTGTATTCGTGTGGCATTGTATGCCTCTTGTATGCATCCCCATCTATTATGTAATGTTGATGTAATGATATCCACCTTGCAAAAGCGTTTCAATATGCGGGTCTATCCTTGGTGGGACCTTGAGTTCCTCTTGGATAGGGTCGCATATTAAGCGTGTTCAAGTTGGTATCGAGCCTCGACCGACCTTAGGAGCCCCCTTGATTGATCGTGTAGTTTGGTCGTTGTTGAGTCTAGAAAAAACTGTTTTCGAGTCTAGTTATATCGAGAGTAGGAATTCTTTTTACTCCTCTGCCCCTTCGTCGCTCTGGTGAGGAATCTTGACGTAGGTGTTTTGATTTACTCCTCTTCCCCTTCAAATTTTTCTTTAGGTTCATGCAGTTTGGTTTTCCGATAGTTGTTCCTCAGCTCTTTTATCCGGTGCATTTCTCGTCAAGTTGACTCGAGCCTCTTCATTGTTGCCAAGTTCAATCCTCAGTTGTCCTTGTTTTTCCCACCCGCCCTCCCTTCTTCTTCACGAATCCGGAGTCTGTAATCGAGTACCATCCTACTCGTGCGAAGTCTTTGTTTCTTTCCTCAATGAGTTCAACCGGTGTTTTTCTCTTCAAGATATTCGTCGATTTCCCCTTCCGAGTTTCTTTTGTTTTCCCGCCCTCCCACCCTTTTCTTCCCGGAGTCGGACTCTTTCTCGACCATCAATTTCATTCGTGCGGAGCCTCTTCAGTCTTCCCTCAATCATTTCAACCGGTGAATTCTCGTCTCGTTCGACATTCTTCATCTATTTTTTCTTCTCCGGTGGACTCAATGCAAGTTTTTCGGTGTTGATCATATTCTTTCTCTCGGCTCAAGTATTTCCCTTTGCTCGTTCGCCTCTCGCCATTTTATCCTTCCGGAGTATGATGCACCGGAACAATTCAAATATTTCAATCATCCCGGTGCATCATCTATCTGTTCAACATACCTTTCCCAACGGTGTTTTCTTCAGTGGGCCCTAACCCACAGGTCTTTTCCCAGGATCTTACCTGACTCTTCTAATTCCCCCGGAGCATTCATAATTTTTTTTTCAAGTGTGACGTAAGAATGAATTTCATCAGTCACATGCCTTCTCCAAGATCGCTTTCAAATTCTTTTCATTGTTGACTCAACCTTTTCGGTTTTTTCATTCTCCCGGAGTATCTCAGTAATTTTGGTGGTGTTTCTCGTCATCATTTGAAGAAAAGTTTTCCTCTAAATCTTGTCCGTTCTCCCGGAGATTCGCGTTGCTAGCTCGTTGTTATCCTATCAAATTGTTTCAAGTCATGCGAATTCTTTTCATCCATCCGGAGCATTTCAAGAGTTGTGTTCTCTCTCAATCATCCGGAGGCCATCTTTTTCGAAAGATTTCTTTGTTCTAAGTTTTCAGATTCGTTCTCCAATTATTCTATATCCATGCCCCTTCGTTCATCTCAGTATTTTCCCCGGTGATTCATTCTCTTTTCAGCAGTCATTTTTGAATTCTAACGGTGGTTCTTTCAGATTCTTTTCCTTGATTATCTTTTAATCCATTCGTTTTTTTTCAATCCTACCGGTGGTTCATGAAGACCTTCTCAAGTTTGCGATATGTCACTTCTCAATCCTTTTCAAGAAGAATAAGTAGTATGCAAAATCCATTGCTTGTCATCAATTTAATTTGATGAAGGATAAGTATACAATAAATCTTATTCTTATTTCCTCCAAGTGATTAATCCTTTCCTTTGGAGTTTGTTCTTGATGAATAAATTCTAGTTCCAAGTGTTTTCATCTTTTCTTTTCCGGAGTTCAAATTTTCCTGGGCCATTTCGTCGGAACCCCCATCTAAATCACCGCAAGGCTCATCTTATTCTTTCATCCTTCATTCTATCTCATCATCCTTTTGTTTACCGGAGTTCTTCATGGTGGTTTTTCATGATTCAATTCATTCTTCAAGAGTTCATCAAGTAACATTCCATCCTCTCAAGTTCATGTTCTGTCCTTTCCATGTTCAGCCGGAGTCCTGCCTAAATTCTTTTCAGTCTTATCCGTTTCTTTTCTCATTCTAACCACTCCGGTTAGAACGAGTGATTTCATAGTCTATCTGATTCCGTGAGCTTTCGACTCTCGTCATTCTCGCCGTTCCTCTCTTATTCTCGAGTGCTCTCGATTCTTTACTTCTTCTCTTGAGTCCTTCTTTTACCTCATCCCCTTTTCCCTTCCGTCTCGGTCCTAAGATCTCGGGACGAGATCTCTTGTTAGTGGAGGAGTGTTGTAACGCCCCGGATTCGATGCGCCAGTTGTCTGCCAGTCATTCGCCATTGTTGCCACGTCATTTGCTTGCGTGTTGCACTTTGCCATGTCATCATCTGCATTTCATATCATGTCATCATGTGCATCTCATTTTGCATACGTGTTCGTCTCATGCATCCGAGCATTTTCCCCGTTGTCTGTTTTGCAATCCGGCGCTCCTATGTCTTCCGGCGTCCCCCTTTTGCCTCTTCTCTTGTGCGGGTGTTAAACTTTCTCGGAATGGCCTGAGGTTTGTCATGCGGCCTTGGTATAGCACCGGTAGACCGCCTTTCAAGTTTCGTGCCATTTGAAGGTCGTTTGGTACTCCAACGGTTAACCGGGTAACCGTAAAGGCCTCTTTTGTTGCAGCCCAACACCCCTTCCAAAGTGGTCCAAAGCCCAGCAAACTCCCCTCCATGCTCTCGATCGTTCGATCACGATCGCATGGCCGAAAACCGCTCCTCATTTGGACTCTCCTAGCTCCCTCTACCTATAAATAAGTGACCCCCCCTCCAAATTAGCGGATGAATTCTCCCCCCGAAACCCTAGCCCCGCTCCTCTCGCCCGCCGGACACGTCCGATCTAGACCGGACGCGTCCGCCCGCCGCCCGCAGCCAATCGGCCGCCCGACACGTGGCGCGCCGCCGCCACCCTCCGCCCGCCCGCCCGCGAGCCCAGCTGAGGCCCGCCCGCCCGTCGGCCGCCCGCCGCCGCCGCCCACGAGCCTCGCCGCGCGCCCGTCGTGCCCGCGCCGGCCCGCCCGCCGCCCTCTGCCGGCCGGGCGCCTCCGCCCGTCGCGCGGAGCGAGCCCTCGCCGCCGACTCCCTGCGCCGCCGCCCGCAGTGCCGCCGCCGCCGTCCGCGATGCGAGCCCGATCCCCGCCGCCTGTCGTCCTCCACGGCGCCGCCCGCCTCCTCCTCGGACCGAGCTCCGGTGAGCTCCGCCAAGGCGCCGTGCCCAGCCCCGAAACCGCGAATCCGGCGACCACGCGCCCAGATCCGCCCGTCCCCGGTGCTGGCGCCCCTCCTCCGCCTCGCCGGCACTTGCTCCGGCCGCCTCTTCTTCTTCTCCGGCGTAATCTCCGGCAAGCCTCGGTCCCGTGCCCGTTGACTTTTTCCCCGAGGTGCAAAAAATCCACTGTCCCGTATTTTTGCATATTATCATGCCATGTTTGTCGCATCACATCTCTGCATCCGTAGCTCCGTTTCATGCGTATAATATGTCAAATTGTTCGCCTCGACGAGTACATCATTTCATTCCATTGAATCATTTTCATTGGAGCTCATCTTGATGCCCGAAATGCTGTTGGAAGAGTGCATGTTGATGTTAATCTGCTGAAACTGTTATAACTTCCTCATTTATCATTTTTGCCATGATTGATGTGTGCATCCTATGAGGTTGATGTCTACATGTATGTTGATCTATGCCATGCCATCTTTCCAGGTATGCCAACCATGTATTTTTGTGAGTTGTGTGCTGAGTGCATCAAGCTTGTTAAGTAGGGTAGTTGTTGTTGCTGTTTTCCTGACAGATTCTGTTATATTTTGTTGCTATGTAAACAAGCTTCTACAAGTCCTTGTGTGCATAATCTGGAGATGCTCTATAAATATGTTTTGATCTACATGTCTTGCTCTATCCGTTCGTGCCCTTGGTTGCAATTATAGCCTGCTGGAACATGTTGTTATCTTGCTCCAAAGTTGCTTCATAATGTTGCTGTCAGCCTGTTTACATTAAGTTCAGTTGTTTCCATGTGTTTTCCTAGTGATCCATGAATCCTATGACCTTGCTATTGCCATGCTTAGCTTCATAAACATGTCTTCTTACTGTTGGTTGCCTTTCCATGCCATGTATTGCTCTGTGGTGAGTGGTTCAAGCTCACCAACATGCCTACTTATTGTTGTTTCTGCCATGTTTGAATCTGTAATATAACTTGCCATGTTTACATGGGTGCCATCATATTTTCTGATCCTTTTTGTCTCATGGTCAGTAAGGGACTTTTGATCTATGCAATTAGTAGATTCATGCCATGCCTTGGTTTGCCATGTTAAGTTCCTGTAATATGTTGTTTGATAGCTCTAAACATTGCAACCTGATGTTATTTCTGCTAAAGTCTGAAACTGTTATTATTTGCAATATCTCCATGTCTTTTTGAGCATGTTCTATTTGTTTCCGGAGATAGCTCAGTGTTCATGTTTTGTTATGCTTTACCTGTACTTCATGCCCATGCCTTTTGTTATTATGTTGGGGTCCTGTAGCATGTTGTTTTGATGCTTGCAAGATGCCTAGTTGTTGTTATGGACAGATTGTTGTTATGACTTGTATGGAGTGTATGTGTTGCACCGTTGCTCCGTTCTGAGTGTGCTATATATGAAACTTGCTTGTTTTTGCATGTAGCTTCAGATTATCATGTTGCATCCTTGTTTTGGTGTGTTTGCTTGATGTTTGGGTGCATTTTGCATCAATGCCATGTTTAACTTGTTTTGCTCATATCTTCTAGGCCGTAGCTCCGAATCTAATGAACTTTATATGTAACTTGACTAGAATCTCGTGTAGATCATCTTGGTGCATCTTAACTTGCTGTTTAACAACTTGAACATAAGGTTTATTCATATCTGGACCAATTTCGAAATTTGCATATGAGGACTTACCGGAATTGTTATATGTTGTTCCCGGCCTCATTTAAACTTGTCTTGATGTGTTGTTCTTGTTTGCATCATCTCTTGCCATGAGTAGCTTCATGTAGTTTGGTCATGCATCATGCTTGTTGTGCATCATGCCTTGTTCATGTGTGGTGTGTTTACCTATGTTGTGTGCTTCTTCTTGTTAGTTCCTGTTTCGTTGCGATCGTGAGGATTCGTTCGTCTACGATTGGTTGGGCTTCATCCGTTCGTCTTCTTCATGGACTCGTTCTTCTTCCTTGTGGGATTTCAGGCAAGATGACCGCTACCCTGGATCTCACTACTATCATTGCTATGCTAGTTGCTTCGTTCTATCGCTATGCTGCGTTACCTATCATTGCTCTTCAAGCCTCCCAAATTGCCATGAACCTCTAACCTTTGACACCATTCCTAGCAAACCATTGCTTGGCTATGTTACCGCTTTGCTCAGCCCCTCTTATAGCGTTGCTAGTTGCAGGTGAAGTTGAAGATTTCTCCATGGTGGATAGAGTTATGTTGGGATATCACAATATCTCTTATATTATTAATGCATCTATATATTTGGTAAAGGGTGGAAGGCTCGGCCTTATGCATGGTGCTTTGTTCCACTCTTGCCGCCCTAGTTTCCGTCATACCGGTGTTATGTTCCCGGATTTTGCGTTCCTAACACGGTCTGGTGATTTATGGGACCCCCCTGACAGTTCGCTTTGAATAAAACTCCTCCAACAAGGCCCAACATTGGTTTTACCATTTGCCTCACCACCACCTATTTTCCCTTGGGAGTAATTAACCCAAGGGTCATCTTTATTCAGCCCCCCCGGGCCAATGCTTGTCTAAGTGTTAGTCCAAACTAGAGCGCTTTGCAGCGCCACCTCAGGGAAACTTGAGGTCTGGTTTTAGTTGTATGGACTGCTCATCCGGTCGTGGCCTGAGATGAGATACGCACGGCTACTATCAGGATGTCGGCACGCTGGGAGGTCTTGCTGGTCTTGTTTTACCATTGTCGAAATGTCTTGTAAACCGGGATTCCGAGACTGATCGGGATTTCCTGGGAGAAGGTCTATTCCTTCGTTGATCGCGAGAGCTTGTCATGGGCTAAGTTGGGACACCCCTGCAGGGTATAAACTTCCGAGAGCCGTGCCCGCGGTTATGTGGCAGATGGGAATTTGTTAATGTCCGGTTGTAGATAACTTGACACTTGATCCGAATTAAAACGCATCAACCGCGTGTGTAGCCATGATGGTCTCTTCTCGGCGGAGTCCGGGAAGTGAACACGGTCTCTGTGTTATGCTTGACGTAAGAAGGTGTTCAGGATCACCTCTTGATCATTGCTAGCTTCACGACCGTTCCACTTGCTCTCTTCTCGTCTTATTTGCGTTGGTTAGCCACCATACTTGCTTAGCCGCTGCTGCAACCTCACCACTTTACCCCTTCCTTTCCCATTAAGCTTTGCTAGTCTTGATACCCATGGTAATGGGATTGCTGAGTCCTCGTGGCTCACAGATTACTACAACAACAGTTGCAGGTACAGGTTATGCGATGATCTTGACGCGAGAGCGATGCTTGCTTGCGTTGAGTTCTTCTTCTGCTTCTTCTTCGATCAGGGGATAGGTTCCAGTTCGGCAGTCTGGGCTAGCAGGGTGGATATTGTTTGAGTTTTTGTTTATGATTCATTCGTAGTCGGATGTTGTTCTTGTATGTTGTGATGTTGTATTCGTGTGGCATTGTATGCCTCTTGTATGTATCCCCATCTATTATGTAATGTTGATGTAATGATATCCACCTTGCAAAAGCGTTTCAATATGCGGGTCTATCCTTGGTGGGACCTTCGAGTTCCTCTTGGATAGGGTCGCATATTGGGCGTTACAAATCCATGCCGTACCATATCCTGTAGGTGTAACCTTTCGCTCAATACTCGAATCTACAATTGAAGTATCTGAAGCCGCATCAATCGAGGATACACGACGGAAGGAATTGTTAGTTCGCCTCACCTTCCCGAAGTGTGGGTTTGTTTGCTTTACAAATTTGGTTCTCTCTATGCCAACCCCTTCTCTTTTTCGTAAGACTGAGGTATAGGTAGGGCTAAAAAAGCAAAAAAAAGAGTCAAATCGCACCATCTCTATAAGTACATGTACATCGCCGCCCTCATCGCCGCCGTCTCGCTCTTTCGCATACATTGCCACATGGCCCGCACCGTCCTCAAAATCTCCCACTCATTGTCAAACCAACTAAGGATCTCCTTCAACCTGGCTAACTTTACCTGGTCGCCGCCGGTGATCTACCTGATTCGCTGCTGCATCCTCTCCATAGATGTCCTTCTGAGTGGTCCGGTGCTAGCTTTGGAAGATGGGAGGAGAGACGGTGGTCTTGCAATAGAGAAGAGGGAGAGGCGAGACGGTGGTTTTGAAATGGAGATGATGGAGAGGAGAGGAGGTGGTTTTGCAATGGAGAAGATCGAGAGGGAGAGGCGAGGCGGTGGTTTTGGAATGGAGATGATGGAGAGGAGAGGAGGTGGTTTTGCAATGGAGAAGATCAGAAGAGGGAGAGGCGAGACGGTGGTTTTGGAATGGAGATGATGGAGAGGAGAGGAGGTGGTTTTGCAATGGAGAAGAGGGAGAGGAGAGGAGGTGGTTTTGCAATTGAGAAGAGGGAGAGGAGCGTGCGGCAGCGATTTAGGATTGGACGAGAGGGCCGGCGCGCTGTGACTGGATCAAAATCAAAATCAATTTACCCTTCAATTAAGAAAGCGACCCCACATTAACTAGTCTCCCTTTTATTCTGGGTCATAATTGACCATGATTTTCGCACATAAAATATATGTTATACGTTGCAAAAATAATATAATTTGAAAGTACATTCAGATACGAACCAAACAATACAATTTTTGGTGACATGCAGTCACATTTTGCTTTGTCAAATATAGTACGTGGTCAAATTTTGACCCAAAATACGCAAAACAACAAAAAAATACTTCCAAGACCAGCTCCGCTCTTCCGCTCTTCTCCTCTTAAACCACCGCCGCTCCTCTCCTGTTCCAGTATAAATCCAGCGCTGCTCCTCTCCTCTTCCATTTGAAAACCACTGCCCCTCCTCTCCTGTTCCAGTCCAAAACCAGCATCGCTCCTCTCCCGTTCTAATCCAAAACAATCGCTGCTCCTCTCCTCTTCCATTCAAAAACCACCGTCGGCGAGTGAAGGTGTTGTGGAGAAGTAGATTGATGGAGTACAACCGATACGTGAGGATCGCTGACGGCGACCCTGTGAAGCTAGCTAGAATGTTGGAGATACAGTCTTGGTTTGACAACAAGGACTGTTGGGGAACGTAGTAATTTCAAAAAAATTCCTACGCACACGCAAGATCATGGTGATGATATAGCAACGAGGGGAGAGTGTTGTCTACGTACCCTCGTAGACCAAAGCGGAAGCGTTGACACAACGTAGAGGAAGTAGTCGTACGTCCTCCCGGTCCGACCGATCCAAGCACCGTTACTCCGGCACCTCCGAGTTCTTGACACGCCAGCGTACAGCTCGATGGCGCACCTCGATCTCCAATCCAGAGAGGCTCCGAGGGGAGTTCCGTCGGATGACGGCGTGGTGGCGATCTTGATGTTCTCTGTCGCAGGCTTCGCCTAAGCACCGCTACAATATGACGAGGTGTAATATCGTGGAGGGGCACCGCTTTACGGCTAAGGAACGATCAATGATCAACTTGTGTGTTTAGGGTGCCCCCTACCCCGTATATAAAGGAGGGAGGGAGGAGGTGGCGGCCCAAGGAGGCGCCATAGGAGGAGGAAACCGACTCCAAGTAGGTTTCCTCTTTTCCTAATCCAACTTGGAGGGAAGGAAGGAGTACTAGTAGTAGGAAGGAAGAGGGAAGGAGAAAGGAAGGGGGCGGCCCCCTCCCCAGTCGGATTGGGCTTGGGGCGCGCCCCTCCTTTGCTCCTTCTCCCTTTCTCCCACTTGGGCCCAATAAGGCCCATGTACTTACCGGGGGGTTCCGGTAACCTCCCGGAGCTCCGGTATATTCCCAAACTCTCCCGGAACCTTTCCGGTGTCCAAATTTATCCGTCCAATATATCAATCTTTATGTCTCGACCATTTCGAGACTCCTCGTCATGTCCGTGATCATATCCGGGACTCCGAACAACCTTCGGTATATCAAAATACATAAACTCATAATATAACTGTCATCGAAACCTTAAGCGTGCGGACCCTACGGTTCGAGAACAATGTAGACATGACCAAGACACGTCTCTGGTCAATAACCAATAGCGGGACCTGGATGCCCATATTGGTTCCTACATATTCTACGAAGATCTTTATCGGTCAAACCGCATAACAACATACGTTGTTCCCTTTGTCATCGGTATGTTACTTACCCGAGATTTGATCGTCGGTATCCAATACCTAGTTCAATCTCGTTACCGGTAAGTCTCTTTACTCGTTCCGTGTCGTCATCTCATAACTAACTCATTAGTTACATGCTTGCAAGGCTTAGGTGATGAGTATTACCGAGAGGGCCCAGAGATACCTCTCCGACAATCGGAGTGACAAATCCTAATCTCGAATTATGCCAACTCAACATGTACCTTCGGAAACACCTGTAGTACTCCTTTATAATCACCCGATTCGTTGTGGCGTTTGGTAGTACCAAAGTGTTCCTCCGTAAACGGAGTTACACAATTCTCATAGTTACAGGAACATGTATAAGTCATGAAGGAAGCAATAGCAGAATACTAAACGATCAAGTGCTAAGCTAACGGGATGGGTCATGTCAATCACATCATTCTTCTAATGATGTGATCCCACTAATCAAATGACAACACATGTCTATGGTCAGGAAACATAACCATCTTTGATTAATGAGCTAGTCAAGTAGAGGCATACTAGTGACCATAGTTTTATCTATGTATTCACACATGTATCATGTTTCCGGTTAATACAATTCTAGCATGAATAATAAACATTTATCATGATATGAGGAAATAAATAATAACTTTATTATTGCCTCTAGGGCATATTTCCTTCAGTCTCCCACTTGCACTAGAGTCAATAATCTAGATTACATAGTAATGATTCTAACACCCATGGAGTCTTGGTGCTGATCATGTTTTGCTCGTGAGAGAGGCTTATTCAACGGGTCTGCAACATTCAGATCCGTATGTATCTTGCAAATCTCTATGTCTCCCACTTGGACTTGGTCCCGAATGGAATTGAAGCGTCTCTTGATGTGCTTGGTCCTCTTGTGAAATCTGGATTCCTTTGCCAAGGCAATTGCACCAGTATTGTCATAGAAGATCTTCATTCGTCCCGATGCACTAGGTATGACACCTAGATCGGAAATGAACTCCTTCATCCAGACTCCTTCATTTGCTGCTTCAGAAGCAGCTATGTACTCCACTTCACATGTAGATCCCACTATGACGCTTTGTTTAGAACTGCAGCAACTCACAGCTCCACCATTTAATATAAACACGTATCCGGTTTGCGATTTAGAATCGTCCGGATCAGTGTCAAAGCTTGCATCGACGTAACCATTTACGACTAGCTCTTTGTCACCTCCATATACGAGAAACATATCCTTAGTCCTTTTCGTATTTCAGGATGTTCTTGACCGCTGTCGATGATCCACTCCTGGATTACTTTGGTACCTACCTGCCAAGCTTATTGCTAAGCATACGTCAGGGTCTGGTACACAGCATTGCATACATGATAGAGCCTATGGCTGAAGCATAGGAACACCTTTCATTTTCTCTCTATCTTCTGCTGTGGTTGGGCATTGAGTTTGACTCAACTTCACACCTTGTAGCACAGGCAAGAATCCTTTCTTTGCCTGATCCATTTTGAACTTTTTCAAAATTTTGTCAAGGTATGTGCTTTGTGAAAGTCCTATTAAGCGTCTTGATCTATCTCTATAGATCTTGATGCCCAATATGTAAGCAGCTTCACCGAGGTCTTTCATTGAAAAACTTTTATTCAAGTATCCCTTTATGCTATCCAGAAATTCTATATCATTTCCAATTAATAATATGTCATCAACATATAAAACTAGAAATGCTCTGAGCTCCCACTCACTTTCTTGTAAATCAAAGCTTCTCCAAAAGTCTCAGATAAAACCATATGCTTTGATCACACTATCAAAGCGTTTATTCCAACTCGAGATGCTTGCACCACCATAAATGGAACGCTGGAGCTTGCACACTTTGTTAGCACCTTTTGGATCAACAAAACCTTCAGGTTGCATCATATACAACTCTTCTTCTAGAAATCCATTCAAGAATGTAGTCTTGACATCCATTTGCCAAATTTCATAATCATGAAATGCAGCAATAGCTAACATGATTCGGACAGACTTAAGCATCGCTACGGGTGAGAAAGTCTCATCGTAGTCAACCCCTTGAAGTTGTCGAAAACCTTTCGCAACAAGTCGAGCTTTGTAGATAACATTACCATCGCGTCGGTCTTCTTCTTAAAGATCCATTTATTCTCAATGGCTTGTCGATCATCGGCAAGTCAACCAAAGTCCATACTTTGTTTTCATACATGGATCCCATCTCGATTTCATGGCCTCTAGCCATTTTGCGAAATCTGGGCTCATCATCGCTTCCTCATAGTTCGTAGGTTCATCATGGTCAAGTAACATGACTTCCGAATAGGATTACCGTACCACTCACTGTGCGGATCTTACTCTGTAGACCTCACGAGGTTTAGTAGAAACTTGATCTGAAGTTTCATGATTAATATCATTAGCTTCCTCACTAATTGGTGTAGTTGTCACAGAACCGGTTCTTGTGATGAACTACCTTCCAATAAGGGAGTAGATACTGATTATCTCATCAAGTTCTACTTTCCTCCCACTCACTTCTTTCGAGAGAAACTCCTTCTCTAGAAAGGATCCAATTTAGCAACGAAAATCTTGCCCTCGGATCTGTGATAGAAGGTGTACCCAATAGTCTCCTTTGGGTATCCTATGAAGACACATTTCTCTGATTTGGGTTCGAGCTTATCTGGTTGAAGTTTCTTCACATAAGCATCGCAGCCCCAAACTTTAAGAAACGACAACTTTGGTTTCTTGCCAAACCATAGTTCATAAGGCGTCGTCTCAACGGATTTTGATGGTGCCCTATTTAACGTGAATGCGGCCGTCTCTAAAGCATAACCCCAAAACGATAGCGGTAAATCGGTAAGAGACATCATAGATCGTACCATATCAAGTAAAGTACGATTACGACGTTCGGACACACCATTTCGTTGTGGTGTTCCAGGTGGCGTGAGTTGTGAAACTATTCCGCATTGTTTCAAATGTAAACCAAACTCAGAACTCAAATATTCTCCTCCACGATCGATCGTAGAAACTTTATTTTCTTGTTACGATGATTTTCTACTTCACTCTGAAATTCTTTGAACTTTTCAAATGTTTCGCACTTGTGCTTCATCAAGTAGATATACCCATATCTGCTCAAATCATCTGTGAAGGTGAGAAAATAACGATATCCGCCACGAGCCTCAACATTCATCGGGCCACATACATCTGTATGTATGATTTCCAACAAATCGGTTGCTCTCTCCATAGATCCGGAGAACGGTGTTTTGGTCATCTTGCCCATCAGGCACGGTTCGCAAGTACCAAGTGATTCATAATCAAGTGATTCCAGAAGTCCATCAGTATGGAGTTTCTTCATGCGTTTTACACCGATATGACCTAAATGGCAGTGCCACAAATATGTTGCACTATCATTATCAACTCTGCATCTTTTGGTTTCAACATTATGAATATGTGTATCACTACTATCAAGATTCAATAAAAATAGACCACTCTTCAAGGGTGCATGACCATAAAAGATATTACTCATATAAATAGAACAACCATTATTCTCTGATTTAAATGAATAACCGTCTCGCATCAAACAAGATCCAGATATAATGTTCATGCTCAACGCAGGCACCAAATAACAATTATTCAGGTCTAAAACTAATCCCGATGGTAGATGTAGAGGTAGCGTGCCGACCGCGATCACATCGACTTTGGAACCATTTCCCACGCGCATCGTCACCTCGTCCTTAGCTAATCTTCGCTTAATCCGTAGTCCCTGTTTGAGTTGCAAATGTTAGCAATAGAACCAGATCAAATACCAGTGCTCTGCGAGCATTAGTAAGGTACACATCAATAACATGTATATCACATATACCTTTGTTTACTTTGCCATCCTTCTTATCCGCCAAATACTTGGGGCAGTTCCGCTTCCGGTCCACCGATCGCTTGCGAGAAGCACTCAGCTTCGTGCTTAGGTCCAGACTTGGGTTTCTTCTCTTGAGCAGCAACTTGTTTGCTGTTCTTTTTAAGTTCCCTTCTTCTTCCCTTTGCCCTTCTTCTTGAAACTAGTGGTCTTGTTGACCATCAACACTTGATGCTCCTTCTTGATTTCTACCTCCGCTGCTTTCAAAGATCGCGAAGAGCTCGGGAATAGTCTTGTTCATCCCTTGCATATTATAGTTCATCACAAAGCTCTTGTAGCTTGGTGGCGTGATTGGAGAATTACATCAATGACGCTATCATCCGGAAGATTAACTCCCGCTTGAATCAAGTGATTATTATACCCGCACATTTTGAGTATATGTTCACCGACAGAATCTGTTCTCCTCCATCTTGCAGCTGTAGAATTTATTGGAGACTTCATATCTCTCAATCCGGGCATTTGCTTGAAATATTAACTTCAACTCTGGAACATCTCATATGCTCCATGACGTTCAAAACGTCGTTGAAGACCCGGTTCTAAGCCGTAGCATGGCACACCGAACTATAGAGTAGTCATCGACTTTGCTCGCCAGACGTTCTTAACGTCGTCGATCGATCGCGAAGCAGTTCGGCACCCAGCGGTGCTTCCAGACGTAACTCTTACAGGCAGCAATGAGGATAATCCTCGGGTTATGGACCCAATCCGTGTAATTGCTACCATCATCTTTCAACTTTGCTTTCTCAAGGAACGCATTAAAATTCAACGGAACAACAAAGACGAGCCATCTATCTACAAACAAACATAGACAAGCAAAATACTATCAGTATTAAGTTCATGATAAATTTAAGTTCAATTAATCATATTACTAAAGAACTCCCACTTAGATGACATCTCTAGTCATCTAAGTGATCACGTGATCCAAATCAACTAAACCATGTCCGATCATCACGTGAGATGGAGTAGTTTCAATGGTGAACATCTCTATGTTGATCATATCTACTATATGATTCACGCCGACCTTTCGGTCTCCGTGTTCCGAGGCCATATCTCAGATATGCTAGGCTCGCAAGTATAACTTGAGTATTCCGCGTGTGCAACTGTTTTGCACCCATTGTATTTGAACGTAGAGCCTATCACACCCGATCATCATGTGGTGTCTCAGCACGAAGAACTTTCGCAACGGTGCATACTCAGGGAGAACACTTCTTGATAATTAGTGAGAGATCATCTTAAAATGCTACCGTCAATCAAAGCAAGATAAGATGCATAAAGGATAAACATCACATGCAATCAATATAAGTGATATGATATGGCCATCATCATCTTGTGCTTGTGATCTCCATCTCCGAAGCACCGTCGTGATCACCATCGCCATCGGGCGCGACACCTTGATCTCCATCATAGCATTGTTGTCGCTTCGCCATCTATTGCTTCTCGACTATCGCTACCGCTTAGTGATAAAGTAAAGCAATTACTGTATGCGTTGCATTTCATACAATAAAGCGACAACCATATGGCTCTGCCGATTGCCGATAACTTCGTAACAAAACATGATCATCTCATACAATAAAATATAGCATCACGTCTTGGCCATATCACATCACAACATGCCCTGCAAAAACAAGTTAGACGTCCTCTACTTTGTTGTTGCAAATTTTACGTGGCTGCTACGGGCTTAGTGATGGATTCATGTACCTAGGGTAGGGTCATAGGCCTGACCTAAACGTCCTACCCAAGGACACTCTTAGAAGAGATCATCTTCCAGTCGACCAAAGAGGAACCCACTCGACCGATCGAAGGACTCGACCATGGAAGACTCACTCGACCATGAAGACTCACTCGACCACCAGAAGGTCAGAAGGCACTCTGCAACGCAACGGGTTGCTATTGAATGGACTTAATGATAGTTAAGGCACTTTATGAGGGGCGTTACCAGTAACGCCCCAGGCTCAATGTACTTTAACCTCTCCATTATGTGGGCTGGCTGGGGTCCTGGCGCACTCTATATAAGCCACCCCCCTCCACAGATAGAGGGGTTCGCACTCTTGTAATATCTACATTCATAATCCACTCGACCGCCTCAGGGCTCCGAGACGTAGGGCTGTTACTTCTTCCGAGAAGGGCCTGAACTCGTACATCGCTTGTCTTCACAACTACTCCATAGCTAGGACCTTGCCTCTCCTTACCTACCCCCCACTCTACTGTCAGACTTAGAACCACGACACTTAGCAAGAACCAGGATTCACAGCCGTGTCGCAGCCACAAGACCAGATTCACAATCGATCCGTCGCTGCGAATCTCGTCCAATCGCTCACAGCCCCATCGCCTCCAGCGGCGAGAAGGGCGCGACAACCGGCGAGAGCAAGATGGAGACCGGATGACAGCGCCGAGTGCCCCTTTCCCCTCAGGAAGGGTCACACGCCCTCGGCGGCAAGATGATGACGCCGATTCGATGCGGGCGAAGATTCCAATGACCCTGGGAACCAGCTTCGACGCGATCCATTATCGTGCAAGGCTTGGTCGACCGAACAGAGCCCATCGAGTGGACCCAAGAGAGATGCACCCACCAGCAATGAGTGCACATCTCGTCCGGAATGTTTTAGCGAGGCTATCGAGCCGCAGAATTCCCCCAATTTCAGATTGGCAACAGAGTCGAAGTTCATCGGGGAATCCAAGCCCAAACTTGGCTTGAAGATTACCGAGTGGCTATTCAGATCGGGGTGGGAATGATGAGGTGGCCATGAAGCATTTGCCCCTCATGTTGGAAGGTTACGATAGAGCATGGCTGAATCGCCACCTCCTAGCAAAGATATATACTTGGGAAGATTTGTCCCAGTGTTTATCAGACTTTGAAGGGACTTGCAAGAGACCGGCTGGTTTGACAGAGCTGCAAGTTTGTGTGCAGAAGACCAATGAAACTCTCCGAGAGTACATTCAGAGGTGGATTACTTTGCACCATACTGTGGAAAATGTGTCCGACCATCAGGCGGTTTGTGCCTTCAAAGATGGCGTCAAAAACAGAGAATTGAGTCTGAAGTTTGGTCGAACCGGGGACATGACCCTGAGTCGAATGATGGAGATTGCTAGCAAATACGCCAACGGCGAGGAAGAAGACCGACTCCGAAGCGGCAAATACAAGCCAAGTCAGTCGGAGAAGGGAAATTCCAGTCGGAAGCAGAACGAAAGCCGAGCCAGCAGCTCCTGGAGAGGCCCTGGCCGTGACTCAGGGGAAGTTCAAGGGGAAGCCGAAAGGATCCTGGAATCCAAAGAAAGTAAAAGATAAAGAAGGAAATGACGTGATGGATATGCCATGCCATATTCACACGAAGAAAGATGAAGAGGGCAACATCATTTACCCGGCACACCACTGCCAAATGTCGGCTCCCGATCCAAAGCGGCCAGGGCAAACAGCCTAAGGACAAGGAGAAGGAGCCGACAAGGCCGAGACAAAGAGGACAAGGAGGAAGAATATCCGCATGTCAACTCCACTCGATGATCTTCGCGGATGTGGAAAGCAAAAGTCGATCGAAAGTCATTAACCGTGAGGTAAACATGGTTGCCCCAAAAGCCAAGTTATGTGAAGTGGTCCCAAACACCCATCACTTTCGACCAATCTGATCACCGACTCACATTGCCACCCCCGGGCGGCAAGCGTTGATGGTCGATCCATTTGTCGAAGGCACTCGATCGACGAAAGTGCCGATGGATGGTGGTAGTGGGCTGAATTTGTTATATGCGGATACGTTGAAAGGGATGGGCATTCCGATGTCCCGACCGAGCACCAAAGAATATGAGTTTCCACGAGTCATACCAGGAAGAAGGCCAACTCACTCGGCCAAATAGCCCTGGACGTGGTTTTTGGTGATTCCAAGCACTTTCGCAAGGAAAAGTTAACCTTTGAGGTTGTGGATTTTCAGAGTGCATACCACGCCATTTTGGGGAGGCCAGCCTATGCACGATTCATGGCTCGACCATGCTACGTGTACCTCAAACTGAAAATGCCAGGCCCAAAGGGAGTGATCACTGTCACCGGCGATCGGAAGAAGGCAGAAGAGTGCTTTCAGAAGGGCTCAAAAATTGCCGACTCCCAAGTGACAGCGGTCGAATTCGACGAATACAAGCAAAACGCAGATCCGAGTGATTTGTTACGATTCAAGAAGCCAACCACAGAGTCGCATTTCGATTAAATGCGGTGAGACGGCCGATCCATATTCACCCGACCGATCCCAATGCAGCCCGACCCACATCTCCACAACACTCGACCGAAATAGGAAGAAGCGCCATCCAGTTCCTCCGTGAGAATCGACATTTCGCATGGAAGCCACCGACATGCCGGTGTTCCTGTGGAACTGGCTGAGCATCGCCTCGAGTCGACAAGTCAACAAAACCAAATCAAAGAGCATCTTGGCGGTCCGCCGTCTAGAAGAGAAAAGCTATTGGTGAAGAAGTGGCTCGATTTGTTGGCAGCGGATTCATCCGAGATATATCACCCGAGTGGCTTGCCAATGTCGTTATGGTTCCCAAGAAGGACAACTCACTCCGCATGTGCATTGATTTTAAGCACATCAATCGGGCCTGCCGAAGGATCATTTTCCTCTCCCGCATAGATCAAATTGTTGACTCGACCGCGGGATGTGAAGATTGTCTTTTCTAGATGCATATTCCGGTATCATCGATCCGTCTCAGATGAGCCCGATGAAATAAAACAGCTTTCATCACTCCATTCGGTGCTTCGCTATATCACCATGCCATTCGGCCTCAAGAATGCCGGAGCCACATTTATGCGAATGATCCGTAAGTGTCTTCTCACCAAATCACCGGAATGTGGAAGCGTATATGGATGATATCGTCGTTAAGTCGCGAAAAGGTTTCGACCTGCTTGCTGACCTCGCCAAACATTTGCCAACCTCGGAAGGTACGATATCAAGCTCAATCCGTCAAAGTGCACATTCGAGTTCCCGTGGAAAATTACTCGGTTTTCGTTTCGGCGAAGGATCGATGCTAACCACGAAAAGATCGGCACTATTCTCCTAATGAAACGCATACAATGCAAGTGCACGACGTCCAGAAGCTTACTGGATGCTTGGCCGCTTTAAGTCAATTCATCTCACGACTCGGTGACAAGGCATTACCTCTTTACCGACTGATGAAGAAGGCTGACAAATTCGAGTGGACTCGAAGTCGATGCAGCGTTGCCGAGCTAAAAGCTCGCTCTCCACCCAGCCGGTGCTTGCTGCTCCAATCAATAAAGAGCCTCTGTTGCTTTACATTGCAGCCACTCGGACAAGTTGTCGATCTTGTGCTTACGGTTGGCGGAAGAGGAAGGAAAGGCCTTCAAAGTTCAGCGCCGGTGTATTATTTGTCCAAAGTCTTGACTCCATCCAAGCAGAGATATCCTCATTATCGAAGCTTGTGTATGGTATATACATGACCACAAAGAAGGTTGCTCATTATTTCTCCGATCATTCTATCACGATCGTCGTGACGCCCTTTATCGAGAGATCTTGCATAACAGAGACGCAACCGGTCGAGTGGCGAAATGGGCGATTGAACTTCTTCCCTTGATATCAAATTCGAGGCAAAGAAAGCCATTAAGTCCTGTGCTATAGCGGATTTCCTCGCTGAGTGGATTGAACAATAGCAGCCGAATGAAGTTCACTCAGAGCATTGGACCATGTTCTTTGACGGCTCCAAGATGCTGAATGGTTACTCTTGTGGGGTTGTTCTGGTTTCCCCGGAGGAGATAAGCTTAGGTATGTGCTCCAGATTCACTTTGATTCCTCCAACAATGAGGCAGAGTACGAGGCCCTCCTATATGGATTAGCATGGCCATCTCACTCGGTGTCCGTCACTTTGATGGTCTATGGCGACTCAGATCTAGTGGTCAATCAAGTGATGAAGGAGTGGGGCGTGAAGCCCAACTATGATTTGGATCTTGCAATGCAAAGAGGAAGCTGGAAAAAGAAGTTCGAGGGGTTGAACTCCATCACATCCCCGATCGAAAAATCAAGCAGCAGATGATCTGGCGAAGATAGGCTCCAAAAGAGAAGCCATTCAGTGGTGTATTTTTGGAGCATATACACACTCCGTCGATCAAGATCCTTCACAGAGGAAGCTCCACAGCCCAAGAGTGCCACGGACTCGACCGAGGTTGAGGTCCCGCGGTGGTCGACTTGGTCATGGAAGTTTTAGTGGTCACTCCCGATTGGACAATCCCATACATCAGCGTATATTCCGAGGAAGGAACTCCCGGAGGATGAGGAAGAGGCTCGACAGATCGTCCGTCGATCCAAAGCCTTCTTGTTATCAAAGAGCGGTTGTATAGAGAAAGCACGACGAGTCGGACAGAAATGCATAACGCCCGGAAGAAGGTCGAGTCATACTCAATGACATCCACTCGGGAACTGTGGTCACCATCGTCCTCTCGGACCATTGTAGCCAAAGCATACCGAGCCGGATTTTGGCCAAGAGCAAATGAGATGGCGAAAGAAATAGTGGACAAGTGCGAAGGATGCCGCTTCTTCTCCAATATGTCACACAAGCTGCGTCGCCACGAAGACCATTCCACTCGTCGGCCTTTTGCGGTATGGGGGTTGGACATGGTCGGTCCTTTGCGAACAGGTCGGGCGGTTTCACGCATGTCTTTGGTAGCGATCGACAAGTTCACCAAGTGGATTGAAGCTAAGCCAATCAAAAGTCTTGGCCTTGATCTGCTGTTTCCTTCATCGGAGCCGCGTTCAGATATGGGGTCCCGCGGCATTATCACGGATAATGGGTCGAATTTTGACTCGGAAGAATTCAGGATTTACGCAACGCCCAAGGCACACGAGTCGACTACGCCTCGATCGCCCATCCACGGTCGAATGGACAGGCGTAGCGAGCCAACGGATTAATCCTCAAGGGTCCAAGCCCGATCGATGCGAGATCTCAAGAATGCGGCCGGAGCTTGGGTTGTGAACTCCTTGATGCTTTGGGGTTTGCGAACCACGCCTAATCGGTCCGACCGAGAACTCCTTTCTTCCTAGTCTATGGAGCGAAGCAGTCTGCCGAAAGTGATCTCCTTCACAATGCTCCCGAATTGAACTTTACAATGAAGCGAAGCTGAGCAAGCGCATCGATGCAATCGACCTCCTAGAAGAGGAAGGAAATGGCTCGATCCGCTCGACCATCTACCAAAAAGACTTGTGTCGCTCAGACGCGAAAATGTGAGAGGTCGAGCCTTCCAGAAGGGATCTGGTCCTTGAGTGGATCAGCAGAAGCAACATAAGCTCGCTCCCTCCTGGGAAGGGCCCTTCATCGTCACAAAGGTTCTCCACAATGGGGCATATCGTCTCTACAACGTCGAACACAATATCGAAGAGCCCCGAGCTTGGAACGCGGATCTGCTCCGCCCGTTTTATACTTAAAGTTTTTCACTCGGAAGAGTTGTAATAAAATACTTCTGTAGTTCATGAGCTTCGAAATAATAGTGTCATAATTCCTTCATAATTTTTGTCACTTTTTATTTTTGTCCAGTAAAATTTTCCCCCAGTGGGTGGCTTAGTTGCGAATCCGTTTCGCCTAAGTTTGTACAAATCCTACCGAGTGGTAAGCCAGACTTCCACTCGGAGGCTTAAGCTGCAACTCGATGCTCGCCTAAGTTATTAAAAATCCTACCGAGTGGTAAGCGAGACTTCCACTCGGAGGCTTAGCTGCAGCTTAGTGCTCGCCTAAGTTATTAAAAATCCTACCGAGTGGTAAGCCAGACTTCCACTCGGAGGCTTAGCTGCAGCTCAGTGCTCGCCTAAGTTATTAAAAATCCTACCGAGTGATAAGCCAGACTTCCACTCGGAGGCTTAGCTGCAGTCCAAAGACTCGCCTAAGTGCAATGTGTACCCGCAAGGAGGACGAGGTGCAGGTCGACTGCGACCCTCTCCTCCGAGCTACACCATAAGTATAATGTGTACCCGCAAGGAGGACGAGGTGCAGGTCGACTGCGACCTTCTCCCCCGAGCTACACCATAAGTATGATGTGCGTTCACAAGGAAGACGAGGTGCAGGTTGTCTGCTACCCTCTCCTCCGAGCTTCGCCACAAATACAACGGAAATCCTACCGAGTGAAGAGCAAACCTCTCACTCGGGGGCTTAGCTACAGCCCAGTGCTCGCCTAAGGTATAAAAATCCTACTGAGTGAAGAGCAAACCTCTCACTCGGGGGCTTAGCTGCAGCCCAGTGCTCGCCTAAGGTATAAAAATTCTACCGAGTGAAGAGCAAACCTCTCACTCGGGGGCTTAGCTGCAGCCTAGTGCTCGCCTAAGGTATAAAAATCCTACCGAGTGAAGAGCAAACCTCTCACTCGGGGCTTAGCTGCAGCCCAAGACTCCTAAGGTATAAAAATCCTACCAAGTGAAGAGCAAACCTCTCACTCGGGGGCTTAGCTGCAGCCCAGTGCTCGCCTAAGGTATAAAAATCCTACCGAGTGAAGAGCAAACCTCTCACTCGGGGGCTTAGCTGCAGCCAGTGCTCGCCTAAGGTATAAGAAATCCTACCGAGTGAAGAGCAAACCTCTCACTCGGGGCTTAGCTGCAGCCAGTGCTGCGCCTAAGGAATAAGTCGATTGCAATCGGCATCTCATTGTTAACACGCAAAGGGCAATTCAAGCCAAGAGCAATCATATCCAAACATCCAATCCAAATTTAGGTCGATACCTAAAAGAACCGAGAGTGCTCGGGCACTAAGCACATTAAGGTTTTATCGGTTACAACTCCACTCGACATACCGAGGCAAATTTAAAGTCAAGGAAAGTTTTTACCCCTCCCGTGGAGGGCTGGATGGAGCAACGAACTCGTCAAGGTCAATCCCATCGCAATCCGTGTAGCAGCAGCGATGAAAGTCTCCATGAAGGACCGAAGTCGTGTTTCTTGGTGTTGGCCACTCGAGAGCCGCCACTTATCCTCTCGGGCATCCTTGCAATGGACTCGCGCCGGATATTGTAGGCGACATCTGCGCCACACCGAGTCAAGACTTCTTCCACTCTTGCACTCGGTCGGGGCGGCGTTCGGTCGAGCCATCAACGACTCGAGGTCATTTTGGAGTGTCTCCTAGGCCGAGGCGTCGAGTCGATGCGGGGCGTAGCAACCTTCAGCCTTGCAAGGTAATCCACGACAATGACAACACGGACTCGGTCGGAAGATGTTCATGGCGCTTTCATCATTCACGGAGAATTGACAGGTCAAGGTTCGTCTCGGTGGCTGGTTTCTTCTTCAAAGTTGCGGCAGAACTCTGCAAAGACAAAACCCCAAATCAAGAAAATAGTCGAATGGGAACATAACAGTTGGAAGAATTGGTCGAGTGAAGAAGATTACCTTCGAGCATAAGGAACAATTTTTTAGCAAGACCACCCAAGAAGCCTTCCAGGTCATTCTTTTTCCCGGTCAACCGGTTGATCCTCTCGGTCGAGTAGTCTTGTCGACTTTCATCGATCAACATCCTTGGTGGCAATGGCCGAGCAGCCTTGATTGGTGTTGTCTGTTCGAGCTTGGTGACCGAGGCTAGCTTTTCATCAGAGCTTGATCTTCTCGAGACAGCTCAAGCTCCTTCTTCCTCTGGGCCTCCTTCACCTTGCCTCAGAAATTACAGCAAAGTCAGGTTTGAAGCAAATGAGGGAGAAAAGAGTCGTCAAGTCTCACCAAACATACCTTTGGTCTCCTTCTTTGCCTTCGTCAGATTCTCCTGCACTAGCTTCAAGTCCAACTCGAGGTGAATATGCTTCTGCTCCAGTTCAGTATAGCGCGTCGCAAGATCGCAGGATTTCTACGAAGAGTCAATCGACAAAATGTCAAAGATGATTCACTTCCGAGTGAATAAAGAAAAATGATGCGTTTCTAAGACTACAGTCGAATGCAAGCATTCGACCATAGTCTCGGGGACTACACCCAGTGGGTGCACTCAGCGTGCCCCCACTGGTCTTATTCAAATGAGTCGACGATCGACCAAAAAAAAGTCGACCGATCGACCAAACTTCAGATGTAATCAATCGCTAGCGATCGACCACGATCTCGGGGATTACACCGGTGGGTGCACTCAGCGTGCCCCCACCGGTTTCCAAACCCATTCGCTCCATTCGAGTGATGATCAAGATTACTTATAAAGCCTAAGACCGATTGCCAGCCAAACCTTAGCCTTGGGGACTACACCGCCGGTGCACTCAGCGTGCCCCGCTAATACGGAGTTTTACCAACACACCCAAAGGGTGACTGCTATGAATTCCGAAAGAAAAGTTTTTGATAACATATCCTAACAGTAATGACGGTGGTCGATCGACCAACATTGCTCAAGGGCGGAGCTGGCGTCGTAAGCTGCTTGGCTCGCATCCCAACAATCTTCACCGCTCCATCATGATCCCCGCTGACGGATCGCCTCCTTATCAAGATTAGCCCGGTCCTCCGGGGCGTGGTGCGTGGCGAAGATCGAAGGCTGCCCGGCACTTTCGACGAAGTGGGTCGAGCACTCGTCAGCGGCACCGCGAAGGACACGGTATGTCGAGTGCCAGCCTCCCCTTCCGTCGCAACGGTCTCGGGCGCCGTCACATCTTGAGCTACTTTGCCAGTAGATGCCTTCCTGCTCCTCCTATTCCTCAATGGTTCCTCATCCTCATCATCGCTGCCGGAAGGGTGATAATGTCATTGGGTGGAGCTTGTAAAAGAGTCAAAGTCGAAATTATGAATCACCGACCAAGAACAAGATTAAAGTTGCAGCACTGGATTTGAAGTCGCCGTCCTCCATCTCATGGTCCTCGGCCTTGCCCGAGGTTTCGAAGTCGCAGACCAAGTTCCAAAGAATTAGTTGACGGTTCAAGTATCAACCAGAGAAATTTGTACGTAACAAGAAGACTTAAGTGATTTGTTTACCCCGATATGGTGGGGATGGACACTTTCATTTTTGGCAAAGGTTTGGTTGGCTTCGACGGAGCTACCTTCGATCGCTTCGCGCTTTCTCGGTCGGACCGGAGAAGCGGTCCGAGGCGTTTGGTCGATCATGAGGCATCAGAACTCCCTACCGCGTTCACCAAAGGGTCGTGCACAAGTTTTGACCGCCTTTCCGAGCGCGGTGGTGCAACCTCCTCCTCTTCATCCTCGTCATCATCATCCTCGTCATCATCATCGTCGTCGTCGTCATCTTCTGCAGCTTCTGAATCCCACTCTTCCTGGCTCTCACCCCCGCTGGCTTCCCCCTCCTCAGTCGGAGTCTGAGCGCCATTGGGCATTGAGTATAGCTCGGTAAGGGCCTGGAAATATCAAAGCAGAGCTCAGTCGACCAAATCACAGAAACACATTCGACGGATATACAATGGAAAACAGAGCAAATGTACCTTTTCTGGAACGCTGTTGTGGTCAAGTGGGGAAATCCTCCGGGATCCGCGAGGGTTGTCCTTGTTCCCAGTGATCGCGGCCATCCATCTTTCCACTATGGCATCGTCGACTGCCTCCGGGTGGACGCGGTCTCGCCTTGGTGCCAAGAATGCAGCCACATGCAAAGGGCTCGAATTGAAGAGGCTGGATTCGCCTCCGAAGAAAAACCTCCAAGAGGTCCATGCTAGTCACGCCGTCCCGAACCAGCTGCACCACGCGATCCATCAACATCTTCACCTCAGCTCTCTCCTCCGAACCACCTTCGTGGAGGAGGGTCTGCTCACTGACTCATGGTGAATGCAGAAGACCAGTCGATCGTCCCTGCGTCGTCTCGTTCCGCAGTAGAACCAGGTCGATCGCCACCCCGACCGACTCGGGAAAGACATAGCTGGAAGGTGCTTTTATTCCTCAACTGGACCCCTAAGCCACCGCACATCTGAACTACTTGGGTCTTCTCGTCACGGGGCTTGCCTTCTTCACGACCTGAGAGCGACATGTGAAGATATACTTGAACAAACCCAAAGGCGGTCGACAACCCGGAAGTTTTCGCACATAGACACAAACGCAGCAAGATACGCGATGGAGTTTGAGTAAAATGGTGGAGCTGGGCTCAAGAAATTCAGAAAACCCGAAAGAAAACACTCGTGGCAGCGAAAACCCTCGGTCGACATGGGTGGCCAGGCACACACTCACCCTCTTCCGGCCGAGGCTGCCACTCTTGGCCAGAAGCCTCGCCCGCGCCGTGGGGATCAACCCGTCGTTGGCCATATCGAGGAGATCCTTCTCCACGATGGTCGATGGATCCAATCTCCTCGACCCAGCCCTTCGCAAGCGGGATCTCGACGAGGAACCGCCGCGGTGGTAGATCTCCCCTTCGCTTTCTCGGCGCCGACGCTTTCTCCGCCGCCGGCGCTTTCTTCAGACGCTCCAAAGACCGCCGTCTTCTCTTTGCCCATGGCTGCCGGCGAGAATCGCAGGAGAGGAAGTAGCAGAGCGGCAGCGGTTGCAGAGGGCGGAGACGAAGAGAGCAGAGGAGGAAGAACGGGTATCTTGTCGTGAAGCCCTCGCGAGTCGCATTTATAGCATCCCTTCCGAGTGGATGACAGGTGGACCCGAACAATCTAATCATATCCCGAACAGTTGCACTGCGTGATACGTGGCGGAAAAAGCGGTGCGGAGATCGAGGCGTCCCTGTTATGTCCCATCCGAGCGCCGCAGTCCGCTTCAACCTTCAAGGCTTCCCCAAATTTCAGATCCCGCGAGATCCGCGAGGGACGATCGGTCTGCTCAAGTGCGAGATTTCCTGCGATCCGTCGCCGAATAGCAAAGTAAAAGAAGGTCACTCGACTAAAGAACAAGAATGGATCGAGTCGACTGAAGAAAAGTTGCTTGTTATCAACAGAGAAGATCTTGATCCGAGACAACACGTAGCCAGTATGCAAAAGGCAATCGGAAACAACGTCAACTCCTCCTTCACTCAAGCCTCAATCCATTCGGGGGCTAATGATGGATTCATGTACCTAGGGTAGGGTCATAGGCCTGACCTAAACGTCCTACCCAAGGACACTCTTAGAAGAGATCATCTTCCAGTCGACCAAAGAGGAACCCACTCGACTGGACTGGAAGGACTCGACCATGGAAGACTCACTCGACCATGAAGACTCACTCGACCACCAGAAGGTCAGAAGGCACTCTGCAACGCAACGGCTTGCTATTGAATGGACTTAATGATAGTTAAGGCACTTTATGAGGGGCGTTACCAGTAACGCCCCAGGCTTAATGTACTTTAACCTCTCCATTATGTGGGCTGGCTGGGGTCCTGGCGCACTCTATATAAGCCACCCCCCTCCACAGATAGAGGGGTTTGCACTCTTGTAATATCTACATTCATAATCCACTCGACCGCCTTAGGGCTCCGAGACGTAGGGCTGTTACTTCTTCCGAGAAGGGCCTGAACTCGTACATCGCTTGTCTTCACAACTACTCCATAGCTAGGACCTTGCCTCTCCTTACCTACCCCCCACTCTACTGTCAGACTTAGAACCACGACACTTAGCAAGAACCGTTCTTACCTACGCATCAAAACCACAATGATAGTTTGTCAAATAGACTCCGTTTTAACCTTCACAAGGACCGGGCGTAGCCTTTTCAGTTCAACTAAAGTTGGAGAAAGCAGACACCCGCTAGTCACTGTGTGCAAAGCACGGCAAGAAACCAGCCTCGCGTAAGCGTCTGGCGTAATGTCGGTCCGGGCCGCTTCATCCAACAATACCGCTGAACCAAAGTATGACATGCCGGTAGGCAGATGACTTATATCGTCCACAACTCATTTGTGTTCTACTCGTGCATATAACATCAACGCATAAAACCTAGGCTCGGATGCCATTTGTTGGGGAACGTAGTAATTTCAAAAATTTCCCTACGCACACGCAAGATCATGGTGATGATATAGCAACGAGGGAGAGTGTTGTCTACGTACCCTCGTGAGACCGGCGAAGCGTTGACACAACATAGAGGAAGTAGTCGACGCCCTCCCGGTCCGACCGATCCAAGCACCAAGCATTCCGGCACCTCCGAGTTCTTGACACGCGTCACAGCTCGATGGCGCACCCTCGATCTCCAATCTAGTAGAGGCTCCGAGGGGAGTTCCACAAGACGACGGCGTGGTGACGATCTTGATGTTCTCCTGTCGCAGGGCTTCGCCTAAGCACCGCTATAATATGACTGAGGTGTAATATCATGGAGGGGGGCACCGCACACGGCTAAGGAACGATCAATGATCAACTTGTGTGTTCTAGGGTGCCCCCTACCCCCGTATATAAAGGAGGGAGGGAGGAGGTGGCCGGCCCAAGGAGGGGGCGCGCCATAGGAGGAGGAAACCTACTCCAAGTAGGTTTCCCCTCTTTTTCCTAATCCAACTTGGAGGGGGAAGGAAGGAGTACTAGTAGTAGGAAGGAGGAGGGGAAGGAGAAAGGAAAGGGGGGGCCGGCCCCCCTCCCCAATTCGGATTGGGCTTGGGGGGGCGCGCCCCCCTCCTTTGCTCCTTCTCCCTTTCTCCCACTTGGGCCCAATAAGGCCCATGTACTTACCGGGGGGTTCCGGTAACCTCCCGGAGCTCCGGTATATTCCCAAACTCTCCCGGAACCTTTCCGGTGTCCAAATATATCCGTCCAATATATCAATCTTTATGTCTCGACCATTTCGAGACTCCTCGTCATGTCCGTGATCATATCCGGACTCGAACAACCTTCGGTACATCAAAATACATAAACTCATAATATAAGCATCATCGAAACCTTAAGCATGCGGACCCTACGGTTCGAGAACAATGTAGACATGACCAAGACACGTCTCTCGTCAATAACCAATAGCGGGACCTGGATGCCCATATTGGTTCCTACATATTCTACGAAGATCTTTATCGGTCAAACCGCATAACAACATACGTTGTTCCTTTGTCATCGGTATGTTACTTACCCGAGATTTGATCGTCGGTATCCAATACCTAGTTCAATCTCGTTACGTAAGTCTCTTTACTCGTTCCGAATACGCCATCTCATAACTAACTCATTAGTTACATGCTTGCAAGGCTTAGGTGATGAGTATTACCGAGAGGGCCCAGAGATACCTCTCCGACAATCGGAGTGACAAATCCTAATCTCGAATTATGCCAACTCAACATGTACCTTCGGAAACACCGTAGTACTCCTTTATAATCACCCGATTCGTTGTGACGCTTGGTAGTACCCAAAGTGTTCCTCCGGTAAACGGGAGTTACACAATTCTCGTAGTTACAGGAACATGTATAAGTCATGAAGGAAGCAATAGCAGAATACTAAACGATCAAGTGCTAAGCTAATGGGATGGGTCATGTCAATCACATCATTCTTCTAATGATGTGATCCCACTAATCAAATGACAACACATGTCTATGGTCAGGAAACATAACCATCTTTGATTAATGAGCTAGTCAAGTAGAGGCATACTAGTGACCATAGTTTTGTCTATGTATTCACACATGTATCATGTTTCCGGTTAATACAATTCTATCATGAATAATAAACATTTATCATGATATGAGGAAATAAATAATAACTTTATTATTGCCTCTAGGGCATATTTCCTTCAAGGACAACCTAGCAGCGACGGCGACATCCATGGCCAAATATCTGCAACAGAGCGAAAAGGCGGCGATACTCCCGGAGGGAGTCGCGCCGGAGTACATAGAGCTGCTCCTCTGGGCCATGGAGCAAACAGATTCACCAAATCCGATCGTGAGGGAGCGGTGGTGGGAGTATCGACCCATGATGGAGCATCCACCAGAGATTGAAGGATCGAGCATCTACAGGGTATCATTTGTGAGGGTGTCCTGCCAGAGCGAGCCGGTGGAGTCTTCGTCGACCGAACGCAACTGCAAGAGGAGAAAAGCAGTTGGCCCGATGACGCTTCCCGCCATCGTGTCCTCGCCGATCACATCATCTCACGGGCGGTCTGTCACGCCGAGGAATAGGAGGGGTTGCCCCCAGCCCAATAGTCGGGCAGGTTGTGAATTGTCGAGGAGCTTAGGATTGTCGATTTGCGTTTGTGAATTGTGTTTTGTGTTGTGTATTTTGAGAGTACTTTCAGATATGAATGTCTTTTGAATTTCAGATTTGCATATTGAGCATATGAAGTATTTTATGAATTCTAGAGATCTATTTTTAGCACTTAAAAATGTAGTTTCATAGGAGTATAAAAGTGCGAATAATGTGATTCTCGAGAAGAAACGCAAGTTTCGGGCCAGATAAGAAATCGCAAGTTCGGGCCAGATAAGAAACGCAACTTTCAGAGGCGAGCATTTATATTAACACGGCCTTTTCAAATAGGGTTAACATCATGTTGGAAGTTTTATTCATGGTCGAAAATGGAACTACCAGCCAGTTAACATCATGCTGATCAACATTCATGCGTAGCACATCTTCATATGATGCACAGTCAAAATGCCCACACAATGTCGAGTGTGCGAAACATAGAGAAAACGAGGGATGAAGTTTTGGCAAGTGTTGGACGTGGTTTTGGGATGCCCCGTCTAGGCTTTTATTTTTAACATGCGCAGCCCACAACCTTGGATGGGAGGTCCTTAGGCCTGTTTGTATTTTCTTAGGGCCCTCATGTATCGACCGGCCTATGGACCTCCCATCGAGGTTTTATGTTTGGCAGCCCAATTTATGTATTTTTTTAAAGAAAATGCACAGGTCTGTTCTATTTTTCTATATAAGAATAGGAATGCTAGGTCCAACTTATGTTTCCCTTCTAACTATATTATATATATTTAAATTATTTTATATGTTATCATATATTATTTTTATTGTCATCATATATTTAACAGATACTTATATATGTAAGAAAACAATATCCCACATCTTATTAACTTATAAAAATAATTTCTTAACAAATAAAATCCTGGATTGTTTTGGCACGAAAATCCTAGTGATTGTGTACAAAAGCTTGGTAAGATTTAAGGACGAATGTAATAATATCACTTATTATTTAAATATATTTATAACAAAATGCTCAGCCCTTTTTATTTTTTGATAACATTGCTGGCCCAACCCAACATTATAATTAGAATCAGCCCAGCAAAATCATGTATTTCGAGAAAGTGCAAATGGCCTATAATTTTTTAAGAAATAAAATAAATGAGCCGCATGGATGCTACATTATTTGTTCACCCAGCCCAGCTAATGGCTGTAATTCAAAAAAAGATCAAATTGACTGTAAATTCTACCGCGCAAAAAAAAACTGTAAATTCTAAAAAAATTGGTTGAATACGTGCCACATTTTTGGAGGCTGAAATGTGGGCCAATAGGTCGAAGCCAACGCAAGCCGTTGTCAATTTAGTCAACAAATGATTCTGACATGTTAGCCGTTGGATTTACATCCAACGACCGGCATCCATCTTCAATCTCTCGTCTTCTTCCTCCAGCGCCGCCAGGACCACTTCCCGCCTCCTGCTGCTAGCAGCTCTGCTTAGCACGCTTCGCTGTGAAGCGCTACTCCACCATTGGCCAGGCCATCTCTCCATCCCTCCACACCTCCTGTTCTCCTCCACCGACTGCCGAACCACACCGCACTAGAACCAGTTAACCCTCGTACACCTCTCCGTCTGCGACTCTACTCCCGCGTCTTCCCATCTCCGGCTCGTTGTTGTCCGGGGCCTCGCCGTCGTCCACCACCTTGGATGCGCTCGGCGCAGCGTGGTCAACGTGGTCAATGAACGACACCATCGGAAGTAGACTGTGCGTGGAGAAGCTGACAGCTGGGTCCAGGGCCGCACACAAGGAAATGCCTCCTTATTACGCGCAAAATAATGATTCCTCCACCTGACATCTGGGACCCACCGGAAGGGCCTCTGTATTTTGCGAAAAAAACGTGCCCCCCGCTGACATGTCGGACCCACCAGCTATATTCGCATGCAAGGAAGTGCCTCCTTATTACGCACAAAAAAATGAATACTCCCCCTGCCAACTGGAACCCAGCATAGTGGGAGGCTGACTTGTGAGCCTACCAAGTTGACGGGGACGGAGGGCTTTGTCAACTTAGTCAATATGAACGATTCTAGCTCCTGTTACCGTACGATGTTCATCCAACGGCCATAGTGCTTCTTCAACCTCTGGTCTTCTTGCTCCAGCCGCCCAAACCAGCGTCTGTCGTGCCGCGTGCTCCTGCCTCCCGTGGCAGGCTGTGATGCCGCTGAGGCCTCACCGCCCCCTACTACTCCCACCGCTAGCCAGGCCATCCCTCTACTCACCCACACACCCTGTTATTCTGCGGCGACAGCAGCCTCACACCGCAGCCAAACCAGTGAACCCTCGTACTCTTCGCGTGGGCATCCACTTCTACATCTTCCCCGGCTCCGAGTCGTCCCCACCTAGGCCTCGCCGTCGTCCACCGTCGTGGTGCTCTCGGTGCGGCATGGTCAACGTGGTCAAGGAAAGACTTCCATCGGACATGGACTGTACGTGGAGAGGCTGACAGCTGGGTCCACGGCCGCAGCAAGGAAGTGCCTCCTTATGAAGCGCAAAATAATGATTCCTCCACCTGACAGCGGGGACCCACCGGACGGGCCACCGTATTTCGCGAAAAAAACATTTCCCCCTGATTGCTGGGACCCACCAGCTACATCTTCGCACGCAAGGAAGTGCATCCGGGCAAAAAAACGATTTGCCCCCCCTGACTGCTGGGACCCACCAGCTACATCTTCGCACGCAAGGAAGTGCGTCCGGGCAAAAACCATTCGCCCCTGCATACCGGGGACCCACCACTACATCTTCGCACGCAAGGAAGTGCGTCCAGCAAAAATGATTCTCCTCGATCGCTGGGACCCACCAGCTACATCTTCGCAGTAAGGAAGTACCGATACCGGGACCCACCTGGTCGAACCGTGCGTAGCGTTGTCATTCTGTCGCGAACGTGTACGTATATATATCTTGGTCGATGTAGAGGCACGCGCCGCATCGTAGTAGTAGGCGCGCGACGTAGCATGTACACGCATACACAATGCGGTGGTGCAAGAAAGAAAATACGGCCACGTACGTACATACGGGCAGGGTCTCGAATGCCTACTCGCGCATACGTACATGGCTGGGTCGGAACGGAGAAACAGCGTCGTCGTCATGTTCATGGGGAGCCAACTGGCTGGGTCAGAACAGAATGCGTGGTCGTGTTCATTAGGAGGGATTGGACGGAACAGGCAATGGAAACGAGGCCTGGCGTACCGCAGAACGGAGGAAACGGACCTCCTACATTCGGAACGGGGTCCTGTTGATCGGGAGGGGTGTGGCGTACTGCAAAATGGAGGAAACAGACCTCCTACGGTTGAAACGGGAGTCTTGTTGATCGGGAGGGGTGTGGCGTACCGCAAAACAGACGAAACGGACTTGTGTTGAAGTGCTACGGTCGAAACGGGGGTCCTGTTGATCGGGAGGAGTGTGGCGTACCGCAAAACAGAGGAAACGGACCTCCTACGGTCGAAACGGGGTCCTGTTGATCGAGAGGGGTGTGGCGTACCGCAAAATGCATTTAAACGGACTTGTGTTGGAGCACTACGGTCGAAACGGGGGTCCTGTTCATCGGGAGGGGTGTGGCGTACCGCAAAACGGGACTCCACAAGATACTATTCATCTCCACCGTCGACCTCCTCCAGCCTCCATGGGCTACCGTCGACCTCCTCCAGCCTCCACGGGCTCCTGTTCATCCAGCCTCCATCGCGCTACTCCACCGGCTACTGTTCACCCACCCCTCCACGGGCACCCCTCCACCGCTCACTGCTCATCCAGCCCTCCACACCATGGGGTCCTGTTCAACCACCCCTCCACGGGCACCCCTCCACCGCCTACTACTCATCCAGCCCTCCACACCACGGGTCCTGTTCATCCAGAGGCAATGTCACCGCCACCGCTCATCCAACCCCCCCCCATAACACTCACTGCTCATCCAATCGATCGGCTTTAGTTAGCGCAGAGCGAAGCGAATCGCTTGATCGGGTTCGATTAATACCATCGATCGATCGCCAGTTCGTGAACGCCAGAACTCGCAGTCTGCAATCGCCGGTTCGATTAGAGCCCAACGCCTCGCTTCGGGTTCGATTAGAGCTAACGCCTCAGACACACGCGTGCGTACATGTACGAGAGAAACGCATCGCTTCAGCCCCGACCGCCAATCGTGAATCGAACTTCCCGAAATTTTCCTTGCCCTCGCTTCTACCACGGTTTTTTCCGTCATGGACGTCCCAAAGAATGTCATGCACCGCATCTCCGCCTGCCGGAGATGAAAAGCCCATTTCGCCATGATTTTTGTCATAGAAGTAGGAGCCCACCACATCTATGATGATACCGGGTTTTGTCACAATTATCGTCATAGAAGTGTCATATGTATGACAGAAAAAAAATTCGTTCGGCCCAAAATGTCACGGATGTGTCTTTTTTTGTAGTGGTAGATTCAAGAGGATGAGTTTGGCTGCAGATTTAAGGATCCCGGAGACTCGATCATCCTTCTATCATGGTGAGCCTATGCCTTGGAAGATGGACGACAAGCCTACATCATCAACAACTCCTACTTCACCCCCTCCAAGGACATCATCACATGGGTATGGGCACTCCCCTTGGCAACTGCCAAGCTTGGGGGAGGTGCCCCGGTATCGTATCACCATCACACTCCTATCTTTACCTTTTTATTTAGTTTGATCCTTTTAGTAGTATATTGATCTAGTAGATTGAAGTTTTGATATCAAGTAGTTTTGAGTTTGGCTTTGTGATCTCTTTGTGTAATCGAGTCCGTGAGCTATCTATAATAAAGATTAGTGTTGAGTCAAGGGCTTTGCTATGTTGCTATGATCTTGAGGAAGTAGAAAGAATAAAAGAGTTCATATTGATCTTATGGCTAGTGATGACTTCACATATAGAAAGTATGAGGCATAAAAGTTGTTGAGAGTTAATAAATGTAGTTTTGGTCATCGTTGCAATTAATAGGAAGTGATAAGGAAAGAGTGGTTCACATACAAATATATTATCTTGGACACCTTTTATAATTGGGAGCACTCATTAAGTATGACATGCTAAAAGAGTTGACGTTGGACAAGGAAGACAACATAATGGTTTGTGTTTTCGCACATCTCGGTTAAAGTATATTGTCATTGACCTTCCAAACATGTTGAGCTTGCCTTCCCCCTCATGCTAGCCAAATTCCTTGCACCAAGTAGAGATACTACTTGTGCTCCCAAATATCCTTAAACCCAGTTTTGCCGTGAGAGTCCACCATACCTACCTATGGATTGAGTAAGATCCTTCAAGTAAGTTGTCATGTTGCAAGCAATAAAAATTGCTATCTAAATATGTATGACTTATAAGTGCAGAGAAAATAAGCTTTGTACGATCTTGTTGTGGAAGTAATAAAAGCGACGGACTGCATAATAAAGGTCCACATACAAGGGGCAATATAAAGTGACGTACTTTTGCATTAAGATTTCGTGCATCCAACCCTAAAAGCACACGACAACCTCTGCTTCCCTCTGTGAAGGGCATATCTTTTACTTTATGTTTTTACTTTATGCTTGAGTCAAGGTGATCCTCGCCTTTCCCTTTTTCGTTTTATCCTTTGGCAAGCTCCTCGTGTTTGAAAGATCATGATATATATATCCAATTGGATGTAAGTTAGCATGGGCTATTATTGTTGACATCACCTAAAGGTGAATACGTTGGGAGGCAACACAATAAGCCCCTATCTTTCTCAGTGTCTAGTTGAAACTCCATAACCACAAGTATTGTGTCAGTGTTAGCAATTATAGAAGACTACAAGATAGTTGAGTATGTGAACTTGCTGAAAAGCTCTATTGTTGACTCTTTCTGATGTTATGATAAATTGCAATTGCTTCAATGACTGAGATTATAGTTTGTTAGTTCTCAATGAAGTTTTTGAACCATACTTGACATTGTGAATTGATTGTTACTTGAGCATAAGAAATCATATGATAAAATCTATATGTGTTGTTGTAATAAGAATGATCATGATGCCCTCATGTCCGTATTTTATTTTTATCGACACCTCTATCTCTAAACATGTGGACATATTTTTTGATTTCGGCTTCCGCTTGAGGACAAGCGAGGTCTAAGCTTGGGGGAGTTGATACGTCCATTTTGCATCATGCTTTTATATCAATATTTATTGCATTATGGGTTGTTATTACACATTATATCTCAATACTTATGGCTATTCTCTCTTATTTTACAAGGTCTACAATGAAGAGGGGGAATGCCGGCAGCTGTAATTCTGGCTGGAAAAGGAGCAAACACTAGAAACCTATTCTGCACTGCTCCAAAAATCCTGAAACTCCACGAAACATGTTTTTGGAATTAATAAGAATTATTGAGCGGAAAAAATACACCAGGGAGGCCACACCCTGTCCAGGAGGGTGGGGGCGCGCCCACCCCTACTGGGCATGCCCCTGTCTCCTGGGCCCCCTGGTGGGCCCCCGGTGTCCATCTTCTGCTATATGAGAGCTTTTACCCTGGAAAAAATCGTGGGCAAGCTTACAGGACGAAACTCCACCGCCACGAGGCGGAACCTTGGCGGAACCAATCTAGGGCTCCGGTGGAGTTGTTCTGCCGGGGACACTACCCTCCGGGAGGGGGAAATCATCACCAACGTCATAACCAACGATCCTCTCATCGGGAGGGGTCAATCTCCATCAACATCTTCACCAGCACCATCTCCTCTCAAAACCCTAGTTCATCTCTTGTATCCAATCTTGTATCCAAACCACAAATTGGTACCTGTGGGTTGCTAGTAGTGTTGATTACTCCTTGTAGTTGATACTAATTGGTTTACTTGGTGGAAGATTGAGGGAGTCCCGGACTAGGGGGTGTCCGGATAGCCGAACTATCATCTTCGGCCGGACTCCTAGACTATGAAGATACAAGATTGAAGACTTCGTCCCGTGTCCAGATGGGACTTTCCTTGGCGTGGAAGGCAAGCTTGGCGATACGGATATGTAGATCTCCTACCATTGTAACCGACTGCGGTAACCCTAACCCTCTTCGTGCCTATATAAACCGGAGGGTTTTAGTCCGTAGGACGAACAACAATCATACCATAGGCTAGCTTCTAGGGTTTAGCCTCTCTGATCTCGTGGTAGATCTACTCTTGTACTACCCATATCATCAATATCAATTAAGCAGGCGTAGGGTTTTACCTCCATCGAGAGGGCCCGAACCTGGGTAAAAACATCGTGTCCCTTGTCTCCTGTTACCATCCGCCTAGACGCACAGTTCGGGACCCCCTACCCGAGATCCGCCGGTTTTGACACCGACATTGCTGCTTTCATTGAGAGTTCCTCTATGTCGTCAACTTTAGGCCCGATGGCTCCTTCGATCATCAACAACGATGCGGTCTAGGGTGAGACTTTTCTCCCCGAACAGATCTTCGTATTCGGCGGCTTTGCACTGCGGGCCAATTCGCTTGGCCATCTGGAGCAGATTGAAAGCTACGCCCGCCATCGTCGATTTGGAAGTTTGAACAACACGGCCGACGCGGAGACTTGATCTTCGACGGGTTCGAGCCACAGCCAAGCGCCGCCAAGATCACACGATGGGCACGATCTAGCTCGCCGCCAAACAAGTGCCTCGAGGTCGCACCGATCTCGCCCGACCCTTAGCTCGAGCCGATCACATGGATCGAGGATAGGTGGCTGGACACCGCCTCGGGGGCTGATATCTCTACGGCGATTGAGCCGAACACCAACCCTGTCCTTTGCGAAGCTCGTGACTCTAAGGTGCCGGACTCCTCTCCGGACTTCGAACCTTCCGTGCCCCTGCCAATCGAATCCGATTGGGCGTCGATCATGGAGTTCACCGCCGCGGACATCTTTCGGCACTCGCCCTTTGGTGACATCCTGAATTCACTAAAGTCTCTCTCTCTCTGAGGAGAGCCACGCCGATTATGGTCGAAGGTTGGGATGCGGACGACGAAGAAATTCGAAGCCCACCCACCACCCACTTTGTAGCCACTGTCGAAAGTTTAAATGACGTGCTCGACTTTGACTCCGAAGACATCGATGGTATGGATGACGATGTAGAAGACAAACATGAACCAGCACCTATAGGGCACTGGACAGCCACCTCATCTCACGATATATACATGGTGGACACACCTAAAGGAAGCGACAATGAGGAACAACGGGACGTCACGAGGGATCATTCCCTCGAAAAGCAGTCAAAACAGCGATGTAAGCGCCGCTCAAAGTCCCGCCTCGACAAAGACAGCAGCCATGCAAACCCAGCCATAGAGCAATGCGAACCGGTGGACGACGAACATGCTATCGAGCAACCGTCCGAACAGGACAATCTGGATAAACAACCCGTCCCCGGCGAAGATAACAATCCGGACGATCTCACACCGGACAAGTTACTAGAGCAGAAGAACCTCCACAAAAGGCTCGGCGCCACTGCGCGTAGCCTGAAAAAGCAGAAGCAGAAGCTCAAAACAGCGGAAGATGCGCTCAGAATCAGATGGAGCAAAGTACTCAACACCGCAGACAAATACGGCGATAGTCGCCAAACAAAGAGCTACCCGAAGCGAAAACTACTGCCCGAATTCGAAGAGGAGGCCGTAGAGCCCCGCAATCAACAAACAAGGAGACCACTCGATCGGATAGACGACCCCATGGCAAACATAGAGCGGCAAACGGCGCCACACACAAGCCGGCCCGCAATCCGCACACGGATTCACATCAAAAAGATGGCCCAGTTAGATCTATCTACGGGCCAAGAAAGCAAGCTCTAGTAAGAAATGCAACACATCAAGTATCCGAATACTACGGTACACCTAAATACAGGGGTGCCGCACACCCCCTTTGTTTCACCAATGAGGTTCTGGATTATGAATTTCCAGTGGGATTCAAGCCCGTAAACATAGAGGCATACGACAGAACAACAGACCCTGGAGTGTGGATTGAGGATTACATCCTCCACATACACATGGCTAGAGGAGATGACCTCCATGCCATAAAATACTTATCCCTCAAGCTCAAAGGGCCAGCCCGGCATTGGCTCAAAAGCCTCCCCAAAAACACCATTGGAAGTTGGGAAGAGCTCGAGGATGCTTTTCGGGCAAATTTTCAAGGGACCTATGTCCGACCTCCGGATGTAGACAATTTAAGTCACATAACCCAACAACCCAGAGAGTCAGCCCGAAAATTCTAGAACAGATTCCTTACTAAAAAGAACCAAATAGTCGACTGTCCGGACGCAGAAGCCTTAGCAGCTTTCAAACACAACGTCCGAGACAAATGGCTCGCCAGACACCTCGGCCAAGAAAAGCCAAGAACAATGGCCGCATTAACAAGCCTCATGACCCGCTTTTGCGCTGGAGAGGATAACTGGCTGGCAAGATGCAGTATCAGTGACCCAAATACATCCGAAGTCAGGCATGGAAATGGGAAACCACGATGCAGCAAGGACCAGCGCCGAACCAAGGGAAACAGCCCGAAGAGCACGGCAGTCAACGCCGGATTCAAAAGCTCACGGCAGAATCATAAAAAACTGCCCCCTAAGGATAACAGGGACGAGCTATCTAACTTAAACAAAATCTTGGACAAGGTATGCCAAATCCACAGTACCCCCGGGAAGCCTGCAAATCATACCCACAGAGATTGTTGGGTCTTCAAGCAGTCCGGCAAACTCAACGCCGAACACAAGGGGCTCGACACACCACGTGAGGACGATGACGAACCCCACAAGCAGAGCATCGGACAACAAAAGAATTTCCCACAAGAATTCAAATTAGTAAACCCACTTTGCATGACAAAAGGGAAAAACAGAACGGCACCCATAGATATATGCGCCATACGGCCTATCCCAGAGGAGTCCCGCCATTGGTTGTCAAAACCAATCACCTTCGACCATCAGGATTACTCTAGAAGTATCCGGAATGCAGGATGGACTGCCTTGATATTAGATTCGATAATCGACGGACTCCAATTTACACAAGTCCTAATGGACGACGGCAGTGATCTAAACCTGGTATATCAGAACACAATCCGCAAAATGGGGATAGACCCAACCAAAATTCGCCATAGCAACACTTCCTTTCAAGGGGTAATGCCAGGCCCATATGCCCACTGTACGGGCTCTCTATTGCTAGAAGTTGTGTTCGGCTCAGCCGACAACTTCCGCCGCGAAAAGTTAACCTTCCACCTCACCCCATTTACAGGTAACTATCAAACACTACTGGAGCGCAATACCGCATTATGCATCCCTCACACTTAAAATGCCCGGTCCACGAGGCATCATCTCCTTAAAGGGAAATATCGAGTGTTCCTCGAGCGCGAAAGATTGTGTGACTGCCTCGACAGCCACACACTAAACCGGCTTCACTAATCCAAGCACCTAAACAAGTCGTTCAGACCCCGGACACGGTTAGACCGAGTCCGGCGTAAACATACAGGGGCTTACCAGCTGCACACCCCCGCACAAGGGGCTCCGCACATATACAACAAGAGACAATAAAGCTCAATTTTATTCATTTTTTGAAACATACTTTGTTTATTTAATATAACATACATTTTCGCACGATCTTTTCAACTAAGTTCCTCTCTTTTGCAGATGAACACCGTCGACACACCGCCCGAGATACGCACAACGGAGACACAAAGCAGACGTGCGATGAGGGACTCATTGGAAGGATTCTTTTCGATTAAGACCCACAGAACCTTTTTTAATGTCTCTTGTTGATACACATCCCCGGTGTCTTGCTATAACCGAGGAGGAGGTCAAGCGTTTGGCATGGGCCACGCCGAATTTTATGCGTGCACTCGACACCGGGGCTTATTACTAAGGGCGTTGTTCGCCCGCTTTCATAAAGACCGAATACCTTAGGGAGTGTTCGGCGTCTCGAGTTAGGCCTTATATGCATCAGCTCGAATCATGTCTTTGGTCAAATGTTGGGTTTGCCCGCTCCGTGTTTTGCTGCCTTACGTTCCGCTCTATCGGCTAACACGGCACCGGAGAACTATCGCGATTGTGCCTGGTTCGCCCAAAGTAGCACCTCAAGAGAGAAAGCCAAAACCGATCATTATGATATAGTGTGAGACTGGTCAACCACTCGATGACCCGCTGGAATCTATAGGATTCCTCCGCATTGACGAAGGGGCATTTCCCGATCAGGCACATACGCGCCCCGAGTTCGGGTGAGCGCGGTGCCCCTAGGGGCTATATAGTAGCCCCACTGTCAAACTCCTATGGGTAAGTGAAAGTGATAAAGCATTATAGTCCGGTTGCCTAGTTTGCTACGCTACCACCTCCTTTATAGGACCAAGACGTTGGATCAAGTGTGAAAATGCGCTTTTGCAAACACCCCGCATTATATGCGTGAAATTTTTAAACGACGCCATCTTTCAGTTATATACACATATACATTAACGGCCGCATGGGAGGTATTTTAATTCTTGAAGGCACAAGTATAAAAAGCTTTTTATTTCATCGAACATTGTTTCACAATAATACATGTTATTCAACATAATATCCTTCGAGCAATCGCGTCTCTATTAAGCGAGCGCCTGCGAGAACTTCACGAAAATATTGCTCGATAGGTACTCGGCTTCCGTCTGAATCTGGGGATGCAACATCGGTGGCCTTCATCTCCGCCCAGTATGTCTTGACACAGGCAAGAGCCATCCGTGCACCCTCTATGCATGCCGACCTCCTCATTGCATTGATATGTGGCACCGCACCAAGGAACTGCTGCACCAAGCCAAAATAACTCTTCGGCTCGGGCCTCTTCGGCCACAAAAGACTCACGACATCCTTCATGGCAAGTCCGGATAACCTATTCAGCTCCACCCATTCGGCCAAGCAATCGGTTAATGGAAGAGGGCGCTCGGATTATGGGCGTGACCAAAAACCTTTTCCATTTCGCGATCCTTTGATCTCGAAGTGTTCGTCACGCGTCCGCAAAGACTTGCCGCCAAGTCGGATAAGCATCCTCCAAACTCCACACCCGGTCCAACTGAGCATATTTAGGATCCATGAATTTCCTCCATGGCGAAAAGGGCTTTCCACCCGTGATATCTCCGGCCTGACGCAGCTCCTCCTTCATAGCTCTCATCGCAAAGCGAGCATCCTTGGCCTCGGTAGCGGCCTTCTTTAGGTCCTCTTGTACCACTCGATCTTCTTTTTCAAGAAGCTTGCAGCGGTCGGCAGCATTCTTCAACTCCACGACCATCTCAGCCATTTCCTTCTTGCTTTGGCAGTGAGCAGCCTATTCGGCTTCTAGCTCTTCGGCCCCCTTTAAGGTAGCCGCGTCACTCTTTCTGGCCTGCTCCTTGGCTCGGGCGAGCTCCGTCCGAAGATTCTCCATGGCAGCGGCACCATCTGCATCAAGCATACATGTTGTAAGGCACGGGCATCAAGCTCCCTTACCAGGTGTCCGCGGAGAAATCACATACCTTGTGACTCGTCAAGCCGCTTATTGACAAGCGCGATGTCGGCATCCGCCACATCAAGTTGCCGCTTTAGTTCGGCAAATCCATCAGTATGGCTAGCCACCGGACACTTCGCCACCTACATAGGAAGGGCGACATATTATACCTGGGATTATGATCCTCGGTGCGCTATCATTTTTGACAACACACCGAGTCTCAGGGGCTACTATCTACGCAGGGTGCATTTTATATGCGGAACTGCCAGAATGTACATCATTTTGCGTACCCCAAAACCTATCAGTAAACTTCTGACGGCTACATGCAATCCGCTCTCAGCGGATGAAATCCTTTCAATCACCATACCAATTAACGCGCGGTGATCTTCTGAGATAGACGCTCGCCCGAGCAGATCCTTCAGCTCCTCCGACCGTACACCAGATGGTGCCGGACTCGTCCGATGGCCTTTTTCGAAGGCCGGACGCGAAGGGCTTTGAGGGGAAATATGACTGCCTTCCGGCCCCGCCAGACTCAGAGAAACCCTCCGCGATGACACCTCAAGGTCGCCCGCCTCGCACGACGGTACGACAGGGGGAGGCGTTTCGCTCTCTATCATCTCCGGACGAAGTACATGAGCTCTGCTGAGAAGGGCTGAGACCTGAACTACAAGGTAAAACTTCGGTTATCTTCATCAGAAATAGGGCAGGGATATCCTTTATTTTAATAAAAACTCCCCTTTTTACTTATGGCTCGGTGGAGGCTGATCCCTTGGGGCATAATCTTTGCCGAGAATCTCTCGCAGAGGACCCTCGACAAAGATTTCTTCCCCCGCTTTGAGACCATGGTCTCTGGGTCTTCAGAGGCGGTCCTCTTCTTTCCTTGGATGGAGGGATTCTCGATCCCTCCTTTCCTGGCAGCCTTCTTCGCGGAAGCGGTAGCTTCCTTGTTCCCCCCTTCACCTTCTTCCGAAGGCGCGACCTCCAAAGATCTGGGTAACACGGATCGGCGTGGTCTCGGGGGGGCCGGACACCTGATTAACTTTGCCTTCGCTATCCACTCCTGTTCAAGGGACAGCTCTTTTAAAAGGGCAAGTTTGTGATAAATATGAGATAGCGTGTCCGGGTGCAGGGCTACTTACTTGAGTATCCGGGCGATTGCAGCTCAGACATGCGTCCTCGGTCAAGTCCGGACACATCTCTTGTGATCCGAAGAAAAGCTTGTGCATCTCCACAGGCGTCGCGCCCATAAAATGCTGGAGAGATCGTGGTCCCTCTGGGTTAAATTCCCATAAGCAGAGGGGGCGACGTCTGCAGGACAGGATGCGACGAATCCGCATGACCTGCGCTACTACGACCAGAGTAATCTCTCTCTCTAGGAGGTCTCAAATGCGGCCCTGCAACAAGGGCACGTCCTTGGACGGCCCCCAGTCAAGTCATTTATTGACCCATGACGCTAGGCGCGATGGAGGACCCGAGCGAAAGGCAGGTGGCGCCACCCATTTGGTGCCTCTGGGAGCTGTGATATAAAACCACTCTTGTTGCCATAAGCTGAGCTCCTCTTGAAAAGAGCCCTCGGGCCACAGAGCATCAGCATTCTTGCTTATAATAGCCCCTCCGCACTCTGCCTGTTGCCCCTTGATCATCTTCGGCTCCACTTTGAAGGTCTTGAGCCACAATCCGAAGTGAGGGGTAATACGGAGGAAGGCTTCGCACACGACAATGAACGATGAGATGTGGAGGATGGACTCCGGATCCAAGTCGTGAAATTCCAACCCATAGTAAAACATGAGCCCCCTCACGAAGGGGTCCGTCGGGAAGCTTAACCCCCAAAGGAAGTGAGACGCGAACACCACGCTTTCACCAAGCTTGGGAGTGGGAATAACCTGCCCTTGGGCAGGAAACCTATGCGAAATTTCGCTGGTTAGATACCTGGCATCTCTTAGCTTTAGTACGTCTTCTTCCGTAACGGAGGAAGGCATCCACCGGCCTTCCAGGTCAGAGCCGGACATCATCGAAGGTCCGAAGCGCCTGAATCTGGAGCTTTGGGTGTTGGAACTCGAGGCGAGGGGCAGATTCGATTGAGATTGAAAGAAGGGAGTGGAGCCTTGGTCTCTTTATAAAGAGGTTGAATACCAAGAGCCTTCCCCGTGACCGTTCGGGACTCGCCTTCGATAGAGGAGACGTGCAACGGGCACGGTTGGGTTACCCATGCCCGTATTGATGAGAATCCCGGAATAAGGGGACATGATCTCTGCTTTGACAAGACATGCCAAGAAAACTGCCTCGCTAAACGCGCTCAGGTGGAACAATAAAAACGATTCGAATAAAGGCTTGGTCGTGGTGTGATGTCACGCCACGGAATACGTCAGCAGATTGAATTTGTGTAAATATTATTCTCTCTACGGTGGTATGTGGAACTTATTTTGCAGAGCCGGACACTATCCTTGTGTTCAAAATCTTCTATGAAGTATTCGGAGGAGGAACCCGCCTTGCAATGCCAAGACAATATGCGCCGGACTCATCGTCATTGAAGCCTGGTTCGGGGCTATTAAGGAGTCCCTGACTAGGGGGTGTCCGAATAGCCGAACTATCATCTTCGGCCGGACTCCTGGACTATGAAGATACAAGATTGAAGACTTCGTCCCGTGTCCGGATGGGACTTTCCTTTGCGTGGAAGGCAAGCTTGGCGATACGGATATGTAGATCTCCTACCATTGTAACCGACTCTGTGTAACCCTAACCCTCTTGGTGCCTATATAAACCGGAGGGTTTTAGTCCGTGGGGCGAACAACAATCATACCATAGGCTAGCTTCTAGGGTTTAGCCTCTCTGATCTCGTGGTAGATCTACTCTTGTACTACCCATATCATCAATATCAATCAAGCAGGAGTAGGGTTTTACCTGCATCGAGAGGGCCCGAACCTGGGTAAAAACATCGTGTCCCTTGTCTCCTGTTACCATCCGCCTAGACGCACAGTTCGGGACCCCCTACCCGAGATCCGCCGGTTTTGACACCGACAAAGATCATATGTTCAGATCCTTAATGCATATTATTACTCCTTTGATTATGAACATGAATATGCTTTGTGAGTAGTTACGTTTGTTCCTGAGGACATGGGTGAAGTCTTGCTATTAGTAGTCATGTGAATTTGGTATTCGTTCGATATTTTGATGAGATGTATATTGCCTTTTCCTCTAGTGGTGTTATGTGAACGTCGACTACATGACACTTCACCATTATTTGGGCCTAGAGGAAGGCATTGGGAAGTAATAAGTAGATGATGGGTTGCTAGAGTAACAGAAGCTTAAACCCTAGTTTATGCGTTGCTTCGTAAGGGGCTGATTTGGATCCATATGTTTAATGTTGTGGTTAGGTTTACCTTAAAACTTCTTTTGTAGTTGCGGATGCTTGCAATAGGGGTTAATCATAAGTGGGATGCTTGTCCAAGTAAGGGCAGTACCCAAGCACCATGTCAGGACCCCGACTCAATGCCACATCGATCTAGCATGTAACACCTCATATCACTTTGCGGCCTCATGCACGGTATTCCCACGGGTGTCGCCTTACCTTTGCCCGGGACCGTTTGCGCCTTTTGGCACACGTATATGATAGTGTCGCTAGTATCCATATGATAAGGAGCCCGGGCTGAAATGGCTAGTTGTAAACCCAAAGTGGCACAGACTTACAGAAACAGGCATCCATGACCCAGCATCGAACGTGTCGATCATCAGCGAGTGAATCCAGGCTGTAGCACTGGCTAGCAGACTCGGTGAACCGGTCAGAAGCGGCTAACAGGACTCGGTATTCATCGTGTGACATTTCCTTGAAGGAGAGACACAGAACAAAGAAGGACACATGCCGGCTAGCCTAAGTGTTAGGAGCAAGAGCAAGCTACCATGGCTCAGTGGAAGCACTAGGAGACATTTCCCGGTAAGAGAGGCTACTAAGGATAAACAACTAGATAGTCAGATCCCACACATACCAAGCATTTCAATAACATACACACAATATGCTCGATATGTGCAAACACAACATGGCGTCACAACATGACTCTACAACTCAAGTATTATATTCAATAGGCTCCGAGGAGCGAGATATTACAAACATGGGTCTCACGACCCAACATTCAGAGCATACAAGTCAAAGCACAAGCGGAAGCTTAACATGTCTGAGTACAGACATCTACAAATGAAAAAGGCTAAGAAGCCTGACTATCTACTAGATCCTGCCGAGGGCACAAGATCGTAGCTGAGGTAACAAGCTAAACGTCGAAGTCCACGTGGAACTACAAGTGAGACTGAAGTCTCCCTGCAAAAACATAAAATAGGCAAACGTGAGTACAAATGTACCCAGCAAGACTTACATCAGAACTGTCTACATATGCATCATTATCAACGAAGGGATGGTGGGGTTTAACTGCAGCAAGCCAGCTTTGACTCGGTGGCTATCCTGAACTACGACTGCAAGTAGCTCTTTTGAGGTGGCGCACACGAGTCCACATATTCACCATATCAATACACCACTATGGATCCGCTCCGTCACCCTACAAGAACGCCATCCATAGCACTCACGCTTATCTTGCGCATTTTAGAGTATCCACTTTCACTTGTCTATGAACTGTTATAGGCAACCCAGAAGTCCTTTACCGCGGACACGACTATTTGAATAGATGATGTTAATCCTGCAGGGGTGTACTTCTTCACACATGTTTCCACCACTTAGCGTCTGCACATGACATGTGCTCGGCAGACTTCAAGCGAAAGCCGACGTGGGTGTAGACCACGACCTACCTAAACACTCAAGTCTCTAGTCCAGGTTTATCTCCTATTCAGGTTCCATCCGCAGGGAGTCCGGCCGAGGTTTCCACATACGGCCCCGAACGATGTGTATAGGGTTCCGAGACACCAAACGGGCGCCCGGTATACCCGGCCACGTGCCTACCGCATCACAACCCACCCCTCCGGTCAGCGTTGTGCACGGCCTCCAGCATACTACAAACACCAGAAACTACTTGCAACTCCTGGACAAAGGACAAGGGTGATTAAGAAGTCGAGCGGGGTCATATTTCAGGGCCCAATGCATGGTAGTAGCTATTTCATGGATCACAAACACAAAACTCAGTTCCTAAGGACGGCTTCAATGAGACAACCCACCATGTACTCCTACATGGCCTCTCACCACTACCTTCACCAAATCGTGTTCACACACTTAGCTCACACACAGTAGGACATGTTCACACACCTCCGATTCATCCCCGATGAATCGGACCGACTCAACTCTAAGCAAGAGCGTGCATGACAAACAAGCATGAATGAGTAGGCACATCGTGGCTCAAACAACTCCTACTCATGCTAGTGGGTTTCATCTATTTACCGTGGCAATGATAGGTCATGCAGAGGATAAAGGGTTCAGCTATCGCAGCAAGTAATGATGATTCGTTGTTGTCCTAATGCAATAAAAGAGAGCAGAGCGAGAGAGTAGGATTGTATCGGAATGAACAAGGGGTTTTGCTTGCTCGCACTTCAAGATAGTATAGTTCTTCATCGGTGTCATCGATCACATCGCTTGGTACACGCCTCTCGAGAGGGGCAAGCACCGACAAACAAAGAAGAAACACAATCAATGCAATGCACAATATGATGCATGATCATGACATGGCAGAATGAGTGTGTTGGCCTAATGCAACTACAACAGATTAAATGGAGTTGGTTTGAATCCAAGATTCAAATTCAAACCCCATGTGTGGATATTCAAATGCCATTTATATGATTTGTCCTAAACAGTAGTCATAAGTCGTTCTAACATGCATGAAACCAGTACAGATGGATAGATTGGATTTTTCTGATCATTTTTCATATATAAATTATTTCATTCTGAGTTACGATTAAATTTCTATGAATTTTAGAAGTTTAGAGCATTTTCTGCAATTTCTGGATTATTTAAAATTAAGCTAAATCCAGAAATAGATTTACTGCATCAGCATGACATCATCATGACGTCAGCAGGTCAATAGAGTTGACCAGGGTCAAACCTGACCAGTGGGGTCCACTGGTCAGTGACCTAGTGCTATTGAGTGTCAATGGCAGGTGGATCCGGGTCAACAGACACGTCAGCACAGTCAACTCTAACTGGTTGGTCCCGCGTGATTATAAACTAATCTAAACAGAAATAAAACCTATATTATTTAGGGCGTGGGGCCCAGGTGTCAGTGAGCTAGGTGGGTTAGTTAGGGCGTCATAAGTGGCTAATGACAGCACCATGTCGGCTTCGCCGGAGTTCTGCCGGCGGCGACCAAAACCGTGGCGGAAGATCGCCAGAGTGGCGCTACGGGAGGTTTTGGGCCAAGCCAAGGGCACCAGAGGGTTGCCCTTGCTCGCGCGCATCCAGGGGAGGCACACGGGAGGCGCGGGGTGGAACGAGCTCGCCGGAGTCGAGCTCGTGGCGGCAGCCGGTGTTCGGGCACCTGCGGGTTTGGCATTGTGGTGCACAGGAGGGGGAGCTGGTGGGTGAAACATGCTCCTGGAGGTGTACTGAGTGCGGTGACGTGCTTGGTTTGGACGGAGGCCGGCCAAAACAACGACAGCAACATGGCCAGCGCCGGCGAGGTCTCGGTCGCAACGGAAATGAGAGCTAGAGCTCGAATTAGTGCACGGGAGTAGGGGGAAATGGTTCAGAGGCTCACAGCGCATCGCATGGATGGGTCGGCAGCTCGGGGAAGGCTCTGGAGATGACGGAGTGGCGACGGCGATCGCCGGAGTCCGAGGAAGAAGATGGAGCCTATAGCGGCGTTGTAGGGGCTCCCGCAGGGCGTGGCTCGGTGAGGAGGAAGAGGGGGTCGAGGCGGAGCCTCTGAGCGCATCGGCGAGGCGAGGCAGTGGCTGTGGCCATGGCGGTGCTCGTCGGCAGCGACGGGTGCGCTCGGCGGCCGCCCGAAAGAGAAACAGAGGAGAGGGGAGGAGTGAGGGAGAGTGCGAGGCGTCGAGGGGGCCGTGTGGCGTCTCCGAGAGACGTCCAGGGGGAGGATGAGGCAGCCAGGCAGGGAGGAGGTGGCCGGCGTGTGGCACAAGGCCGCACGCAGCGTCCTGTGTCTTGGCAGCGAGGAGGAAGGCGACAGGGAGGAGGCGGTGGTGGGCTGGGCCGGCCAGCTACAGTGCTGGGCTGGTTGGTGGCGCCAGGTAATATTCCTCTCTCTCTCTCTCTTATTTTCCTTTTCTATTTCTGTTATTTTGTTTTGATTTGATTTAGAACATCAAATCATTTTTATAAACTTTCTGCAAATTGTTATGTGAGCTCAGGGCTAGCCCAAGGTCACATGCAACTTACAAAAATGTTTGAGCTTTATTTCTTATATAATAGAAATAAATCCAACTCAAATATGTCATTGATTTAATTCAAAAGGCCCAAAATAAATATTTCAGTCACTCCAAAAATATTGGTTTGCATTTTACCTCATGCCAATATTTTTACAGAATAACATGAACATTTTCTTGGACTCATTTGATGAGATTTAAATGTTGGTTATTTTTAGAGGTTTTCTGAGGCTTTTGAAAATTCCTCAATTCAAGTTTCATTTGAATTTAAACATGATGCTCACATGGAAGCTAGCATAGGTCAAGCCAGAACTAGGGATGTGACACACCGGTCCACCCACATATCAAATTATCAAAGTACCGAACATGAATCATATGAGCGTGATGAAAACTAGCTTGACGATAATTCCCATGTGTCCTCGGGAGCTCCTTTCTCATCATTAGAAATTGTCCAGGCTTATCCTTTGCCACATAAAGGATTGGGCCACCTTGCTGCACTTTATTTACTTTATTTACTTGTTACTCATTACTATTTATCTTATCACAAAACTATCTATCACCTACAATTTAAGTGCTTGCAGAGAAAACCTTACTGAAAACCGCTTATCATTTCCTTCTCCTCCTTGTTGGGTTCGACACTCTTACTTATCGAAAGGACTACGATAGATCCCCTACACTTGTGGGTCATCATGGCTCTTCTGACTTGAACTCCAAGTCTCTGGGGTGTCTTCTCGTCCAAGAAAAATCATCGCGAAAGTTTTATTCCGTTTGGTATTCCTTTTCAACGAAGCTCAAAAATAAGGAAAAAAACAGAAACTGGCACTAGGCTCTAGGTTAATAGGTTAGTCCCAAAAATAAAATAAAATAGCATATTAATGCATATAAAACATCCAAAGCAGATAATATAATAGCATGGAACAATAAAAAAATTATAGATGCGTTGGAGATGTATCATTTCCCAGTGCGTATATTCAGGTCATCTGCCTCATAGCGAGTGACATGTACAACCACACAATCCTTGTCTGCATCAGGGCTCTAATTGAAATAAAAACGAATTCTGAATTGCTTTCCAATATAAAAACACAAGTTATTTTAACCACTATGTAGAGTCAAAAGTATGCATGATGGGGAAGGTAGCATGGCATTGAAGCTAACAAAATTTTGCATTATTTATCACCACATACTTAGATGAAAATCCACAATCGAGATTAGCAAAGAAGAAAATCACCTTGGGCAGCGCAGCGGGGGGGACACATCCTCAAAGGGGGAAAACTGCTCCTGCAGGGCCACGGGGGTTGTAACCTCAAATGTGCGTTGACCATCTCAGTAGTGGCCGTGAGCGTATCTGGGGTCGGCTCGGTAGCGGCCTCCATCTTCTTGGAGCTCTCTATCTCATGGGGCTCAGCCTCCCGCGTCTGCTCCAACATCGGCAGATATTTGCCTGGTTCTCCTTGGTCCATCATGAAACTGACGAATAGGAGACAACTGAAAGGAAAACACAATCGCAGTGACAATGAAACAAAAAAGAGAGTGAAGATTGGTTACTGCTATGCAAAAGTTCCTTTTTTTTGAAAGAAAATATGCCAACATCACGAATCCGCTTACCTTCCCTTCGTTGGGAGAGAAGAACAATGGCAGATGCAAGTGTTTGCTTTCTTGAACATAGTGAGGGAGAAGGGGATTCAGCAAAGAGTGAAATGATGGTTGCTTCGTCCGTCAAACTTAGACTGCGGGGAGGTGGAGTTTTGTGATATGACGGCTTGTTACTATCGTGCTATGACCGGGGTGACTCTCCGCATGCATACCGCCTTCTAATTTGGTGGATGGCATTTGGGCCCACGTGTTGCATGGCCCGCATGTCGGTGAACCAAAGTAAAACGTCATTCAGTAGCGGGAGACGTTTTGATGACCTCGGAGGAGCCAGAAGCGGTAGTGTATCCATTGTACTAGTAGTAATTGTTTTTCTGGGTAGTTGTAGAGTGTCTTCACTATACTAGTAGTAATTGTTTCTCTGGGCCCAAGACAAAACAGCCCATCCACCCTAGTAAATAATAAAATCAATTCAAAAGCCCATATATTTTCTTAATGAGAGGCACTACCCAGCACACCGCCCCCCAAAAAACCTGGGTGCTCTTCTTCCTCCTCACTCCCATCCAACTCATGTCAGCTCGCTCCACTTGTACCCCCAAATTCCTCACCTCAATCCTACAGAAAACCCCAGCTCCCCTTCTTCCTCACTACTACAGAAAACCCCAGCTCCCCTTCTTCTTCACTCGCACTACAACCAGGCTCGTCATTCATTACTCTGCTCAAATCCGTGAGCTCGACGCGACGCCCTCGAGGAAAATGGAGTCGGCTGACCCCAATGCCAAGAAGATGAGGCTCCTCCCAGCGACGACGCATGTTGTAGATCCCGCACCCGGCAGCGCGGGGAGAAGCGATGAGCCCCCGCGGATCCCAGGAACCTGTAGAATCTCGGGTGGACCACATCAGGGATCTCTCAGGCGCCATCCTTGGGGAGATCATCTCGCTTCTCCCCACCAAGGATTGCTGCCGCACCCAAGTCCTCTCAACTCGGTGGCGCCCTCTATGGTGCGCCGAGCCCCTTAATCTCGACTGTCATCATCTATCTCTCCTTAATGATTTTGAACTCCTCGGAGCCATCATTTCCTCCCACTAGGGCTCCGTTCAAGGCCTCTGCATCCCGGCATGCTACATGTGCATGCCCTGCACGGTGGACGCCTAGCTGAAATCCCCTGTATTCACAGAACTATAGCTGCTTGAGCTCTACTATTCCCTGAAATCATATACCATATACCAAACGCCATGTGCTTGTGCCCTCAGCATCGATGTCCATCTCATGGTTTTCCTCCTCTCTCCACACCGGCACCTTTGTGCTGTGCTTACCTACTAGACAATCTGGTACTAAACCTTCGACTCCCATTTTCTCAAAAAACTTTTGCTTGTGCGGGTTCGTATGTCGGACGCCTCATTGCGAAACATCATCCACTCCAGTTGCCCTACCCTGGAGTGCTTGGTGCTTGTTTTCACAGTTAGAATCGGTTGTCTCCAAATAAAGCCGCCTAACCTTGTAAGAATTGGAATTTCTTTTGACGGAAGGCAGCTCAACATCGAAGATGCCCCTTCACTTCAAAGGTTTATCCTTGATTCTTGTTATTCACCGTCGGAAATAACTGTTGTCTCTGCGCCTAAACTGGAGATCTTGGGTGTAATACATGATCTTTGTGCTCACTTCAAGATGGTGTTTGGCTCCACAGTTCTTCAGGTACTGTATATTATCATATACACTTGTAATCATAAGCTGCATTTTAAGTTCCTGCGCATAAGTTCTATATCATCTTGGAGTACACTTTTTGTACTAATATTATGTTCTATGCTCAGTGAAGAGTTTGTCCATGGATAGCCTATCAATGGTGATGGATTCTGTCAAGATATTATATATCCATATGAATAGTTTTGATCTGAACAAGATTAATGCTTTCCATGTCTGGAGAAGTTGTATATAAAGGTGATAATTTCACGCACATTGGAAGCCCGCATATAGTGTACTAGAATTACCCGTTCGGCTATTGCTCTTTCGACACTCTTTTTTAGACCTAAACTGTTTTCAATCTTCATGTCTATTTAGGCAACAGGATGGGGTAAGAAAGTTATAACCAATCTATGGATTCGTAAGAACTGGGATTTTCACAGTTCTCATGACATTTGATTGAAGACAATAACGCTAGAACGATATGTAGCCAACTATGCAAACACTAGATTTGTCACATTCTTCCTGCTAAATGTGAGGTTACTATTGTCCATCAGGCTCCAGTTTATCAGCGACATGGTTTTAACGGATGGGTATGTCGAAGAGCAAAAAAAAGGAGTTTCAGGTGGACAAAAGGGCTTCTGAACATGCCGGGCTTCTATTTACAACATCTTGTGGCCATAATCTAGTAAATTTTACGACCCAGGATGTTCATTCTATGGACCTGATCAATCCATTTGATTGTGACTGCCGAAAATAGTGCTGGAGTTAGATGTTGTTACCCTTTTCGATCTGGGTTTTGTCTAAACCTGATGAACAATAACCCTCATGCTTTTGTATAGTTTGTAAGATGGAGTTAGATGTTGCTACCCTTTTCAACTCGGCTGTGACTGTCATATTTTCTCTGAAACAAGGCAAATGGCTTGCCATTTGTTTAATTAAGAGAGAAATATATTAGTAAATCCCAACCAAGGGAACTATCATCACTCTCGCCGGCTACTTGAGCTGACTGTGCATTATAGAACCCAAGTGATTAGCCCCCACCAGCACCCACAAACTTATTTTGAACTAGCACACCAAATGGGTTGTAAATTTTCATAAGAAAGGCTGCATGGCCGTGATAGATTTGGATTCTGACATTTGGGGCCCACGAGGAAAAAGCCTATACAAGGTGGTGTCAACTTACTAGTTAACAAATGACCAGCCTACCAGCCGTTGGATTGACATCCAACATCTGTCGTGTATCTTCTATCTCTTGTCTTCTTCCTCCAGCCGCCCAAACCAAACCACCCCGTCGATCCCACCTCCTCCCACGTCCCGCCTCCCATAGCTGGATGCGCCTCCGCCGCCCTACCGTACCCTCAAATGTTGGCCAATCCAACCCTCTATTCCGCCACATGTCATGTTATTCTCCGGCGACGTCAGCCCCAACACGCACCCACACCCAAACCAGTCAACCCTCGTACTCCCCTCCGCCTGTGACTAGACTGCCGCATCTTCCACGGCTCCTGTTCATTCCCGTCCGAGGCCTCTCCTCATCCTTCACCTTGGTTTGCTCGCCGTGCGTAGTGCGCCGCCGTCTGGCGTTGTCAACATGGTCAACAACTGAGAGGAATAAGGAGATGACTATACGTGGAGCGGATGACAGTAGGGACCCACCAGGGTCATGGCAATATGCAAGCAAGTGCCTCATTATTACAAGCCCAAAAAATGGTTCCTCCTAATGGTTGGACATCTGGGTCCCACGCCATTGTTAACGTAGTAAATAAACGAGAGAATTACACAACGAGCAGCTCACACCAGGGACCCAGCAGGTCGTGAAGTTGTTATTTACTCTCTTTTTTAGGAACAAGCAGTTGTTATGTACTAGTTTTAGAGACGGATCAGGGTAACAATGGGGTTGTGCGGGTGTTGTGGCCCGTCTAGCCAGGGTTTTATTTTATGTTTACCACATGATGAGCCCAATTGTGTTTCTTCTTTCTGAAAATGGCTAACCCAGTTCTACATTTTATTAAGAAATACCCAAAGGAGGCCTACTTGCTTTCTCAGCCCTGCTGGGTTGCAAATCTTTCAAGACAAGAGCGATGTATTCGCTTGCCCAGAAAATGAAGTAGTAAGAAATGCGATGTAAATTTTGAAAACACAGCAAACCGGCAGTTAGTTTCAAATGTCATTTTTTAAGATTTTGAGATTTTGAATTTAATTTTTTTTGCGGGGAAAATTATGTTTGGTTTTAAACTAATGTAAATTTATTTATTATAAATTAGTTTGAACGTGATTCGGAATTTCAGGATTAAAAACGACATTGTGGGCCTACTAGGCCACAATATGAAAATTTCGTTGAATTTTTAACCATGGCCAGAATATGGGCTGTAACGGTAACACAAATAATATGGGCTTCAAAAAATCCTTAAGAATTATCCAATGGGCTATACATTTATTAGCAATAATGGCAGATGGGTTGTATGCTATTTTCCACATATTTGAGGCTGACTTGTGGGCCTACTAGGTTGACGCGTACGCTTTCCTTTAAAAAGGTTGACGCGCACGCAAGGCCGTGTCAACTTAGTCAACACAGGAGAGCAGTGACTGTTGGATGTTCATCCAACGGCCGTCGTGCTTCTTCAATCTCTGCTCTTCCTGATCCAGCCGCTCAAACCAGCGCCAGCTGGACTGCCTGCTTCCTCCTCCCATGGACGGTTGTGCTGCCACGTAGGCCTCACCGCCCCACCCTACTCCCATCGCTGGCCTAGCCATCCCTCTAATCACCCACACCTGTTGTTATTCTCCGGCGACGGCAGACGAACCAGTAAACCCTCGTACTCCCCTCCGCGTGGGAAACAACTATCGAGTCTTCCCTGGCTCGTTCCCTTCTGATACGTCTCCAACGTATCTAGAATTTTTTTATTGTTCCATGCTATTATATTATCTGTTTTGGATGTTTCATGGGCTTTAATATGCTCTTTTATATTATTTTTGGGACTAACCTATTAACTGGAGGCCCAGTGCCAGTTTTTGCTGTTTTGCCTATTTTAGAGTTTTGCAGAAAAGGAATACCAAACGGAGTCCAAATGGAATGAAACCTTCGTGATGATCTTTCTTGGACCGAAAGCAATCCAGAAGACTTGGAGTAGATGTTTGGAACGCCACGAGAAGGCCACAAAGCAGGAGGGCGCGCCCCCCACCCTTGTGGGCCCCTCGTAGCTCCACCGACGTACTGCTTTCGCCTATATATACTCTTATACCCTAGAAACATCAGGGAGAGCCACGAAACCACTTTTCCACCGCCGCAACCTTCTGTACCCATGAGATCCCATCTTGGGGCCTTTTCCGGCGATCTGCCGGAGGGGGAATCGATCATGGAGGGCTTCTACATCAACACCATAGCCTCTCCGATGAAGCATGAGTAGTTTACCACAGACCTTCGGGTCCATATTATTAGCTAGATGGCTTCTTCTCTCTCTTTGATTCTCAATACAAAGTTCTCCTCGATGTTCTTGGAGATCTATTTGATGTAATACTCTTTTAGGGTGTGTTTGCAGAGATCCGATGAATTGTGGATTTATGAACAGGATTATCTATGAATATTATTTGGTTCTTCTCTGAATTCTTATATGCATGATTTGATATCTTTGCAAGTCTCTTCGAATTATCGGTTTAGTTTGGCCTACTAGATTGATCTTTCTTGCAATGGAAGAAGTGATTAGCTTTGGGTTCAATCTTGCGGTGTCTGCCATCGAGGATAAAATGATGGGGTTTATATCATATTGCTTGAGTTTATCCCTCTACATCATGTCATCTTGCTTAATGCGTTACTCTGTTCTTATGAACTTAATACTCTAGATGCATGCTAGATAGCGGTCGATGTGTGGAGTAATAGTAGTAGATGCAGAATCGTTTCGGTCTACTTGACACGGGCGTGATGCCTATGTTCATGATTATTGCCTTAGATATCTTCATAATTATGCGCTTTTCTATCAATTGCTCGGCAGTAATTTGTTCACCCACCGTAATACATGCTATCTTGAGAGAAGCCACTAGTGAAACCTATGGCCCCCGGGTCTCTTTTTTATTATATTACATCTCTTTTCCATTATATCGCATCTCGTTTACTATTTTGCAATCTTTACTTTCCAATCTATACAACAAAAATACAAAAAATATTTACTTTACTATCTTTATCAGATTTCACTTTTGCGAGTGAGCGTGAAGGGATTGACAACCCCTTTATCGCGTTGGTCGCAATGTTCTTGATTGTTTGTGCAGGTACTAGGTGACTTGTGCGTCGTCTCCTACTTGATTGATACCTTGGTTCTCAAAACTAAGGGAAATACTTACGCTACTTTGCTGCATCACCCTTTCCTCTTGAAGGGAAAACCAACACATGCTCAAGAGGTAGCACCTTCCTAGGCCTCGCCGTCTTCCACCACCCTGGTGCTCTCGGCATGGCGTGGTCAACGTGGTTGAACGACATCCATCGGAAGAGGATTGTACGTGGAGAGGCTGAGAGCTGGGTCCACGGCCGCACCCAAGGAAGTACCTCCTTATTACGCGCAAAATACTGATTCCTCCACCTGGCAGCGGGGACCCACTGGAAGGGCCTCTGTATTTCACGAAAAAAAGTTCCTCCCGCTGACAGCTCGGACCCACCAGCTATATCTTCGCACGCAAGGAAGTACCTCCTTATTACGCACAAAAAATGGATACTCCCCCTGCTAGCTGGGACCCACCATATTTGGAGGCTGACTTGTGGGCCTACTAAGTTGACGCGGACGCAGGGCTTTGTCAACTTAGTCAACATAAATGATTCTAGCTACGGTGACCGTACGATGTCCATCCAACGGTCGTCGTGCTTCAACCTCTGGTCTTCTTGCTCCAGCCGCCCAAACCAGCGTCGGCCGTGCCACCTGCTCCTACCTCCTATAGCCGGTTGTGCTGCTGCGCAGGCCTCACCGCCCCATCCTACTCACATCGCTGGACTAGCCATCCATGTACTCACCCAGACCTCCTGTTATTCTCCGGTGACGGCAGCCTCACATTGCAGCCGAACCAGTAAACCCTCGTACACCCCTCCGTGTGGGAAACAACTACCGAGTCTTCCCCAGCTCAGGGGCATTCCCTTCCTAGGCCTCGCCGTCGTCCACCGCCTTGTTGCTCTCGGCACGGCGTGGTCAACGTGGTCAAGGAACAACTTCCATCGGAAGAGGACCTTATGTGGAGAGGCTGATAGCTAGGTCCACGGCCGCAGTAAGGAAGTGCCTCCTTATTACGCGCAAAATAATTATTCCTCCACCTGACAGCGGGTCCCACCAAAAGGGCCTTTATATTTTGTGAAAAAAATGTTTCCCCCTTGACAACTGGGACCTACCAGCTGTTGGGAACGTAGTAATTTCAAAAAATTTCCTACGCACACGCAAGATCATGGTGATGTATAGCAACGAGAGGGAGAGTGTTGTCCACGCACCCTCGTGAGACCCGGCGAAGCGATCACAACGTAGAGGAAGTAGTCGACGTTCTCCTCGCGATCCGACCGATCCCGGCGCCGTTACTCGACGCCCCGAGTTCTTGACACACGTCAGCTCGATGACGTCCCTCGTACTCGATCCAGCCGAGTGTCGAGGGAGAGTTTCACGACCGACGGCGTGGTGGACGATCTTGATGTTTCACCGGCGCAGGGCTTCGCCTAAGCTTGCGACAGTATAACCGAGGTGGAATATGGTGGAGGGGGCACCGACACGGCTAAGGAACGATCTCAAGATCAACTTGTGTGTTCCAAGGTGCCCCCCTGCCCCAGATATAAAGGAGCAAGGGGGAGGGGCCGCGGCCAAGGGTGGCGCGCCAGGAGTCCTACTCCCTCCGGGAGTAGGATTCCCCCAATCCTAGTTGGACTAGGATTCCTGAGGGGAAAGAGAGAGAGGGGGCGGCCCTTCTCCTAGTCCTAGTAGGACTAGGGAAGGGGAGGCGCCACCCACCTAGGGCTGGCCCTTCTCCTTTCCACCAAGGCCCATCGAGGCCCATTTACCTCCGGGGTTCCAGTAACCTCCGGTACTCCCAAAATTCCGTTTTCTCCGGAACCATTCCAACTCCAAACATAGGCTTCCAATATATCAATCTTTATGTCTCGACCATTTCGAGACTCCTCGTCATGTCCGTGATCACATCCGGGACTCGAACTTCTTCGGTACATCAAAATACATAAACTCATAATAACCGCCATCGAAACCTTAAGCGTGCGGACCCTACGGTTCGAGAACAATGTAGACATGACCTAGAACTATTCACGGTCAATAACCAACAGCGGACCTGGATGCCCATATTGGTTCCTACATATTCTACGAAGATCTTTATCGGTCGGACCGCATAACAACATACGTTGTTCCCTTTGTCATCGGTATGTTACTTGCCCGAGATTCGATCGTCGGTATCCAATACCTAGTTCAATCTCGTTACGGCAAGTCTCTTTACTCGTTCCGTAATACATCATCTCACAACTAACTCATTAGTTGTAGTGCTTGCAAGGCTTGATGATGTGCATTACCGAGAGGGCCCAGAGATACCTCTCCGACAATCGGAGTGACAAAACCTAATCTCGAAATATGCCAACCCAACATCTTTTGGAGACACCTGTAGTACTCCTTTATAATCACCCGATTCGTTGTGACGCTTTGGTAGTACCCAAAGTGTTCCTCCGGTAGATGGGAGTTGCATAATCTCATAGTTACAGAACATGTATATGTCATGGATAAAAGCAAGTAGCAACATACTAAACGATCGTGTGCTAAGCTAAGGGAATGGGTCATGTCAATCGATCATTCTACTAATGATGTGACCTTGTTAATCAAATAACAACTCCTTGTTCATGGTCGGAAACATAACCATCTTTGATTAACAAGCTAGTCTAGTAGAGGCATACTAGTGACATGTTGTTTTGTCTATGCATTCACACATGTATCATGTTTCCGGTTAATACAATTCTAGCATGAATGATAAACATTTATCATGAAATAAGGAAATAAATAATAACTTTATTATTGCCTCTAGGGCATATTTCCTTGATCCTCCCACTTGCACTAGAGTCAATAATCTAGATTACATAGTAATGATTCTAACACCCATGGAGTCTTGGTGCTGATCATGTTTTGCTCGTGGAAGAGGCTTAGTCAACGGTCTGCAACATTCAGATCCGTATGTATCTTGCAAATCTCTATGTCTCCCGTCTGGACTAAGTCCGGATGGAATTGAAGCGTCTCTTGATGTGCTTGGTCCTCTTGTGAAATCTGGATTCCTTTGCTAAGGCAATTGCTCGATAGATTGTCACGAAGATTTTCATTGGACCCGATGCACTAGGTATGACACCTAGATCGGATATGAACTCCTTCATCCGACTCCTTCATTAGCTGCTTCCGGCTGCTATGTATTCCGCTTCACATGTAGATCCCGCCACGACGCTTTGTTTAGAACTGCACTAACCGACAGCTCCTCCGTTTAGTGTAAATCGTATCCGGTCTGCGATTTAGAATCGTCCGGATCGGTGTCAAAGCTTGCATCAACGTAACTGCCATTTATGAGCTCTTTGTCACCTCCATATCGAGAAACATATCCTTAGTCCTTTTCGGTATTTCAGATGTTCTTGACCGCTGTCCATGATCCACTCTGGATTACTTTGGTACCTCCTGCTAGGCTTATAGCAAGGCACACATCAGTCAGTACACAGATTGCATACATGATAGAGCCTATGGCTGAAGCATAGGAACATCTTTCATTTTCTCTCTATCTTCTGCAGTGGTCGGGCATTGAGTCGACTCAACTTCACACCTTGTAACACGTGCAAGAACCCTTTCTTTGCTTGATCCATTTTGAACTTCTTCAAAACTTTGTCAAGGTATGTGCTTTGTGAAAGTCCAATTAAGCGTCTTGATCTATCTCTATAGATCTTAATGCCCAATATGTAAGCAGCTTCACCGAGGTCTTTCATTGAAAAACTCTTATTCAAGTATCCCTTTATGCTATCCAGAATTCTATATCATTTCCGATCAGCAATATGTCATCCACATATAATATCGTAAATGCTCTGAGCTCCCACTCACTTTCTTGTAAATCAGTGCTTCTCCAAAAGTCTCAGAGAAACCCAAATGCTTTGATCACACTATCAAAGCGTTTATTCCAACTCGAGATGCTTGCACCACCATAGATGGATCGCTGGAGCTTGCACACTTTGTTAGCTCCTTTGGATCGATAAAACCTTCTCGTTGCATCATATACAACTCTTCTTCCGTAAATCCATTCAGAATGCAGTCTTTACATCCATTTGCCAAATTTCATAATCATAAAATGCGGCAATTGCTAACATGATTCGGACGGACTTAAGCATCGCTTCGGTGAGAAGGTCTCATCGTAGTCAATCCCTTGAACTTGTCGAAAACCTTTTGCGACAAGTCGAGCTTTATAGACGATAACATTACCGTCGTCGTCGGTCTTCTTCTTGAAGATCCACTTGTTTTCTATTGCTTGCCTACCCTCGGGCAAGTCAACCAAAGTCCACACTTTGTTTTCATACATGGATCCCATCTCGATTTCATGGCCTCAAGCCATTTTGCGAATCTGGGCTCACCATCGCTTCTTCATAGTTCGTGGGTTCATCATGATCTAGTAGCATGACTTCCGAGCAGGATTACCGTACCACTCAAAAGCGGATCTTACTCTGGTTGATCTACGAGGTTCTGCGAAGAACTTGATCCAAGTTTCATGATCAACATCATCAACTTCCTCGCTACTTGGTGTAGATGTCTCGAAACCGGTTTACGCGATTTAACTACTTTCAAGTAAGGGAGAAGGTACTATTACCTCATCAAGTTCCACTTTCCTCCCACTCACTTCTTTCGAGAGAAACTCCTTCTCTAGAAAGGATCCATTCTTAGCAACGAATGTCTTGCCTTCGGATCTGTGATAGAAGGTGTACCCAACTGTCTCCTTTGGGTATCCTATGAAGACACATTTCTCCGATTTGGGTTCGAGCTTATCGAGTTGAAGCTTTTTCACATAAGCATCGCATCCCCAAACTTTAAGAAACGACAACTTTGGTTTCTTGCCAAACCATAGTTCATAAGGTGTCGTCTCAACGGATTTCGACGGTGTTCTATTCAGGTGAATGCGGCCGTCTCTAGAGCATAACCCCAAAACGATAGCGGTAAATCTGTAAGAGACATCATAGATCGCACCATATCTAGTAAAGTACGATTCGACGTTCGGACACACCATTACGTTGTGGTGTTCCGGTGGCGTGAGTTGCTAAACTATTCCGCATTGTTTCAAATGTAGACCAAACTCGTAACTTAAATATTCACCTCCACGATCGGATCGTAGAAACTTAATTTTCTTGTTACGATGATTTTCAACTTCACTCTGAAATTCTTTGAACTTTTCAAACGTTTCAGACTTATGTTTCATTAAGTAGATATACCCATATCTCGCTTAAGTCATCTGTGAAGGTGAGAAAATAACGATATCCGCCACGAGCCTCAATATTCATCGGACCACATACATCTCAGATGTATGATTTCCAACAAATCTGTTGCTCTCTCCATAGTACCGAGAACGGTGTTCTAGTCATCTTGCCCATGAGGCACGGTTACAAGTGCCAAGTGATTCATAATCAAGTGACTCCAAAAGTCCATCAAGATGGAGTTTCTTCATGCGCTTTACACCGATATGACCTAAACGGCGAGTGCCACAAATAAGTTGCACTATCATTATCAACTCTGCATCTTTTGGTTTCAACATTATGAATATGTGTATCACTACTATCGAGATTCATCAAAATAGACCATTCGTCAAGGGTGCATGACCATAAAAGATATTACTCATATAAATAGAACAACCATTATTCTCTCGATTTAAATGAATAACCGTCTCGCATCAAACAAGATCCAGATATAATGTTCATGCTCAACGCAGCACCAAATAACAATTATTTAGGTCTAAAACTAATCCGAAGGTAGATGTAGAGGTAGCGTGCCGACCGCGATCACATCGACTTTGGAACCATTTCCCACGCGCATCGTCACCTCGTCCTTTGCCGAGTTCGCAATCAGTCCTGTTTGAGTTGCAAATATTAGCAATGTAACCAAGATCAAATACCAGTGCTACTACGAGCTCTAGTAAGGTACACATCAATAACATGTATATCACATATACCTTTGTTCACCTTGCCATCCTTCTTATCCGCCAAATACTTGGGGCAGTTCCGCTTCAAAGGACTATCGCTTGCGGTAGAAGCACTCGCTTTCAGTTTAGGGCCGACTTGGGTTTCTTCTCCCGAGCAACAACTTGCTTGCTGTTCTTCTTGAGATTCCCTTCTTCTTCCCTTTGCCTTTCTTCTTGAAACTAGTGGTCTTATTGACCATCAACACTTGATGCTCCTTCTTGATTTCTACCTCCGCAGCCTTTAGCATTGCGAAGAGCTCGGTATAGTCTTTACTAACCCTTGCATATTATAGTTCATCACGAAGCCTTTGTAGCTTGGTGGCGGTGATTGGAGAATTCATCAATGACACAATCATCCGGAAGATTAACTCCCAATTGTGTCAAGTGATTGTAGTACCCGCACATCTTGAGTATATGCTCACTAATGTAACTGTTCTCCTCCATCTTGCAGCTATAGAACTTATTGGAGACTTCATATCTCTCAATCCGGGCATTCTGTTGGAATATTAACTTCAACTCTGGAACATCTCATATGCTCCATGACGCTCAAAACGTCGTTGAAGTCCCGGTTCTAAGCCGTAAAGCATGGCACATCGAACTATAGAGTAGTCATCGACTTTGCTCGCCAGACGTTCATAACATCTGCGCTTGCATTAGCAAGAGGTTCGCACCTAGCGGTGCATCCAGACGTAACTCTTCGTGGCAGCAATGAGGATGATCCTCAAGTTACGGACCCAATCCGTAAATTGCTACCATCATCTTTCAACTTTGCTTTCTCAAGGAACGCATTAAAATTCAACGGAACAACAAAGACGAGCCATCTATCTACAATCAAACATAAACAAGCAAGATACTATCAGGTACTAAGTTCATGATAAATTTAAGTTCAATTAATCATATTACTTAAGAACTCCCACTTAGAAAAACATCTCTCTAGTCATCTAAGTGATCACGTGATCCAAATCAACTAAACCATAACCGATCATCACGTGAAATGGAGTAGTTTTCAATGGTGAACATCTTATGTTGATCATATCTACTATATGATTCACGCTCGACCTTTCGGTCTCCGTGTTCCGAGGCCATATCTGCATATGCTAGGCTCGTCAAGTATAACCCGAGTATTCTGCGTGTGCAAAACTGGCTTGCACCGTTGTAGATGGACGAGAGCTTATCACACCCGATCATCACGTGGTGTCCAGGCACGACGAACTTTGGCAACGGTGCATACTCGGGAGAACACTTCTTGATAATTTAGTGAGAGATCATCTTATAATGCTACCGTCGAATCAAAGCAAGATAAGATGCATAAAGGATAAACATCACATGCAAATCAATATAAGTGATATGATATGGTCATCATCATCTTGTGCTTCATGATCTCCATCTTGCAGCACCACCATGATCACCATCGCCACCGGCGCGACACCTTGATCTCCGTCGCGGCATCGTTGTCGCCTCGCCAAATTTATGCTACTACGACTATCGCTACCGCTTAGTGATAAAGTAAAGCATTACAGTATGCGATTGCATTGCATACAATAAAGCGACAACCATATGGCTCGCCGCCATTGCCGATAACTTCGGTTACAAAACATGATCATCTCATACAATAAAATATAGCATCACGCCTTGACCATATCACATCACAACATGCCCTGCAAAAACAAGTTAGACGTCCTCTACTTTGTTGTTGCAAATTTTACGTGGCTGCTACGGGCTTAAGCAAGAACCGGTCTCACCTCGCATCAAAACCACAACGATACTTCGTCAAATAGACTCGTTTAACCTTCTCAAGGACCGGGCGTAGCCACACTCAGTTCAACTAAAGTGAGAGAGACAGCACCCACCGGTCACCTTTAAGCAACGAGTGCTCGTGGCGGTGAAACCAGTCTCGCGTAAGCGTCTGGCGTAATGTCGGTCCAGGCGCTTCATCTCACAATACCGCTGAACCAAAGTATGACATGCTGGTAGGTAGTATGACTTGTATCGCCCACAACTCACTTGTGTTCTACTCGTGCAAAACATCAAACCATAGAAAAACCTAGGCTCGGATGCCATTTGTTGGGAACGTAGTAATTTCAAAAATTTCCTCGCACACGCAAGATCATGGTGATGTATAGCAACGAGAGGGAGAGTGTTGTCCACGTACCCTCGTAGACCCGGGCGAAGCGATCACAACGTAGAGGAAGTAGTCGACGTTCTCCTCGCGATCCGACCGATCCGGCGCCGTTACTCGACGCCCCGAGTTCTTGACACACGTACAGCTCGATGGCGTCCCTCGTACTCGATCCAGCCGAGTGTCGAGGGAGAGTTTCACAAGACGACGGCGTGGTGACGATCTTGATGTTTCACCGGCGCGAGGCTTCGCTTAAGCTTCGCGACGGTATAACCGAGGTGGAATATGGTGGAGGGGCACCGCACACGGCTAAGGAACGATCTCAAGATCAACTTGTGTGTTCCAAGGTGCCCCCTGCCTCAGTATATAAAGGAGCAAGGGGAGGGGCCGCGGCCAAGGGTGGCGCGCCAGGAGTCCTACTCCTCGGGAGTAGGATTCCCCCAATCCTAGTTGGACTAGGATTCCTGGAGGGGAAAGAGAGAGAGGGGGGCGGCCTTCTCCTAGTCCTAGTAGGACTAGGGAAGGGGGAGGCGCCCCCACCTAGGGCTGGCCCTTCTCCTTTCCACCAAGGCCCATCGAGGCCCATTTACCTCTCCGGGGTTCCAGTAACCTCCGGTACTCGATAAATTCCGTTTTACCTGGAACCATTCCAACTCCAAACATAGGCTTCCAATATATCAATCTTTATGTCTCGACCATTTCGAGACTCCTCGTCATGTCCGTGATCACATCCGGACTCGAACTTCTTCGGTACATCAAAATACATAAACTCATAATAACCGCCATCGAAACCTTAAGCGTGCGGACCCTACGGTTCGAGAACAATGTAGACATGACCTAGAACTATTCACGGTCAATAACCAACAGCGGACCTGGATGCCCATATTGGTTCCTACATATTCTACGAAGATCTTTATCGGTCGATCACCGCATAACAACATACGTTGTTCCCTTTGTCATCGGTATGTTACTTGCCCGAGATTCGATCGTCGGTATCCAATACCTAGTTCAATCTCGTTACGCAAGTCTCTTTACTCGTTCCGTAATACATCATCTCACAACTAACTCATTAGTTGTAGTGCTTGCAAGGCTTCATGATGTGCATTACCGAGAGGGCCCAGAGATACCTCTCCGACAATCGGAGTGACAAAACCTAATCTCGAAATATGCCAACCCAACATCCGCCTTTGGAGACACCTGTAGTACTCCTTTATAATCACCCGATTCGTTGTGACGCTTGGTAGTACCAAAGTGTTCCTCCGTAGACGGAGTTGCATAATCTCATAGTTACAGAACATGTATATGTCATGGATAAAAGCAGAGCAACATACTAAACGATCGTGTGCTAAGCTAAGGGAATGGGTCATGTCAATCGATCATTCTACTAATGATGTGACCTTGTTAATCAAATAACAACTCCTTGTTCATGGTCAGGAAACATAACCATCTTTGATTAACAAGCTAGTCTAGTAGAGGCATACTAGTGACATGTTGTTTTGTCTATGCATTCACACATGTATCATGTTTCCGGTTAATACAATTCTAGCATGAATGATAAACATTTATCATGAAATAAGGAAATAAATAATAACTTTATTATTGCCTCTAGGGCATATTTCCTTCACCAGCTACATCCTCGCATGCAAGGAAGTGCGTCCATATTACGGGCAAAAAATGAATCCTCCCCTTGACAGCTCGGACCCACCATCTATATCTTCGCACGGAAGGAAGTGTGTCCTTATCCTCCTTGATAGCTGGGACCCACCCGGTCGAAGCGTATGTAACATTGTCTGTCTGGTTGCGGACGTTTATGTACATATTGGTCGATCGGTCCCTCTGCAATGATGAACCATGGCCGAGCAAGCAACGACACATATAGTAGTAGAGCCCCCGACGTAGCAGTTTAGGCATTCCCTTCTAAACTGTGTACACATACGTACAACCACATGCCAAAAATACGGCCACATACATACATACATACATACGGGTGGGGTCTCAAACGCCTACTCGCGCATACGTACGACCAGGGCCCGTGTACATGGTGAGGCAGCGGATGGTAGCAATGGCGTCCTATTCATCGGCAGCCAACTGGCCAGGTCAGAACGGAGAAACAACATACTGTTCATCGGGAGGCAACAGACTGGGTCGGAATGTGCCTTGTTCAATGGGATCCAACTGACTTGGACAGAACAGCCGAAATGGGGCCTGGCGTACCGCAGAACACAGGAAACGGCCTTCTGTTCGACCAGCTACGGTCAAAACGGGATCCTGTTCATTGGGAGGGGTGTGGCGTACCGCAAAACAGAGGAAACAGACTTGTGTTGGAGCGCCTATGGTTGAAACAGGTCATGTTCATTGGGAGGGGTATGGCGTACCACAAAACGAGACTCCACGGGCTACTGTTCATCCACCGTCTACTGCCTCGCTCCAGCCTCTACGGGCTATTGTTCATCCACCATCGACTTCCTCCAGCCTCCACCTGCTACAGTTCATCCACCGCGTCTTCCTCCTGCCTCCACTAGCTACTGTTCATCCATGGGCTATTGTTCATCCAGCCTCCATCGGCTACTGTTCAACCAGCCCTCCATGGGGCCATGTTCATCCACCCCCAACCAGCTCGGGTGTGGCGTTCTCCTTGAGGTCATGTTCATCCAGTGGCAACGACCTACTACCACTGGGTCATGTTCATCCAACCCCCATGGGGAACTATTCATCCAACCCCCAACAACGGTCACTATTCATCAAGAGGCAGGTTCAATCGGCTTCAGTTAGCAACAGTAGCAAAGGAATCGCTCGGGTTCAGTTAACAGCCAAGGGATCGATAGCTCGGGTTTAGTAACGTAGCTAGTGCAATCCCTCGATCGGGTTCAGTAAGTGAACACCTCGCTCGGGTTTAGTTAGAGCCCAACGCCTCGCACACGCAGGCGTATGTGTACGAGAGAAACGTGCAAACCTCTGTGCATCGCTCAGCCCTGACCACCCACCATAACCGGGAACTCCCCGAAATTTTCTTCGCCCTCGCTTCTACCATGATTTTTTCCGTCATGGACGGCCCAAAGAATGTCATGCAAGTGTTGGGGAACGTAGTAATTTCAAAATTTTCCTACGCACACGCAAGATCATGGTGATGTATAGCAACGAGAGGGGAGAGTGTTGTCTACGTACCCTCGTAGACCAAAGCGGAAGCGATCACAAACGTAGAGGAAGTAGTTGTACGTTCTCCTCGCGATCCAACCGATCCCAGCGCCGTTACTCCGGCGCCTCCGAGTTCTTGACACACGTACAACTCGGTGACGCTCCTCGGGCTCCGATCCAGCAAAGCTCCGGGGAGAGAGAGTTCTGTCAGCACGATGGCGTGGTGACGATCTTGATGTTCTACCGACGCAGGGCTTCGCCTAAGCACTGCTACGATATGACCGAGGTGGAATATGGTGGAGGGGGGCACCGCACACGGCTAAGGAACGATCTCAAGGATCAACTTGTGTGTTCTAGGATGCCCCCCTGCCCCCGTATATAAAGGAGCAAGGGGAGGGCCGGCCGCCCTAGGAGGCGCGCCAAGGAGGAGGAGTCCTCCTCCTAGTGGGAGTAGGACTCCCTTTCCTAGTCCAACTAGGAAGGAGGAAGGGGAAGGAAGGAGAGGAGAGGGAGAGGAAGGGGCCGCGCCTCCTCCTGTCCTACTCGGACTCCCCATGGGGGCGCGCCACCTCTGGCGCAGCCCTCTCTCTCCCCTCTTGGCCCATTAAGGCCCATTACTTCCCCGGGGGGTTCCGGTAACCCCTCCGGCACTCCGGTTTTCTCCGGAAACTTCCGGAACCTTTCCGATGTCCGAATATAGCCGTCCAATATATCAATCTTTATGTCTCGACCATTTCGAGACTCCTCGTCATGTCCGTGGTCACATCCGGGACTCCGAACTCCTTCGGTACATCAAAATACACAAACTCATAATATAACCGTCATCGAAACCTTAAGCGTGCGGACCCTACGGTTCGAGAACAATGTAGACATGACCGAGACACGTCTCCGGTCAATAACCAATAGCGGGACCTGGATGCCCATATTGGCTCCTACATATTCTACGAAGATCTTTATCGGTCAGACCGCATAACAACATACGTCGTTCCCTTTGTCATCGGTATGTTACTTGCCCGAGATTCGATCATCGGTATCCAATACCTAGTTCAATCTCGTTACCGGCAAGTCTCTTTACTCATTCCGTAATACATCATCTTACAGCTAACTCATTAGTTGTAATGCTTGCAAGGCTTAAGTGATGTGTATTACCGAGAGGGCCCAGAGATACCTCTCCGACAATCGGAGTGACAAATCCTAATCTCGAAATACGCCAACCCAACATCTGCCTTTGGAGACACCTGTAGTACTCCTTTATAATCACCCAGTTACGTTGTGACGTTTGGTAGTACCCAAAGTGTTCCTCTGGTAAACGGGAGTTGCATAATCTCATAGTTATAGGAACATGTATAAGTCATGGATAATAGCAACATACTAAACGATCGGGTGCTAAGCTAATGGAATGGGTCATGTCAATCAGATCATTCAACTAATGATGTGACCTTGTTAATCAAATAACAACTCCTTGTTCATGGTTAGGAAACATAACCATCTTTGATTAACAAGCTAGTCAAGTAGAGGCATACTAGTGACACTCTGTTTGTCTATATATTCACACATGTATTATGTTTCCGGTTAATACAATTCTAGCATGAATAATAAACATTTATCATGATATAAGGAAATAAATAATAGCTTCATTATTGCCTCTAGGGCATATTTCCTTCAGTCTCCCACTTGCACTAGAGTCAATAATCTAGATCACATCACAATGTGATTAACATCGATAGTTCACATCATGATGTGATTAATACCCATAGTTCACATCGCCATGTGACCATCATCCAAAGGGTTTACTAGATTCAGTAATCTAGTTCACATCGCTAAGTGATTAACACCCAAAGAGTACTAAGGTGTGATCATGTTTTGCTTGTGAGAAAATCTTAGTCAATGGGTCTGTCACATTCAGAGCCATATGTATTTTGCAAATATTCTATGTCTACAATGCTCTGCACGGAGCTACTCTAGCTAATTGCTCCCACTTTCAATATGTATCTAGATCGAGACTTAGAGTCATCCAGATCGGTGTCAAAACTTGCATCGACGTAACCCTTTACTTACGAACCTTTTGTCACTTCCATAATCGAGAAACATATCCTTATTCCACTAAGGATAATTTTGACCGCTGTCGATGATCTACTCCTAGATCACTATTGTACTCCTTGCCAAACTCGGTCAGGGGTATACAATAGATCTGGTACACAAGATGGCATACTTCATAGAACCTATGGACAAGGCATAGGGAATGACTTTCATTCTCTTTCTATCTTCTGCCGTGGTCGGGTTTTGAGTCTTACTCAATTTCACACCTTGTAACACAGGCAAGAACTCTTTCTTTGATCTGCTCCATTTTGAACTACTTCAAAATCTTGTCAAGGTATGTACTCATTGAAAAACTTATCAAGCGCCTTGATCTATCTCTATAGATCTTGATGCTCAATATGTAAGCAGCTTCACCGAGGTCTTTCTTTGAAAAACTCCTTTCAAACACTCCTTTATGCTTTGCGAATAATTCTACATTATTTCCGATCTATAATATGTCATTCACATATACTTATCGAAATGTTTGTAGTGCTCCCACTCACTTTCTAGTAAATACGAGGCTTCACCGCAAGTCTCAGATAAACTATATGCTTTGATCAACTTATCAAAGCGTATATTCCAACTCGAGATGCTCGCACCAAATCCATAGATGCACATTTTGTTAACACCTTTAGGATCGACAAAACCTCTTGGTTGCATCACATACAACTCTTCTTTGATAACTCCATTAAGGAATGCAGTTTTGTTTATCCATTTGCCGATTTCATAAAATCGGCAATTGCTAACATGATTCGGACGGACTTTTAAGCATCGATCTGAGTGAGAAAATCTCATTGTATTCAACATCTTGAACTTTGTCAAAACCTTTTTCGACAAGTCTAGCTTTGTAGATAGTAACACTACTATCGTCGTCCGTCTTCCTCTTGAAGATCCATTTATTTTCTATGGCTTGCCGATCATCGAGCAACTCCACCAAAGTCCACACTTTGTTCTCATACAAGGATCTCATCTCGATTTCATGGCCTCAAGCCATTTCGCGAATCTGGGCTCATCATTGCTTCCTCATAGTTCGTAGGTTCATCATGGTCTAGTTACATGAATTCTGAACAGGATTACCGTACCACTCAGTGCGGATCTCACTCTGGTTTACCTCACGAGATTCGGTAGTAACTTGATCCGAAGTTACATGATCATCATCATTAGCTTCCTCACTAATTGGTGTAGTAGTCACAGAACAGATTTCGTGATGAACTACTTTCCAATAAGGGAGAAGGTACAATTACCTCATCAAGTTCTACTTTCCTCCCACTCACTTCTTACGAGAGAAACTTCTTCTCTAGAAAGGATCCATTTATTAGCAACGAATGTTTTGCCTTCGGATCTGTGATAGAAGGTGTACCCAACAATTTCCTTTGGGTATTCTATGAAGACGCACTTCTCCGATTTGGGTTTGAGCTTATCAGGAAGAAACTTTTTCACATAAGCATCGTAGCCCCAAACTTTAAGAAATGACAACTTTGGTTTCTTGCTAAACCACAGTTCATATAGTGTCGTCTCAACGGATTTAGATGGTGCCCTATTTAACGTGAATGCGGCTGTCTCTAATGCATGATCCCAAAACGATATTGGTAAATCGGTAAGAAACATCATAGATTGTACTATATCCAATAAAGTACGGTTATGACGTTCGGACACACCATTATGATGTGGTGTTCCAGGTGGCATGAATTTGTGAAACTATTCCACATTGTTTTAATTGAAGACCAAACTCGTAACTCAAATATTTTACTTCTGCGATCATATCGTAGAAACTTTTATTTTCTTGTTACGATGATTCTCTACTTCACTCTGAAATTCTTTGAACTTTTCAAATGTTTCAGACTTGTGTTTCATCAAGTAGATATACTCATATCTGCTTCAAATCAACTGTGAAGGTCAGAAAATAATGATACTTGTCGCGAGCCTTAATATTCATTGGACGACATACATCAGTATGTATGATTTCCAACAAATCTGTTGCTCGCTCCATTGTTCCAGAAAACGGAGTCTTAGTCATCTTGCCCATGAGGCATGGTTCGCAAGCATCAAGTGATTCATAATCAAGTGATTCCAAAATCCCATCAGCATGGAGTTTCTTCATGCGCTTTACACCGATATGACCTAAACGGCAGTGCCACAAATAAGTTGCACTATCATTATTAACTTTGCATCTTTTTGGTTTCAATATTATGAATATGTGTATCACTACGATCGAGATCCAATGAACCATTTTCATTGGGTGTGTAACCATATAAGGTTTTATTCATGTAAATAGAACAACAGTTTATTCTCTTACTTAAATGAATAACCGTATTGCAATAAACACGATCAAATCATATTCATGCTCAACGCAAACACCAAATAACATTTATTTAGGTTCAACACTAATCCCGAAAGTATAGGGAGTGTGCGATGATGATCATATCAATCTTGAAACTACTTTCAACACACATCGTCACTTCACCCTTAACTAGTTTCATTTTATACGCAACTCCCGTTTGAGTTACTACTCTTGGCAACCGAACCAGTACCAAATACCGAGGGGTTGCTATAAACACTAGTAAAGCACACATCAAACACCAGTATATCAAATATACCCTTTTTACTTTGTCATCCTTCTTATCCACCAAATATTTAGGGCGTTCCGCTTCGGTGACCATTTCCTTTGCGATTAGGTAAGCACTCGGTTTCAGGCTTTGGTTCAGCTTTGGGCTTCTTCGTGGGAGTGACAACTTGCTTGTCAATCTACTTGAAGTTCCCTTTCTTTCCTTTGCCCTTTTCTTGAAACTAGTGATCTTGTCAACCATCAACACTTGATGTTCTTTCTTGATTTCTACCTTCATCGATTTCATCATCATGAAAACTCGGGAATCATTTTCATCATCCCTTGCATACTATAGTTCATCACGAAGTTCTACTAACTTGGTGATGGTGACTAGAGAACTCATCAATCACTATCTTATCGGAAGATTAACTCCCACTTGATTCAAGCGATTGTAGTACCCGCACAATCGAACACATGCTCACTAGTTGAGCGATTCTCCTCCATCTTTTAGCTATAGAACTTGTTGGAGACTTCATATCTCTCAACTCGGTATTTGCTTGAAATATTAACTTCAACTCTGGAACATCTCATATGGTCCATGATATTCAAAACATCTTTGAAGTCCCGATTCTAAGCCATAAAGCATGGTGCACAAAACTATCAAGTAGTCATCATATTGAGCTAGCCAAACGCTCATAACGCCCGCATACGCTCCTGCAATAGGTCTGTCACCTAGCGGTGCATCAAGGACATAATTCTTCTGTGTAGCAATGAGGATAAACCTCAGATCACGGATCCAATCCGCATCATTGCTACTAACATCTTTCAATACATTTTTCTCTAGGAACATATCAAAATAAACATATGAAAGCAACAACGCAAGCTATTGATCTTACAACATAATTTGCAAAATACTACCAGGACTAAGTTCATGATAAATTTAAGTTCTATTAATCATATTACTTAAGAACTCCCACTTAGACAGACATCTCTCTAGTCATCTAAGTGATCACGTGATCCAAATCAACTAAACCATAACCGATCATCACATGAGATGGAGTAGTTTTCAATGGTGAACATCATTATGTTGATCATATCTACTATATGATTCACGCTCGACCTTTCGGTCTCCGTGTTCCGAGGCCATATCTGCATATGCTAGGCTCATCAAGTATAACTTTGAGTATTCGCGTGTGCAAAACTGGCTTGCACCCGTTGTAGATGGACGTGAGCTTATCACACCGATCATCACGTGGTGTCAGGCACGACGAACTTTGGCAACGGTGCATACTCAGGGAGAACACTTCTTGATAATTTTAGTGAGAGATCATCTTAAAATGCTACCGTCAATCAAAGCAAGAATAAGATGTATAACAGATAAACATCATATGCAATCAAAATATGTGACATGATATGGCCATGATCATCTTGCGCCTTTGATCTCCATCTCCAAAATACTGTCATGATCTTTATCGTCACCGGCATGACACCATGATCTTAATCATCTTCATCTATATCAATGTGTCGTCACATGGTCGTCTCGCCAACTATTTGCTCTTGCAACTATTGCTATCGCATAGCGATAAAGTAAAGCAATTATTTGGCACTTGCATCTTATGCAACAAAGAGACAACCATAGGGCTTCTGCCAGTTGCCGATAACTTCAACAAAACATGATCATCTCATACAACAACTTATATCTTATCACGTCTTGACCATATCACATCACAACATGCCCCGCAAAAACAAGTTAGACGTCCTCTACTTTGTTGTTGCAAGTTTTACGTGGCTGCTACGGGCTTAAGCAAGAACCAATCTCACCTACGCATCAAAACCACAACGATAGTTTGTCAAGTTGATGCTGTTTTAACCTTCGCAAGGACCGGACGTAGCCACACTCGTTCAACTAAAGTTGGAGAAACCGACACCGCTAGTCACCGTGTGCAAAGCACGGCGGTAAAACCAGTCTCGCGTAAGCATACGCGTAATGTCGGTCCGGCCGCTTCATCCAACAATACCGCTGAACCAAAGTATGACATCTTTGGTAAGCGATGACTTATATCACCCACAACTCACTTGTGTTCTACTCGTGCATATAACATCAAACCATAAAACTCCGGCTCGATGCCACCGTTGGGGAACGTAGTAATTTCAAAATTTTCCTACGCACACGCAAGATCATGGTGATGTATAGCAACGAGAGGGAGAGTGTTGTCTCGTACCCTCGTGACCGAAGCGAAGCGATCACAAACGTAGAGGAAGTAGTCGACGTTCTCCTCGCGATCCAACCGATCCCAAATACCGTTACTCGGCGCCTCGAGTTCTTGACACACGTCAGCTCGGTGGCGCTCCTCGGGCTCCGATCCAGCAAAGCTCGGGGAGAGAGTTCCGTCGACGACGACGTGGTGACGATCTTGATGTTCTACGACGCAGGCTTCGCCTAAGCACTGCTACGATATGACCGAGGTGGAATATGGTGGAGGGGCACCGCACACGGCTAAGGAACGATCTCAAGGATCAACTTGTGTGTTCTAGGGTGCCCCCGCCTCGTGATATAAAGGAGCAAGGGGAGGGCCGGCCGGCCCTAGGAGGCGCGCCAGGGGGGGAGTCCTCCTCCTAGTGGGAGTAGGACTCCCTTTCCTAGTCCAACTAGGAAGGAGGAAGGGGAAGGAAGGAGAGGGAGAGGAGAGGGGGGGGGCCGCCTCCTCCTTGTCCTATTCGGACTCCCCATGGGGGCGCGCGCCACCTCTGGCGCAGCCCTCTCTCCCCTCTTGGCCCATTAAGGCCCATTACTTCCCGGGGTTCCGTAACCCCTCCCAACTCCGGTTTTCTCCGGAAACTTCCTAACCTTTCCGATGTCCGAATATAGCCGTCTAATATATCAATCTTTATGTCTCGACCATTTTGAGACTCCTCGTCATGTCCGTGATCACATCCGGACTCGAACTCCTTGGTACATCAAAATACACAAACTCATAATATAACCGCCATCGAAACCTTAAGCGTGCGGACCCTACGGTTCGAGAACAATGTAGACATGACCGAGACACGTCTCGGTCAATAACCAATAGCGGACCTGGATGCCCATATTGGCTCCTACATATTCTACGAAGATCTTTATCGGTCGAGACCGCATAACAACATATGTCGTTCCTTTGTCATCGGTATGTTACTTGCCCGAGATTCGATCGTCGGTATCCAATACCTAGTTCAATCTCGTTACTGGCAAGTCTCTTTACTCGTTCCGTAATACATCATCTTACAGCTAACTCATTAGTTGTAATGCTTGCAAGGCTTAAGTGATGTGTATTACCGAGAGGGCCCAGAGATACCTCTCCGACAATCGGAGTGACAAATCCTAATCTCGAAATACGCCAACCCAACATCCGCCTTTGGAGACACTGAGAACTCCTTTATAATCACCCGATTCGTTGTGACGTTTGGTAGTACCCAAAGTGTTCCTCCGTAAACGGAGTTGCATAATCTCATAGTTATAGGAACATGTATAAGTCATGGATAATAGCAACATACTAAACGATCGGTGCTAAGCTAATGGAATGGGTCATGTCAATCAGATCATTCAACTAATGATGTGACCTTGTTAATCAAATAACAACTCCTTGTTCATGGTTAGGAAACATAACCATCTTTGATTAACAAGCTAGTCAAGTGGAGGCATACTAGTGACACTCTGTTTGTCTATATATTCACACATGTATTATGTTTCCGGTTAATACAATTCTAGCATGAATAATAAACATTTATCATGATATAAGGAAATAAATAATAGCTTTATTATTGCCTCTAGGGCATATTTCCTTCAGCAAGTGCGTCCCCGTCCCGCCTAGGACGAAAAGCCCATTTTTTGTCATAGAAGTAGGAGCCCACCATATCTATGATGATACGTGGTTTTGTCACAATTATCGTCATAGGAGTGTCATAACCATGACAGGAAAACTTTTCGTTCGGGCCAAAATGTCATGGATTTGTCTTTTTTTGTAGTGATAGCTCTATACCTTTTCGAGCTTTTTGGTAACTTGTTTCTAAAGGGGGAGAAATCGTATAGATCATCAGGCTGAGCGAGGGAGAGAGAGAGAGAGAGAGAGAGAGAGTGAGTCTCGTCTTGCTCTTTGGTTTTATTGAGTTATTTACTACTATGTTTATTTGATCTATGCTACTTGTTTGGTTTGATGCTCGTGAGATTCTATGTTTTGTTGTGTGATTGATCATACTATGCTTTAATGTGTGATTAATGCTTATTCCTATCACCTTTATGTATGATCATTCACTTATGTTTTTGGTGATGCATGCATGTTGTTTCACTTATATCATTTTGTGCGCTCCACCAAGATGTATGTGACATGGAAGAGTGACCCATGATCGTAATCAATTATGCATTTGCATCCAAACGCAAATTTTTAATAATGCACAAATTTAGGGAGAGCTCTTGCTTATCACATACTTCTCAAAGCGAAGGTGTATTTCATTCACTTAAATCATTTGTCAAAGCTTTGATCTATATGTTGTCACCAATTACCAAAAAGGGGGAGATTGAGAATTGGACCCAGTGGCAACTAATCCCCGGGTGGTTTTGGTAATTCATAACAACATATATCTCGCTGAACTAATATCCACTCAAGGTGAATATTTCAGGATGTTCAATGATTGGCATGGTTTGGACTAGAGAATTGGACCCCTCAGGATGATAAGGACAAGGATTGGCAAAAGCTCAAGACTCTTCATTTCTATTTTAGTGATCCAAGATCACACTGAGTCCATAGGAAAGCCAATACTATTAAAAGGGGATGAGGTGTTGCTTAATGATCTGGTTGCTCAAGTGCTCAGTGATATTGCTCCAAAACCCTCAGCCACTTTCTCCACAAATATGTCCAAACCCTAATTTCCAAACTCGGCCACACCGATATTTCCTACCCGGAGCCACCGAGTTCATTTGACATAGCCACTGCCTAAACCCTAACAAATCGGTCCGACCGATACGAATCTCGGTCCCACTGAGATGGCCTTGCCAACTCTCTATTTCTTGTTGCAATTATTTCGGTCTCACCGAAACTTCCAATCGGTCTCACTGAGATGGCTTGACCAACTCTTTGGTTCATGTCGTAATTATTTCAGTCCCACTGAGATAGTTCAACCAGCGTCACCGAGACACGGTTTGCCCTAAGCCCTAGCGCATCGGTCCCATCGAGTTGTTTCAGTCGATCCCATCGAGATTCCTAATGTTCATATTTTTGAATCGGTGCCATCGAGTTTAACTAATCGGTCCCACCGATATTAGTCAAAAGTGTGTAACTGTTGGATTTTGTGTGGAGGCTATATATATACCCCCTCCACCCCTTCTTCCTCATTGAGGAGAGCCATCAGAACGTGCCTACACTTCCACCATTCATTTTCTGAGAGAGAACCACCTACTCATGTGTTGAGATCAAGAGATTCCATTCCTACCATTTAAACATTGATTTCTAGCCTTCCCTAAGTTTCTTTCCACTCCAATTCTTCTTCCACCATATCCAAATCTGTGAAAAAGAGTTGAGTGTTGGGGAGACTATCACTTGAAGCACAAGAGCAAGGAGTTCATCATCAACAAACCGTCCATTACCTTTTGGAGAGTGGTGTCTCCTAGATTGGTTAGGTGTCGCTTGGGTGCCTCCGTCGTGATGTGGAATTGAACCAAGAAGTTTGTAAGGGCAAGGAGATTGCCTACTTCGTGAAGATCTACCTGAGTGAGGCAAGTCCTTCGTGGGCAATGGCCATGGTTGGATAGACAAGGTTGCTTCTTCATGGACACTTCATGGGTGGAGCCCTCCGTGGACTCGTGCAGCCATTAACCTTCGTGGGTTGAAGTCTCCATCAACGTGGACGTACCATAGCACCACCTATCGGAACCACGCCAAAAATCTTCGTGTCTCCATTGCGTTTGCCTTCTACAATCCTTCCCTTTACCTTCATATGCAATGTTTTATATTCCGCTGCTATACTCTTAGAATTGCATGTGTAGGTTGATTGCTTGACTTGTGCTAATTGTTAAAATCTGCCAACAACTAAAATTGGGAAAAGGAAAGATTCTTATTTGGTCAAGTAGTCTAATTACCCCCCCCCCCTCTAGATATACTTTCGATCCTACAAAGGTTCCAGAAACTTTTGGAGGAGTCCGGAAGTCCATCAAGGGTTCCAACACATCCCAAGGGCCAACATGGGCTGAGGGGAGACACCCTGGGCTTATTGGGCCATACGCACCAAGCCCCAAAAGGCCCATGCAACTAAGGAAAAGGTGGAAGGAGAAACCAAGTAGGAGTAGGATTGGACTTGGACTTGGAGTCCAACTCCTCTCCCTTGGCCGCCGGCCCTTGTAGGAGAGGGTTGGACTCCTAGTCCCTCCATGTATATAGATAGAGGGGAGGGGGTGCACAAAACACAATAGCCCCGTGGCCCCCCTCTTTCTCCCATTACACCACCGCCTCGTCCCGACGACGCTTAGCGAAGCGCTATTGGCGCTCCACCACCACCACGCCGTCGTGCTGGTTGTGATCCCATCTACTTCTCCGCCTTCTCTTGCTAGATCAAGGAGGAGGAGACATCATCGAGCTGCACGTGTGCTAAACTCGGAGGCGTCGTTCGTTCGGCACTAGATCGGTTGGATCGTGATTGGATCGCGAAAAGTGTGACTACATCAACCGCGTTATATACGCTTTCGCTTTTGGTCTACGAGGGTACGTAGACACACTCTCCCCTCTCGTTGCTATGCTTCTCCTAGATAGATCTTGGGCGTTCGTAGGAATTTTTTTGATTTTCATGCTTCGTTCCCCATCAAATTTAGCCAGCCCCTCCACGCGCATTGGATTTGGTTTGCCAATACAGCATCTGGGCTGCCCTGGCCTACTCGGTGGTTGGCAATATCTTATTTACGGAGGCTATGAATATCACCCTGGATGTCACCATGGGCGGAGCCCCTCATCGTCATCCTCGGCGGGCGGCCCCGGCGTATATCTGGATGACCTGCATCCATGCCTCGATCCACATTGCGCTGCCGCCTTCATCGCCCGATGGTAGACGCGGCCCACCGTCTTCATCTATCGCTGCCGCGCCGACGGGCTGGGATACGAGCACTAGCACCCAGCGGCTCCCAGCAGGGGTAGTGTTGGCGGTGCCGGGCGCCGCAGTTCGTGCTGCTGCCTCCCGCATGGATGGCAAAGAGCGCGTAAGGCAGCGTTGGGCTGCCACGGAGGGACGAGCTACCCACCCAAGGGCATCGAGGACGCCGTTGAGGAGGAGCCCCCACCCCAGTCCATTCGCGAGAGCCAGAGCGCAATGTGGAGCTTGTGCTCCTTCTCGTCGAGGTCAGATGAGCTCGACGAGTCGGTGACGGCCAGCACCACCCGGTCAATCTCGTCTGAGCCGACAATGGTGAAGGGGGCGGATGGGAGATTGGGTGGAAGGGAAGTAGACGGAGGAGAGCGAAGAAGGCGAGAGGACTGAGAGCGGAGTGGAGTGGGTTCATCGGCCAAATGGGGTTTTGTGGGGACGATGGTGGGGATGGCATGGGCCATAGCGGGCCGGTCCGACGTGGCGGCGCGTCCGGGCCTCCCTATATCCGCCTCACATATAGGCTGGATATGGAATTGTCGGAAAGCCCGAGCTCGTTTGGGTTAGTTGTGGGGAGTTTGGTTGGACATGGTTGTATTGGAATACTTTCTGGTACACAACTGCAAGTCGGAGGATTCGTCTGCTATATTGGAAACCCGATCAGGCAGAAACCAAGGAAAACCGAACCGCGCAGGCAAAAACCGAGGAAAACCGACCAGTAATAAACCGGATAAACCGAACGCCCCAACCACGCAGCGTATCGCATTCGCACACCCCTCCTCCTCCGCCTCCCTCGCCGTCTCTCATCCCCGTCTAGCACCGCCGCCACCGCCTCCTCCTTCCTCAGGCCTCGCCACCTCCCATGAAACCCTAGTCCCCCCAAAACCCAACACCGCGCCCGCTGCCATGTCGCCTCCGCTCCAGGCTCCGGACTACAAGTACGTCACCGAGGAGTGCCTCCGCGAATGGAAGGGCCAGTCCGCCGCCGCCTTCCGCCTCCCCGATCCGGTCCCCATGCCGCGCTTCCTCTACGAACTGTGCTGGGCGACGGTGAGCTCCCGTACTCAGCTCGCTGGCTCTGTCCCTGTCGTCTTAGCGCTGATTGCGTTGGTCGGGTTGCGCAGGTGCTCGGGGACCTGCCGCCGCACAAGTGCCGGGCGGCGCTGGATTCGGTGGTGTTCGCGGAGGAGGCGTGGCAGGAGGACTCCGGCTCGGTGCTCGCCGACATCGTCGCCCACCTAGGGCAGGATGTGAGTATTCTCCAGTCTCCACCCCTTTTTCCTTTGCTGCTGTGTGGTGCTTAGTTAGTTTCGAGTGGCTCGATGGAATGTGTTTGATTAGTCAATTCGCTATTGGGGGTCGTAGGGAGTAACACTGTATGCAATGCTTAGCTGAATTGGCCAAAAAAAAAATTTGATTGGAGAGGGCAGTTTGTAAGTCTGTGTTACTTGTTGTGCCAGCTGAAGTGACGACCTGGTTGAATTGCAAGATGTTTCAGTGATGAAAAATTATCTCACTGGAAGTGATAGCGTGTGGTAGCTCTGGACAAGTTCTAAAGGCTATGTTTGGAAAAATTACCCTGCTGAAGCTGTAGCAGAAAAGAAGGTTTAAATTATGTCTTTACTGATGAACATGAAACTACTAGCTTTGGGTAGCAAACATTATAATGGCTGAAAGCACAAACCTATTCATTGTTATTCGAATTGTAGTGAGGGAGTGTTTAGATTTTGCATGCTTATGCACATGAACATGGATTTTAGTTGTAGCCATCAGCATATCTCTCTGCAGTGAAGTACAAAACAATCTTACAGATAAGCGAGGTAATTAATGCTTATGCACATGAACATGGATATTAGTTGTAGCTATCAGCATATCTCTCTGCAGTGAAGTGCAAAACAATCTTACAGATAAGCGAGGTGATTATTGTACAAAAGCTCGTGATGTTCCTTTCCAGTTTCTGTTAAACCAATTCAAAGGTCTACCCTGCATGGCTTTAGTTCTCCTGTTCAGTGAAACCGGTCTAAAATGGAACTGTTCTGGATCTATACCACAAAACAGTTACCAAGAGCATTGTTGTCTAGGAGTTACCGAGTTGTCGACTTGTAACCTGATCACAGACACAGGTGACAGGGAGTGTCACCCAGAGATTTTGGATTTGGCCAACGAATCTAGTGAGACGGGCAGATCTGGTGGCGTTGGGCTCGAGGACCGAGAGGGGTCCCCAACTTGGGCTAGGAAATGGTGGTCCAACACCTCCTGGCTTCTGTCATAGCTTTCGTTTCCCCATTTACTCGACTGTTGTGGTGAACTGGATTTATGAGGTGAGGATGAGTTTAGCAGTAGAAGGAAAAGGGCAGTCTGTGTACTCTGCTGCTGTGGTTAGACCAGACAGGCTGTATGGCAGCTGTAGTGAGGAAAGGGCTGTGGAGGATTAAATTAGGTCAGCAAGTGGCAGATGGCTCACAAATCAAGACATAGATGTTTTTTTGGCTGTAGAAAAGTTGTAATTACCGTCTGGAACCCCCCTGCCATTGGAATTGCACCCATGGGCATTCTCCATGTTATATGAGTTATAATTGCCAATTTGGACAATATGTGTTATCTCCTGAGTATTGACATGGCGCACACCATGTTGGCAATGTCATCCTGAAGCCTGGTTATCGCTGCGACTCTCGCTGGGATGCCATGACAGCCTTGACCTAGATGCTGCTACGGTGTTATTGTTGTTTTTCCAACAACCAGGGTCAATAGATATGTAAATGCTATCCTTTGTTCAATCTCTTGTCACTTCCCATCCCGGAAAAACGAAAATACCTTGACACCTGTGTGTCTTGCTTACTCATTATCATAGGACCTTCAATCAATAACCTTTTATTTCCCACCTATCAGTGTGGTTCTGCTTTTGATCCATGGTTGATGCCCAAGTCCAAGATGCATTTATTTGAATCATGTAACTTAGATTTACCAGTCCATTGCATGTGCTGTCATTTCCTTGTAATCATTGAATGCTGTATTATTAGTCGATCTGACCTGAAGTTATGTGCAGATTACAATTTCTGGTGAATATCGCAACCGTCTTGTCAAAATGGTAAAAAATCTTTTTGATACTTAAAACACCTATTCATAATTTTAGTATGCAAATAGGCTATCTATCTTCTTGACCCCTACCCTTTTTATGGTGGAGGATTTAATCCTCACTAATTTCCTTTAAATACTACTCTTGGCTGCAGACTAAATCATTTGTGGAGTCTTCATTGATTGCGCCTAGGCTTCTTCAAGAGCGATGTGAAGTGAGTATTTGTCGTTCGTTATACTAGGGCGTCACATCTTTGTTGAAACCACCTTTCATGATTCAAGGCAGCTGACACCATGTCGTCTCTGTTTCCTGTATGTGCACGTTTGAAGGAAGAATTCCTATGGGAGGTTGAACAGAGTAAGTCAAAGGGCCAGGATTTAAAAGCCAAGGAGGTATGTGGCACATACTAATACCATGCATATTGTTAGGACTTAGGATATCATGTTATGATCATTAATTCCTCATATTTTGTGTGTGCTCACATGAATTATACAATATACCATGTCACATTAGTGCATATATCTTTTTACATGGTTTCTGTGCAACATCCTTCTCCTTATTTGGCATATTTTCCTTTTTACCTGTTTATTGCATCATTTTTTAATGGCTGCTTGTAATAATTGGCAACAGGTCAGAGTCAACACGCGGCTTCTTTATCAGCAAACTAAATTCAACCTGCTAAGAGAAGAAAGTGAGGGCTACGCCAAGTTGGTATGTATATCTGCCTGTGAAACTTCCACCAAAGTTCTTGTTATAGTTGTACATTGGTTCATTCATACTTTTAAGAAAATTTTAAGTAATCATCATTATTTCTTTGTGCTATATGGATTGAGTAGTATAACATATCTTTCTGTGCTTCTACTTCCTTCACTGGTGCTTTGTTGAGCAGTACTGCCCTAAATTACTGCAAAATTATTTGATCCTTATACTAACTGGATATCTATAGTTCAAGGGGAGTCTTTAAAACAATCAACTAATTCCAGACTTCGATTTACTATTGATCCTAAAATTACAGAGTTGGACACTTGGACTGCAAAATAGTGGAAGCTAAATAACCTGTGTTTCTCAAAGTATTTATTTGAAAGATGCTATAGAACACTTGTCTTGATTAGCATCTGCCCAGACACCACAAACCCATGTTATTACCCAAACACACTATGAAGTTGTAGTCATTTGCTGGACACTTTTTGCTGCCTGAAAACTATAGAATTACTGAATAACCATGCTCGTTTGCTATTACACACTTTGGTGTCTACTAGCAAATGGACACAACTTTATGATGTGTCTAAGTGTCTGGGCTGTGACACAATCAGGTGATGTCAATCAAGTGCAGTTTCCCGAAGCCAATTTTGCCTTCCTCTTTTTAACATGTGTTCTAACAAATCTAGAAGGTAAACTCTATAATCTAGATACTTCTACAAACAATTGTAATTGTGATTGCAGATGTATATATCCACACACGTGTTCTAACTTCTTATACTTCCAGTTTGAAATTATTTGAGAGTAAATTGCAATCGTGTGGGATTTTTAGTAGTTTCCAAATGATGCGTCTAAATTGGTTTACTGTAGCTTGGTGTAATTTTTAACCTAGTTGCCTTTGTTTGTCTGGAATTCAGGTAACCCTACTTTGTCAAGTCGGTTCAGATTTGGTTTGCCAAAATGCTTCTTCAGCTACTATCAGCATTGTAAAGGTTGGGTGTTGGAATTTTCTTTCTTACTCCCATGTTATGATTTGAGCATGTAAACAGTATTGTGTAATATATAATGTTCTTGTGACAGTCATTGATTGGACATTTTGACCTGGACCCAAATCGTGTATTTGACATTGTGAGTTTTCGTTTTGTATCCCGGTATTACCATCTGATGTTGTAAAAGTATGTCATTGCTACAATGTAATTACATTCTTCCTTGTTTGCCTGCTAGGTGTTGGAATGTTTTGAACTCTATCCAGATAACAGTATCTTTTATCAGCTTATACCTCTTTTTCCAAAGGTATTCATTAGTTTTGAATAAGATACCACTGCCTGTAAATATTATTACCATACTTCACGTAGTACTTTGATTCAGCCCACCTTATGGCTTCTGTTTGTTACAGTCCCATGCTGCTAAAATTTTGGGGTTCAAATTCCAATACTATCAACAATTGGATGTAAACATCCCTGTTCCATCTGGTCTTTTCCGAATAGCAGCCTTGTTGGTCAAATCTGGTCTTATTGACCTTGATAACCTGTAAGTTTTCTAGTTGTCCTTGTGTTTCTCTACACTTCTTGAACTCAACTGTTATTTCGGGCATCCTCCTTCAAAATATTTCCAAAATATTTTGTTCTAAAAAATATGATCTGCAGTCAAAAAACTTTTTGTAAGGTTTACATACATGTAAAATTGGTACTTTAACATCACATTCCTTTGTCGATGCCCTCTTCAATTTCTGCTCTTATTTTGATGGCCATTTCTTGTAACTATGTGATGACTTTTACAAGCAGTACTGAATTGTTAGGTCATTTTCCTCAGAAGGTACTGCAATACCGAGAAAAAAGAATCCTATTTGGTATGAATATTATTAATTATTTCACTAACCAGCTAACCATAACTGTAGTCTCAAGTCCTTGTTTGCTTTTATTTTCAGACTCCTTTATGCTGTGTCAATATGAATTAGTGTTGCTGCTGGATCATATTTAATATTCATGCCTTCTGTTTCAGCTATGCTCATTTACTTCCAAATGATGATGAGGCATTTGAGCATTTTGGCTCCTTTGTTTCAAGGAAAATTGATGAGGTTAGTATTTAGTTTTCCAGTTGAATTAATTCTGTTGTAAAAAATGGTTTTGCTGTATTTCGTAGGGTTATAAATGAGAATTATATGCATGTTGCTGCAATGCACCCAAATAATAAAAATACCACCACAGGTTTTCAATAACTTTATATTTTATGCTTCGACTCTTAGATGTAACAGAAGACTACCATTTGAAAAAGGAAACAATGCCGTGTAAAGTTCTGTTTAAGCAAATACCATGATAATTAACCTGGGACGTCCACTGATTTTGATTCCTGCCTGTAGTCGCTCCTCTTCGGAGGCTGTAACAAACTCTATCTTTTCAATACAAAGAAACGCAAGTCTTTTGCGTTTTCTCAAAAAATACCATGATAATTCTTATTGGAACCACAACTTCATGAGGAATAATAGTCAGTTGCCGCACTTAGATATTTTTTCATGAAACCACAAGCTAATTATTCATGCAACTCCCAAACCCCTCGTTTGATGGCAAAACTGACATGTCAGTCATGACGTGATTATTTTGCCAGCGTGACTTTGCCAATGTGGACTGACTGGACTCTTCTTCCGCCCCTGAATATGTATTCTCTGCTCCACCAATGTGCCATCTTCTCATGAATGATCTGCCCTTCTTTGCCACAGTGAAGCTGGCAACAAATTCCCTGACTTTACCGCTGGACTACTCCAGTGTCATCCTCTGGTCGATGTCCTTGGTGCCGGCCATGAGCAGTGGGAATATCGCCCTCGGCAGTGGCCAGTCAACAGGATGTCCACTGGCTGAATGCTCTGGTTCAGCAGTGCTTCCATCTTTGTCCTAGTTGTGCTCCATCGTGAGCATCCCCATGTATTTGAAGTACAGCACAGATTAAACTCAGAGTCAATGTCAGATGTAAGCGCCTAATGATGGAGATTCAGATCTAATTCAACCACTGGCTTTATCCCTGCACTATCCTGCTTGCCATCAATGCCAGCACCCTTGCTATCCTTGCGGTTGAACTTGAAGAAGCCCTGCAGGCCCAGTAGCTGACGGTGATTAACGGAGCCACAACGGCCATGAAGCGGGTGGTGTCACCCTCTTGTTTGTTGCCATTGATCTCATCCCAAATCTCTGTAGCAGTACTGTGCAGCGATTGCAAGCTCCGGAGCATCACGCGTATCTCACCCAATGGCTCGCTGCACTTCCATTTTCATTATCAGTGGCTGCCTTCAACATCTTATCTCTGTTGTTGGGGTCTCCTCCATCTCTTTGCAGGGCGTTGGAAATCACGCTCCCTCTCCCCACTTCACTCAGACAAAGTATCACTACTATTGCCTCCATCTCGAATTTTGCTTACTCAACATGGTAGTGCAGCGACGGTGTGGCTTTGGATAGTTGCGTCTCCTACTCTCCTATCAGCTTGGTTGCAGCTAATGGTGGGTCATTCCTCCCCTCAAGCTCCAACTTGGCCAGGAGGCATGCCCTTTTTTCTGTGAAGGTGGTGGATGGTTCCAGAACATGGTGGAGGCAGCTCTTGGCTACTGTTCACTGTGAATGCACCACTGCTCTCGACTGTTAGATTTAGGGGCCCAGTGGTTAGGATTGAAGCTCTGGTCTGATTCAAAATTGGTACACCATAATAGTATTATATATATAGAAATTGGAACTAGATTGGCAAAAATGTAATTCTTTTGATTGTCATCTTGTACTTTAGGCTTTGAAGGAGTGTCATATTTATATTTACCTCTAGGTATATGAACATCTCTGTCAACAGTGGAGACACAGTAATACAGCCGCGCCACTGGTTGTAGGATGGTATAACTGTGTTTTAAGTTACTGGAAATATTTCGAACTGTGCATGCAGATCTTGTCTTGCATTTATGCTATGTCTGCATTGATCTTCAGTATACTTCAATAACAATTGACACATCGGATTCAACTTGGAGTTTACTCATCTCTTTCTTGATCACAGGCTACTAAAATAGGCAAAATAAATCTTGCTGCCACTGGAAAGGATCTTATGGACGACGAGAAGCAAGAAATAACGATCGATTTATACACAGCATTGGAGATGGAAAATGATATAGTTGAGGAGCGAGCCCCTGAGATAGAAAAGAACCAGAAGCTTGGGCTTCTTCTTGGTTTCCTCTCAGTTCATGATTGGTATACCTTGCGTGTCATTGATCTTGGATGTTCTATTATAATACTGCAAAGTTTCTTTTAATAACGATCCATTGTTATAGTCACTTTGGTACAGTTTCACTCCTGCAGTAAACACATCTGTCTTCTTTGACATGTTATTATTTCACTGATCGACTTCTACTGTTATTTGCCAGGGACCATGCGCAGCTACTATTTGAACGTCTTGCACAGCTAAATCCTGTTGAGCACATTGAAATTTGTCATGGTTTATTTAGGTTTGTCTACTTCCTCTGCATATTCTATCAGCAGCCTCAACAGATGTTTACTATTATGATATTATCTGTACTTCTATGAAATATGACATATTATGGCGTGCCCGAGTATGTCTCTTGTAATCCAATGGTTGAGTTCCCCGATTTATGTTGTTCAATTCTACTTTCATTTGTGCAGAATTATTGAGAAGACCATTTCTTCAGCCTACAGTGCATATTGTCAAACGCATCATAAAATCTCCCGTAACATCGACACTCACATGATAGATGCATCATCTGTCTCTTCACCAAGTTATTTGGTTCATCCGCCGAAAGTGTTTTTCCAAATGCTTGCTGTCTGTGGACCATACCTTCATCGTGACACTCAATTATTTCAGAAGGTACCATTAGATCTTTTAGTGTTGAAATTCTTCTCTTATTTGGTCTGCTTGATGTCCTGCTGCCCTACTGGACATGACTTATTCCAGGGATGGGTGCACACAGCACCTGTTCCATTCATACTTAGTGTGCTTGTTACCAGAGTATACCTTTTTTCATATGGCAAGAAAAGTTTTACTGCATTTGTTTCAAAGTATTTGGAAAGGTCCTATGACTATGAACACCTTTGTTTGCAATTATGCAGTTCCTCCTGGTGCATCTAGTGGCAAAAACTGTTGGATATTGTTTATTTAATGGCACATGGTGCATTTATTGTGTTCATTGTCAGGTTTGCAGAGTGCTAAAGGCGTACCATGCCTCGTCGAAAGAATCAGCCCATACAACAGGTGTAATGTCTCCAGAATCTCACATCGAAGAAGCACTTGGGTCATGCTTGCTTCCTTCGCTGCAACTTATACCTGCCAATCCTGCTGTTGATATGGAGATATGGGGAGTTCTTTCCCTTCTTCCTTATGAGGTTTGCCATGCTTCATGATTGTTGCTTGTTGTATTGCACTACCTTTTTAACCAGTCTGGTACTGTTCATGTTTAGGTACGCTATCGTTTGTATGGTGAGTGGGAGAAGGACACTGAACAAAACCCAGTTGTCCTTGCTGCAAGGCAAACAGCAAAGGTTGTCTGCTTATTCCATGCCTGAGTTTTCTTTCTTTCACCTATCATTTTAGCTTGAGCTTTAGATTCACCAGCATGCTTAATTTCTCAACTAGCTGGATACCAGAAGGCTCTTAAAACGGCTGGCCAAGGAAAATCTGAAGCAGCTTGGCCGCATGGTGGCTAAACTTGCTCATGCAAATCCGATGACTGTACTTCGGACAATTGTCCAACAGGTATTTTGAACCAACTGTGCGCATACAATTTATTCAAACAAGAATAGATACTGCAGTCATATCTGAAACATGCAGCCCTACTTCCATTTGGACTAGCAGCTGTCGTATTTGTGGCCTTCTGTAATTAATGTTTTTTTGGCAAGCTCTTTCTGCGAATAACTTATTCCCCTTGTTCTGTTTAAGTTCTCTTATGTTGGAGATGACCAACCATTGTTACATCTGCTGACAGCTCCATTCGGACTGTATTTGGCTCTTTTATCTTCTCTGGAACCAGTGGAATGTCTTCGTGCCAACCTGGCAGTGTCCAAATCCATTATATGTTTTTATCCTAGATGCTGAACTTACCGAGTGCATGCTATTCTAGTTTTCCCTGGCTACATCAGCTCTTTGTGCACTAGATCTGCCATTGGGTATGATCCATGGTGTTCTTATCAACTAAACTGGCAGCAGACCCTTGAATGCTGGTCTGCTGTTACTACATCCTCTGGTGTTATCCCTTCAAGGATCAAGTTGTAGTTAACGGACATAGAGGTTTTCACTTTCAGTTTCAGAAAAATTTCAGCACCAACTGAAATCACCAAAATTCAGTGATTTCGTTTTGCATTTCAGCCAAAGGCCGAAATATTCACTTGAATTCATTTAAAATATTTGATTTTTTTGAAAATATTTGAAATCATATGTACTACTGAAATCGCTGAAATATTTTGGCCGAAAGGTAAATATTTCAGTGACTGCTGAAATTAATGAAATTCAGTGAATTTCATTGAAATCTCACTGAAAGTGAAAACCATTTGAGAGTAGTCAAATTGGAACTGATCAATGTTAAGGGGAATGCTAATCTCATATTCTCATTACTGTTAACTTTGTAAATTAATCATAATGGTGCTGACAAAAAATTTTGGGGACCAAAAGGCAGCAGAGCTTCCTAAGTCCTACTGCTCTATATATTAGTAATATAATGGAATGTGTACACGTGGAGAGGGAGCATGCTCATTAGGCTACACAGCACTTGATGAAGCAACAGAGGGAGTCACCAAATGATATCTCAATATATTATTTTTATTGGGTTAAATATGATAATTCATTGATTCTGGAAGTTCACCTTTATAATTGCAATCCTTTGTTGACTTGTTTCAATTATTTACCTCTACAATACATTCACAACTTTCAGGTCGAAGCATACAGGGACATGATAAATCCAGTTGTGGATGCTTTTAAATACTTGACTCAGGTATTAGCTGTGTATGTGATGCATGTTTTATACAGATGCCCATACCCTTTTTAGTGTCAGCTGTAATTGTTTTGCTTGTGTCTTTGAATTGTTTTTATAAGTTGAATTTACAGTGTTGTCTAAGTATGCTTCTTTTACCTTTTTAGTGTCAGCTGTAGTTGTTTTGCTTGTGTCTTTGAATTGTTTTTATAAGTTGAATTTACAGTGTTGTCTAAGTATGCTTCTTTTACAGCTGGAGTATGATATCTTGCAATATATTGTAATAGAACGGTTGGCCCAAGGTGGTCGTGAGAGAGTAAAAGATGACGGTCTTAACCTGTCAGATTGGCTTCAATGTCTTGCATCATTCTGGGGACACTTGTATGTAGTTTTAACTCCTGTCTGTGATTACATTATTTGCACAATACATGATGTGATGTACTGATCAATTTTTAGTTAAACCTGATGATCCAGCGTATTTAGTGATTTATATTCTTGCTTATTGGGCACATGTAAGTGCTTTTATCATGTGGCTCAAACAATGATCTCCTGCCATTCAAAATTTGCATTGTTGATATTTTTTCTCCATCGTAGTGGTTAGCAGCAAACTAACTGAAATGAATACATGCATAGGATGCAGTTTTAATAAATATCACAAAGATTCTTCTCTACTCGTATTCGCACGTAGTAAGCTAAGCATACTATACATTATGTCAGACATGCATGACAATGATATTAGTATGCTAATGCAACATAAGGTAATTGATTTATAACCTAAATATTTAGAGGTTTACCTTTCGCTTTACAGCTAGCATCTCTGGCTGTTATCTTGTCGAGTTGCCCTCTCCCCATTGTTCGCTCATTCCAACATCATGTCTGTATAAGTTTTGTACAACGAAGATATCACTGATTTGCCAAGACTCCAAATTCTTATTGTTTGTTATGGATGAATAATTACTGTGTCCAACTCTCAGAATAAGTCTTTAATCTTTATGCTTTGAGAAAAGCAAGCAATATCTGTACTAGTGTTGTATGTCTTTCTAATATCTGGGGTGCTTGTGTTTCCCTTATCAGTATTGTTATTATCTTTAATCTTTATATGTTCCTATTCTGAACCAAGAAATTTTAACAGATGCAAGAAGCATTTTTCCATGGAGCTAAAATGCCTTTTCCAATACATAGTTAATCAACTGAAGAAAGGATTGGGCACTGAGCTTGTTGTACTTGAGGTTTGTTGCTATGTCGAAACTTTCTTGCTGCCCTGTTATCATCGTATGAATCTGAGGTTTAAAATGATGTAACATGCAGGAACTCATTCAGCAAATGGCAAATGTACAGTACACTGAGAACATGACTGATGAACAGGTTGATGGTATGGCAGGGAGCGAAACGCTGCGGCTTCAATCTTCACTGTTTGGCTCAACACGGAACTATAAGGTTTTATCAGGAACCAAGGCTCCTTTCTTTATTTCCTGATAAGGTCAAAAAACAGTTTTACCAAATAATTTTTTTTGCAGGTCCTGAATAAGTCTACTAACAAGTTGCGGGATTCTCTGCTGCCAAAAGATGAACCTAAACTTGCAATTCCTCTACTACTGCTTATTGCCCAGCACAGATCCAAGTAAGGTTTTGTCTGAACTTGCAAAATCCTCTGTGCCTCCCCCCGGCCCTAATTTTGGTCTGCTCCCTCTGCTAAGTGGACTTCAGTCTTGCTGTAGTTATGTAATAGTATGATATTTGTAATATAGATGCATACTGATGGTTAGTATAGATGTATCCTAATGATTGAGATTCTTGACTATATTTCTGGAATTATGCATTTATTTATTTAGATTATGCCAAAGCAAATATTCAGGACCATTAGCTAAAGCTTTATTATCTGCATTGTGGGATTCATGTTTTAGCTTAGAAGTCTGTCATATTCAGTTTTTTACATTTGCACTGGCCTTTTAAAGTTGATAATTTTGGCATTATTCTCAGGATTATAATAAATGCAGATGCCATGTATATCAAGATGGTTAGTGAGCAGTTTGATAGATGCCATGGAATACTACTTCAGTATGCCGAGTTTCTTTCAAGTGCTGTAACTCCATCAACCTATGTTCAACTTGTACCTCCGTTGGAAGATCTGGTTTATAAATATCATATCGAGCCAGACGTAATACACTCGTATCTTGCACACTATTTTTTTTAATGTGTAAGTGGTTTTTTCATTGTATAATCACGCCTCAGTGAGTTAACATCTTAGTAATTCAACTTGATTCTAGGTTGCTTTTCTTATATACCGCCCTGTAATGAGGCTTTTCAAAAGCGCTAGTAGTGGTGAAGCCTGTTGGCCTCTGGATGGCAATGAAGAAGGGGAGTCTGTATCATGTGATGATATGATCTTGCATGGTGATTCATCCCAGAAGTTAATCATGTAAGTCTTCTATGAACATCTGCCACGAGTCTCTCAATCAACCATTCAGTGGTATGGGTCATCACCACTGTAACGAAATCCACATTGTTAACCATTCTGAAAAAATATATCAAATGTAAATATGGCAATACAGACTTGCAAATTTTCGTGCAAAAATACGCGTTGTTCATTTCAACAAAAAGGGGTTTACAAATAGTTGCTAGTTTAGTCCCCATCCTCATCTTTTTTGTGCAGACCACAAACAGGCATTTTTTCATGTGACGTAGTCTGATTTCTTTTCGATCTTTGTCGGAACCTCAAAACACACTTTTTGTTTTTTGTTCTTAAAAAAAGGTACAAATGTTTCTGAGAGCTTGAAATCTGCCTCGGGATTATCACGTCTTAGTTATTCCACTTTCATCTTTTGGTTCATGTTGAAATAAATTGAAAAGTAAATTACAAAGGAAGGAAAGTTAGGAGAAAATATGCACCGTCAAATCATCTGACGACAACAATGAGAATTTGATCCCCTCCTTGTTTGCCACTAAAAGATTAGCAAAAATCTTGTGTCCTTGGAAGCTGGTAGGGTAGCTAGCAGCTATTATACCTTTATTAATGGTTGCTTTCAGAAATTTATAATCTAACTGTTTAAGCCTCGTTGAGGTTAACTGTGGTTCAGATTTTCTGTTTCTAAATGATACTGGAACTTCATTGACATCTCCATGGTATTTTAGGTTTGATTCATGTGCAGTTGTTTGTATTTTTTTACAGGTGGTCAGATCTTCTTAACACAATCCGAACAATTTTGCCAACAAAAGCATGGAACGGTCTTTCACCTGAATTTTATGCTACTTTCTGGGGTTTAACCCTCTATGATCTCCATTTCCCAAAAGATCGTTATGATGCAGAAATCAAGAAGTTGCATGACAATCTCAAACAACTCGAAGATAACTCAGATAACTCTAGTATTGCAATATCACGACGTAAGAAGGACAAGGAGAGAATCCAAGATTTAGTTGACAAATTGAACAACGAATCTGACAAGCATCAACTACACGTTGCATCAGTTCTCCAAAGGCTAGCCCGTGAAAAGGATAAATGGCTGAGTTCCGGTCCGGACGCACTGAAGATCAACATGGAATTTCTCCAGCGTTGTATATATCCACGTTGCGTTTTTAGCATGCAGGATGCTGTGTATTGTGCTACATTTGTCCAGACGATGCATTCACTAGGGACTCCATTTTTTAACACGGTGAATCATATAGATGTTTTCATCTGCAAGACACTACAGCCAATGATCTGTTGTTGTACAGAATATGAAGCTGGTAGGCTTGGACGGTTTCTTCATGAGACACTGAAGATGGCCTACTATTGGAAGGTAGCTTCTTGATTCATGTGCTGTACACTTTTCGCAACAGCTTTCCTGATGGTTATTACATTGTTTTAGTGCTTCTGAGTTTGCATATACAACTTTCTGCAGAGTGATGAAGCAATATATGAGCGTGAATGTGGAAATAAGCCAGGATTCGCTTTATACTTCAGATTTCCAAACAGTCAACGTGTACCTTATGCTCAGTTCGTTAAAGTATGCTTTACACACTCCTTGAAGTTATGTGTGTCGCATAATTAAGTTCTGCATGTTTATTATTTCCTTTAGTAGAGCTTAGTCCTAAAATTTTAGAAATAGTGATCAAAACATAGATACCCTGTTTTTTGCTTCAATCGCCATTTCTAAAATTTAGGACTAACTTGTCCTCAAGTTGCATGATATGGTGATATCACAATTCATAAGAGTTCCTAAGGGTGATCTGTAGTATGAAAGCACAATCTTGTGCACAAGTAAACTTCTTTTAGGCATGGAATCAGCATAGAAAATAAGTCTATTATGTAGTTTATGCCTGTTGTCACCTTCTAGCATTACTTCAAACATAGTAGTTTTGCACTAGATATTTCGCCACAGAAGCCCCATAGATGTGCATAGAAACAGTAAGTTCCGTCCTATCTCAGTTCAGGAGTTAATCATGTGAGGGATACTAATACGCAAAACCATGTTTAGATGCCGACTCAACTCTTTAGTGTGAGCTGTTGTCACACCAGATTTTGATGGACTAGTTTAATGGATTTACAATTTTGCAAATGAACTAGTTCACAAATTCACAAACTATGTTAGAGGAACCCAGACTCATTCATCTAAATCTGGTGGCTCCAATGCCCCATATAATGGCACATTTTGTGTTGGTATGCTAGTTCCAGGTTACAGATACTTCACCTTAATTCTGCACAAAGAGGACATAAGACATAAAATCTTTGTATTCTGCTTGCTAAGAATGAGTTATCTTGCCACTTTTTTGCGAAGGAAAGCTCATTCTTAGTAAGTAGGCCCCATCTGTTATTTATCATGCCAAACATGTCAGAGTTCAGTTTGGGAATTGTGTTGTTGTGTCCTATGATGCAGATTTTTTATTTAAAGAGAATAAAATGTTAATCCTGCAAGTTTCCCATATGTTTAAATGTGTCTGCACAAAATGATCCACTGCATACTTTCCATTGATACGCATCTGCCCATTTTTGTTGGTGAAATTTCTGTTTCTTGAACAGGCATAAATTTAGCATGGTTTCATGGACTCTATAGTATATTTTATTGTCATGTGCCGCATTTTTCGTAGATTTTGTTCATGTCGCCTGAATTAACAAAAAAGACATATGTGAATGTCTGGTATCCAAAAATTTATGTTGTCCTGCTATATTCTTCACATGTTTTTTTTAACATCTTTTTTCTGTGCTTTTGAAAGGTCCATTATAAGTGGAGTACAAGAATTACCAAGGTGCTTAATCAATGTATGGAATCAAAAGAATACATGGAAATTAGAAATGCCCTTATTGTGCTCACAAAGATAACTAGTATTTTTCCTGTGATTCGAAAAAGCGGTATCAACATTGAGAAAAGGGTAAGTACATCAGTAGTCACCATTTGTGATATGCTGTTTGGCTACTACTCACAAATATGTTTGCCAGGTTGCGAAGCTAAAGGGGGATGAGAGGGAAGATCTGAAAGTACTGGCCACTGGTGTAGCTGCTGCTCTGGCAGCTCGCAAGGTAAGTGTTACATCTTCACTGGTGCATTTTTTCTCCCTATCAGGAGACAACCACCTGTGTATGTTATGAGATGTATGTGTGGAATGCCCAATTATTACGCAGAGTTCATGGCTATCTGAAGAAGAGTTTGGTATGGGTCACCTTGATCTGAAGCCAGTGCCTGCAAAACCTATTCCTGGTAAATGGAAGATACAGAAGGCTTTATTTTTTGTCAGACCACTATGATTAGCTGGAGCATAACTGTTCCTTGGATCTCATACAGGAAATCAGTCTGCAGATCCCTCAACGGCAAAAGATCGCAGCATTCGTGCCAAATCTACAGAAGGTAGGCATGAAAGGTCAGAAAATGCAATGAAGCCCGATGCTCAATATAATAAGAAGAATGCCTCGACTGCAAATGGATCTGATAGTCAAATGCAATCGTCCTCTGCACAAGGAAAAGTTTCAGGACCTGCACGCGGTGCAGATGAACCTTTAAAACTTTTGTCTGATGAGGGAGTTAAAGTTTTGAAGCCTGCTGCAGAATCTGAGGTACCTCTCAGTTTATCATGTGGAAAGTGACAACAGTTTTTTTGAATTAATCTTTTTTCTTAAAAGGGTGCATATGGCAATAGTATGTGCATCTATACATCTTTGTGCAAAAGTTAGTATTTTGGTTCAAAAACAATGTCTATTTTAGTCCTTCATCCTTGTCTTTTTTCTCCAGGCAACAAATAAATGTACTTCACAAATATTTGCAAGTAGATAAAAGCATTTCCATGTGTAATTTTTTAGGATTTTTTAAAATTGTAAACCACCTCTCTTTTTTCTTTCTTTCTTTCAAAACAACGGATTCAGCTGTTTCTTGTTAGCACATAATCCACGTCTTCAATTTATAGTCCTTCATTATTTCATGGAGCATAGCAGTGACCAATGAGCAATTTTGTGCTGGATACTTTGCAACTTTGCATTGTTTCTAATAGTTTTCATGACAACAGACAAGAGCACCACAAAAGCATGATGCACACAATGCTGCAAAGGTATCTAAGCATGATTTGGTGAAGGAAGATGCAAAACCTGGGAAAATTACCAGCAGGGTTCTTAATCAAGAAGTCTCTACTATTCCTGCTGACAGAGAAATATTGTCTCAGCCAGCTGATGGTGGGCTGGATACTAATCCCACTAGTTCCTTGGGTGGCACCAACGGTAATGTACATCCAGCACCACGGAAGGTATCAGCATCCTCCCAAAGGTCAACGGTGTTGGCTGCACATAATGATGCAACAACTAATCCCACCGGTGAAGGTGAATCTACTGAGTTGGTTGATTCTACCGTGAAACGGCAAAAAAGATCTGTTCACGTTGAAGGACAAGAGAGAACAGGTAAACGAAGGAAAGGAGAAATTGAAGGCCGGGATGATGACTTAACAGAACATCATACGGACAAAGAGAAAAGAATGGACTTGCGACCAGTAGATAAATTCCATTCTGTGGATCATGAGAGAGGTAATAATGAGGAACAAAACCTAATTCGGACAGAGAAATTAAAAGAAAAGTTTGATGAGAAATACGACAGAGATCATAGAGAAAAAACAGATCGGACTGAGAGGCGACGTGGAGAAGACGTGGTTGAGAGACCAACAGACAGATCATTGGAAAGGAGAGAACATTCTATTGAAAGGATGCAAGACAGAGGGACGGACAGGGTTCCTGAAAAAGGAAGAGAAGACAGGAATAAGGAGAGAAGCAAAATTAAGCATGCTGAACCCTCCGTAGACCGGGCACATATTTCTGATGAACGGTTCCGAGGGCAAAGCTTGCCACCACCTCCACCTCTTCCAACTAGTTTTGTACCTCAATCAGTCGCTGCTAACCGAAGAGATGAAGATAGTGACCGAAGGGGTGGAAGCACCAGACATACTCAGCGGTTGTCTCCCAGGCATGATGAGAAAGAAAGGTGGCACGTGGAGGAGAACGCTCCGCTGTCGCAGGATGATGGGAAGCACAGAAGAGAGGAAGATCTCCGGGATAGAAAGCGTGAAGATAGGGATGTTTCATCAAGCAGGGTAAATATGCCTTCACTCCCTAATACTCTTCTGTGATTTGTGATCAATTTTTGCTCACGAGTTCAGTTATATCGATATATGTCTAAAGTCCCTAATACTCTTCTGTGATTTGTGATCAAGTTTTGCTGACTAGTTCAGTTATATCGATATATATCTTCACTCTCTAATACTCTTCTGTGATTTTGATCAACTTTTGCTCACTAGTTAAGCTATATCGGTAAAAGTCATTTGTGTCTTGTGCTCAGACTTGGCATGCAATCACTCCTCTTGGGATCTTGCATTGTGTAACCAAACATTCTTGCTTGATCTCTAATGCTGTTATTTTTGTAGGTAGATGACATGGATAGGGACAAAGGTAATACTGTGAAGGAAGATAGTGACCCTAATAGTGCATCCAAACGGCGAAAAATTAAGAGAGATCAGTCTGCTTTAGAAGCTGGGGAATATGCACCTTCTGCTCCACAGCCTCCGAGCCTTGGAGCTGGTAACTCGCAATTTGAAATACGAGAGAGAGAAAGAAAGGGTGCTATTTCACAGCATCGGCCGTCACATGCTGATGACCTCCCTAGGACGCATGCCAAGGATTCAACAAGCAAGACAAGTCGTAGAGAAACTGACCAGTAAGTTTGGAAATGAGGATCTCATTGAACTATGCATGCACGCTTTCCTACAATTTATAACATTTTCACTTTCTGTGTTCTTTATACATTAGCTGTCATGTGAAACACACGATCTGTTTTACCGGAACGATCAATATCTCGTGCAAATTGTAGCCCATTTTTTCCTTGACCTCTTTTAGCATGCACCCGACCCACCTCTTCCTAAATTGAAGAAATATTTAGTCAAATAAAATAATGATTGTATTCCCAGGTTACTAGTCATTATTCAGGTAGAGAATGTTGAAAATCCACCATTTCACCTTCCTAAATTGTAGATAACATGGTGCCATGCACTTAAGGTATGGTGTGGCTGGCAACTAACCACTTAAGCTAGCGGTATTGTGAAAGCTGCCCCGAAGGTGGTTCAACAATTGAAAAGTATAAATACTCATGTGCAATAATGAATATAGAGAAACATGCAACTAAAAACTGTCATTTTGTTAGACCGTACAAATAGCTACATGACACAAACAGTTCAGCGGAGTAATGTGTTGAGAATTATGATATTTATCACCTATTTAGTTGTCATGGGTGACACTGTTAAATCCTAGCTACCGAAACCAAGATCAATGTGTATGCAAAATTGGTATTACTCTCTTTTTTTCCCTCTTGTGCAAGAGCGTCCTAAAGGAAGTGAGCACTGAAAGCTTACACATGTAAAATGCAACATACTCTGCATCACTTTGTTGTCTTGAAGCATTTTTTAACGGCCTGATTCTGCATGAATTCTGATTTATGTATTTAGAAATGTGTTAATCCTTGTTTTGGCTTTAATATGAGCTTGAGATTTTAATGAATTTCTGAGTTACATATAGAAAAGAGAGTTATCACATCGTTATGAGTAGGCTTAATGTCTTACCTAGTTACCTTAAATATGTAGCAGAGGTATATATAAATAAATCTGTAGAAAGATGATTACTAGGATGGTTTTTTCTTTCCAGTTCTGTAATGAAGCATCTACTTGAGCCGTGTTTTTTGGTATAAACCTTTTTTAAATATAAGTTTTGTTTCTCTAACAAACCTTTAAACTGCAGAACGCATGATAGAGAACGGGAAGAGGAAAAGAGGCCAAGAACTGAAGCAAGAAGAAAGCATCGGAAATAGGTTCTTGCAGGACTTTTGATCACTGCCACATGACACGGTTTCACCTCGAGGATGTGCATGATCACCTGCGAACAAGAGTGCTTTGTTGTAGCAGGAAGATCTATCTGGACATATTTGAAACATTCAGCGTGTATGTCTCAATCCTTCTTCAGCTGTGTCCTTCAGCCGTACTTCGTCGATGCTACACAGTGTCGCTGTCGAGATGCACTGTTATGAAGAATCTCATTGTGCAAGGAACAGGCATCTGGCCCATATGGTCGATCGACTATACTATAAACATTGTAACGTAGAATGATGAGCAACAAAACTGTGGGCCATATTATCCTAGACGAATTTGCTGTAAACAAGTATGAGGAGATGTGTTCATCCTACAGTGGCAGAAAAGGATGAGGAGAATGTTTTGTAGCGAAGTACTTTATGGCATATTTTGGAATGGTTTGATTATCAATTTCATCTGCGGCAACATATGTGGAACTGTTCGGCAGTATTGGTCACCTGTGTGATTTCATCTGCTTGCAATTCAAATAGGTGCCAGTTTGCGTTACAAGACTTGGGTAATTCGACATGCAAAAGAAAAGATATTGGTAATCCGACAAATGTGCTGCCAATTTTTGGAAGGCGTCTTGCTTAGCCCCAACCGTTTAGTTCGTTCGTTGCGGGATCAATGGTGAGGCGCAGTGCCTGTCCATGGGCGAGAAAGAACTTGTTTTCTAACAGCGTGCCTGCTTGAATAATCGCAACGCGGTAAACCAGAAAACAAAGTGAGCTATTACACGCAGAACACTGTTTTCCTTATGATTATTACTATCATATCATCGGGTATAAAATTCCGTTCTGGTGTCTTCTTACAAGGCAAGAGCCAAGCTCCCTCTCGAAACAAAAGTTCTGTCATCTCCTCTCGCAAAATGTCTTTCCCTCTCCGAAGCATCATAAGCTGTGGTAAGCCGGGTCCCTGTCCGGTCTGCATCTCCGTCGTCGCTTGAGCCGCGTCGCCCCTATTTCTTCCGGTTCTTCCGCTGCTGCTTGGCTGCAGAACCAACAGAGTTGCGGAAGACACAAAAAAGTTATCGAACAAGCATGACGGATTGGGGAGAAATTAGCGAGGGAGAGAGCAAGGCGGCTTACCCAGCCTCCTCTTGGCGTCGGCCTTGGCGAAGAACTCGGCCCACTCCTCCGTCAGGACGAACACCGGCTCCTCCTCCTCCTCCTCCTCTTCCCACCCTTCCTGCCCGAGGTAAACTTCCTCTCCTCGCTCCGCCTGCGGCGCCGGCTCCTCCGCGTCCCTCGCCGCCTCTCCCTGCGGCCCGGGGGGTGGTCCTTCCGCCGCGGTCGGCGGGTGGGGAGGAGGAAGAGGAACCGATGTGTGGTGGTGGTGGTGGGCACAGGGAGCGGCCGCGGGGAGGAGGTGGGCGGCGTGGTGGCGGAGGTGGATGTGGATGCGGTGGTGGTGGCCGGGGTCGAGCCGGAGGTGGAGCCGGTGGTGGTGGTGGTGTGGTGGGTGCGGCGGATCCATGGCGTCTGCTCTGTCTGTTCCTCGAGCCTGCGCTCTGTTTGCGACGGCAGCGCTATCGCCGAGTATATGTAGGGTTTACACTACAGCTTCGTCAAACGTCGGTGCACGCGCGTGCGCTACTCGTCTGTCGCACTCTTTCGGCCTTTCGGAGCCTCGCTCTAAAATCACAGAAAATCCAGATGAATTCGAAATTTCGCCATCAGTTCGTCAGGGACGCAAATGGCCTCAGATGATTGATTCTGGCTTTTGTCAGTCTTTTTGTGGCTTCAACTTCATAATGTCCACCTGAATTTCTTTTAATAACACCTATCCGTGTTTAGGGCATCTTTAAAGCGGACCCTCATAACTGTTCAGATCGAGTTGTCCGGCCGCAATTTGTCATCCAACGCCGTCACGTAGGACACCGACATCCTTGACCCACTCAAATCTCTTCCCCGTTCCGTTGTTCTTTCACTCCGTTCATGAGTTCCCTTACTTTGCATATGCACCCTCCTCAGTGGCGGAGCTTTGTGGAGAGCAACCTGGGCCATTGCCCCCCCCCCCAACCCATGAGAAAGTTAGCAAATATCCCCTAGTATTCAGCCCATACGTCGAGTTAAAATTAGCCTAAAAGCATGTTTCTTGCCCCTCCAGCCCATTTGCCCCTCCATAAATTCATCCCAAGCTCCGCCACTGCCCTCCTCATCCGCCGCCGCAGATGTACCTCCCTAGCCTCTGACCAGGCATCCTCGGATGTTTGCAACCCCTACCTACACGACCACCCGCCTAGACTATGTTGTTGTCCATCCAAAATCAGTCCGCAGACAGGTACCCATCGTCCCTCTACTAACGTCGTTCATGGCAGACACCATATGCCTGACATGTGTTCGATCAAATGTCATTGAGCTTTTTTGTTGACTTTCTTGTTTTCAAAAGTAAAATGACGTCAGGATACTCGGGAAGGATGAGTTGTTTGCGTGTGTGGAAGATTGTATCTACGGGCTTTGTAGGCATGAGGGAAGGGGACTCGACCTTTTGGCAAAACGTGCATGCTTTGTTTCATGAGAAAAAAAAAATTACGCCCTACAACTTGCACGTGATTCATCGGTGGTACACCATCTTTAACTCAGTCACAAAGTTTTGTGATGCGATTGCACCAGTGAAAACAATGTGGCCATCAGGCTCGTCAACCATGAAATTCATAAATTTTGCGTTTTGTTGCTCTACATATCAGCCAATTCATTAATTCATTCAATGTTACAACTTGACAATCATCAAATTGTATAGGACGCGCTGCCGGTGAACCTGTGATTTGTGATTTACGCTTGTACCTTGTTGGATGGATCTCAAGGGGCACAATGAAGTTGGATGGAGCTCAAGGGGCAAGTTGGATGGAGCTCAAGGGGCACATAATGCGTGAGATGCGACTCTAACACGTTCCATGGATTCAACAAACCTATTGACTCTGTTGTAATATTTGCATTTAAAATATCAAAATTATGTTGTTCTATAATTATTTTGAGTGTCACAGACTTAAACGGAGGGAGTAGAGTCGACGCATATCTAGTGAGTCTTCATTAATACTCCATTGGGTTGGCCTATCTGCTCGTGGTTATTATTTGGCCCTTAGTCCGTGTATCAACATATCTTATTCGCGTGCCTTTGAACTGTGTTATCCGAAAACTGTCTTTTGTTCTTTTGTAACTTTCGGCAGAGAAAATACACCATTGGTACCATAACCAAATTTCCAGCGAAGATCTTAATATTTGAATGTAATGCTTAGAGAATTTATGATCACACTAACATACGCAATCATTCTCTACAAGTACAGTGCAATATACGGCAAAATGCATGAACTTCCTTGAGACTCATCCGAGCCTCGAAGCAGCATACACAAATTAACTCTTGCACCATCAAGAAACAAACCAAAACCAAAAAGAACATAGAACCACATCTCTGCCCCTATTGAGTTCAACTATCGCAGATAACAGACAGACGTAACATTAGGTTCCACATAATCAAGACACTGTCCTAAAAACTCATTATTTTAAATTTGATAGCCAGTGCTCTTCTTAGTAGGACTCACGGTCGCCACCATAGCCGCCTCCACCACCACCACGGCCGCCGCCGTATCCACCGCCACCACCATAGCCGCCACCGCCGTATCCACCGCCACCACCTCCGTAGCCACCGCCGCCACGAGAGAAGCCGCCACCGCCACCACCCGAAGGTCTCTCGTTGGCGAAGTTCACGCGAACGTTCCTCCCCGCAAGCTCCTGCAAAGCATTGAATGGGCATTAGATACTTGGAAGTAGTGGCCAGTGAAGCATAGCATCAGTATCAGGCCTAGGCAATTTGGCTCAGGCAGGCACAAAACTTTGAAGTAATAATTCACAAGGTGTATTAGTACATGGTGAAAACTATCAAACCCTGATAAGCATCTAAATGGCAGAGAAGTTTAACTCCAGATTAAAATACAACAGCAAACATGTCTGGTTCTCTGGTTTTGACTCACCTTGCCGTCCATGTTCTCTGCAGCACTCTTGGCATCCTCGCCACTGGCGAAGCTCACAAAACCAAACCCTCTAGACCTTCCAGTCTCTCTGTCAGTGATAACACGTGCTGTAACATGAAAGACAAGGATTATGAGGCAGTAATAATAATACACCGTAGTACAAAGTAAGCTAAAGAGCATCAGAATAAAAGCACAGTCAAGCAAATTTCCATGTATAGCTAAGCATTCAGATCTTGAAACAATAACTACACATACCGGAACAAACAGCTAACACCATGTATAAATAACAGATAAAATGACTTCTGGCAAATTTGACAAGGGTTGAAAGATATACACTGACCTTCAACGACCTCACCAAAGCTTTGAAACGCCTCCTTCAGCGAATGATCATCAGTAGCCCAGGCAAGACCTGATAAATAAAACTGAGACCTCATGATCTAGACAAGGTAATGGACACAGTACAAGCAAGTAAGGCAAGAAAACTCACCACCGACGAAAAGCTTGGAGCCATCAGCAGGCTGGCCGGCGCACATGAAGCGGGCAGCGTTGAACAGGGCAGGAGCCGAGCCGGTCGAGGCACTGCTCGCCACAGCACTCTGCCTAAGAAGGCTTCCAAGCTTGATGAGGGCCGCCATCAAGGAAGACTAAAACCTGCACCGACAGAATAAATCATCAGCAAAGGAGAACGAACCGAAGGGACGAACCGGGTTAAACACAGTAGCAACCAGAGGACAAGGCACAAATTTCTAAACAAAAAAGGAATTTTTACTGGTGCGAACTCCCTAGAAACACGATATACTCCTGCTATAACAGATTAATCCAACAGATCAGACCATCCCGCCTAATTCAGGCTGAGATCCCAAGAACACCACGGTTCCCCCTCCGAAACTTGCAACCCGTACTCCCATGACGACGGCCCCGAAATAATCGAACGAAACCGAACGAAATCCAACTCGATAGCCCCTCCCTAAAGCCTAAACTCACACGAATTAGAGATCAGACAACAGGCAACCGAAACCCTACCCGATCCTCCGCCAATCGATCCATTTTTCAGACTAATAACAACAACCAACAAGCAATCTAGCGGAAGGGGTCGACGGATCAAGGCCAGATCCGCCGCCGCCGCCGCGAGATCAGGGGGGGAAGAGGGGCGGGACGTACCTCTGGAGGGCGAGCTGGGACGAGACGGCGGGGGAGGGGGGAATGGAGAATGGGGAGTGGGGGCTGGGGGTTTAAGAGGAGGGGGGCGGAGGCGGCTAGGGTTTTGTGGTGCGCTGCGGCCTTATGTAGCAGGCTTCCAAAATATCTCCGGGTTTGGGAGGAAAATATCTGGTGGGCTCGTGGTGGGCTGGATGGTGGTTGGTGGATAGGAATGAGCCAGCCGGTGATCTCGGCCGCTACGGGTATGCCGATTTTGCTTTTATAATCCTTGCCCTGCTCTCCAAGAAAACATTTCTCCCATTAAACGTTTTGCATTCACTCGCTGGGATAATCAGGGAGATAAATCAGAGAAAAATGTTACAGCAATGCTGTTTTTTTTAAATGGAAGGGGTCCCCCCCGCCCCAACTTTTATTAAAAAGCAAAGGCGCAACCAACACCAGACTGATACCAGCTCTCGGCTCCAGCCAGAAGTAGCTGCAGCAGAATTATTACAAGACTGAAAGGAGAAAACGTCTCTCGACAGAAACTAGTCTTTTTTGGCTAGAAAACAGAAAGAGAGGTGAAAGAGAGCAGAGCAACAAGCTCCATTATCTAACAACCCCAGCATCATCAACATGCCAAGCGATCCTAAGCAATTCCCCGCGATGATGGTCGAGCATCTTCAAGCATCGGAGGAGTAACACAGCCTGGGAGTCCGTACACAGCACCTTCCATTGACGAATATGCTTCCCCACCAAATCCAGCGCACACCTCATACTTCTCCATTTTCTTCCCTAGAAAACAAATTCGTTCTGAAGCAACCATAAGCTCCATAAGGTAGCAGCAGAAACTAAGTTAACAACATCATAGCATTTCTTTTTCTTCCAAAAGGAAATAAATGAAGTAAAGGATTCAGGAATAGGTATATCAACATAATCAGAAATCACTCTCCAGACTTGTCGGGCAACCACACAATCAAAGAAAAGATGTTGTATACTTTCCAGCTCATTGCAGAAAACACACGTCAAATCATTAATATGTTGCCTTTTTGACAGATTATCTCTAGTCGGGCTTTTGTTGTTAACCATTAACCAAAGAAAGACATGTATGTTCGGGGGAACTTTGATCCTCCAAATATAATCTCTCTAAATAGAAGTCACCCCCCTCCCAATTGATCATCTTATACATTGACTTCACAGAATAAACCCCTTTACTTTCTAAAGCCCAAATAGGTTTATCCAAATCATTAGAAGGAGAGAAACCCCTCACCAAGTCCAGCATTTCTTCCCACAGTTTTAAGGTGTGCTCATCTACACATCTTCTAAAAGTCAACTGCAGGTTTAAGCCATCCCAAATTTGGGCCACAGAAGCATCTTGTTGTTGACAAATAAAAAACAGATCCCAAAACCTAGTTTTGAGAGAAAATTCACCAACCCAAGTGTCATGCCAAAATGATACACTCCTACCATTTCCAGGAACCCACTTATAAAAGTTTTTGGCAGTTGAAAAAGCCCAGGTGATGCTCTTCCAAAAAGGAGAGCCCACCCCAGTTTTGGACCAAAGAATGTTAGGCTTGTCCACATTATATTTGAATCTAAGTATTTTTTTCCAATCACTATCTCTATTATCAAAAAAACGTTTACTTCAGGCAGCTAACAGTGACATATTAAACTCCCTAAGATTAGGGACACCCAAACCACCTCATTCTTTTTTCTGAGATATCATCCCCCGGTTGGCCAAATGGTACTTATGATTCTCCCCTACATTGCCCCAGAAGAAGTGACACATCTGAGAAGTAATTGCATCAATTTCCCATTTAGGAAATTTCATAATGGACATCAAGTAGGTAGGGATGCTCACAATGCAAGTGGTAAGCAAAATAAGTTTCCCTCTATAAGGTAAATTCCTCCCCAACCATCCAGCAATGTTCTTAATGATATTATCAATGATAGGTTGGATGTACTCCTTTCTGAGTTTCTTATAATCACTACAAAAAAAGGACACATCCGTGACATTTTGGGCCAAACGAAAAAAAATCCATCATACTTATGACACTTTTATGACGATAATCGTGACAAAATCCGGTATCATCATAGATGTGGTGGGCTCCTACTTATACAACAAAAAATCATGACAGAAAATGGGCTTTTCGTCCTAGGCGGGCCGGAGACGCAGCTGCATGACATTCTTTGGGCCGTCCATGACAGAAAAAACCATGGTAGAAGCGAGGGCGAGGAAAATTTTGGGAGTTCCCGGTTACGGTGGGTGGTCGGGGGCCGAGCGATGTGCGTTTCTCTCGTACACGTACGCGTGTGTGTGTGAGGCATTGAGCTCTAACTGAACCCGAGCGAGGCGTTGGGCTCTAACTGAACCCGAGCGATTGACTAGCTACGTTACTGAACCCGAGTGATTCTTCGCTCTCGCTGCTAATCAAGCCGATCGAACCTCGCCGCCTCCTTCCTTGATGAACAATGAGCGTTGTTGGGGGGTGGATGAACAGACCCGACGAGCCGGTTGGGGCTGGATGAACAGGACCCCGATCGAGCCGGTTGGGGCTGGATGAACAGGACCCCGTGAAGGGCTGGATGAACAGGGACGACCCGTGGAGGCTGGTTGAACGATGAGTCGGTGGAGGGCTGGATGAGCACAGAGCCGTGGAGGGTGGTTGAACAATGGCTCGTGGAGAGGGCTGGTTGAATAGTAGCCGGTGGAGTAGCGCGCGATGGAGGCTGGATGAACAGGAGCCCATGGATGAACAGTTGCAGGTGGAGGCTGGAGGAGGTCGACGGTGGAGTTGAACAGTATCCCGTGGAGTCCCGTTTTGCGGTACACCACACCCCTCCCGATGAACAGGACCCCCGTTTCGACCGTAGTGCTCCAATACAAGTCTGTTTCCTCCATTTTGCGTTACGCCACCCCTCCCGATCAACAGAACCCCGTTTCGATCGTAGGAGGTCCAACAAGTCCGCTTCTCCGCTTTTGCGAGATGCCGCACCCTCCCGATGGACATGATCCCGTTTCGACCGTGGCCGGTCAAACACAAGGTCGTTTCCTCCGTTCTGCGGTACGCCAGGCCTCGTTTCCATTGGTTGTTCCATCCAAGCCCTCACGATGAACACGACGACGCATTCCCAACCCAGCCGGTTGGCTCCCCATGAATACGAGACGACGCAGTTTCTTCGTTCCCACCCAGCCATGTACATGAGTCCTGGCCGTGCGTATGCGCGAGTAGGCGTTCGAGACCCCGCCCGTATGTACGTATGTGGCTGTATTTACTTTCTTGCACCCTGGCCGCTGTACGTACATGTACATGCTATGTGCGCGCCTCTACTACGACACGTGCGCGCCTCTACATACACGTTCGCGACCAGAATGACAACGCTACGTACGCTTCGACCAGGTGGGTCCCGACTGTGAGGCACTTCCTTGCGTGCGAAGATGTAGCTAGTGGGTCCCAGCAGTCAGGGGGCGAATCTTTTTTTTGCCCGTAATATGGATGCACTTCCTTGCGTGTGAAGATGTAGCTGGTGGATCCCAGCAGTCAGGAGGGTGGATCATTTTCTTGCCCGTAATATGGACGCACTTCCTTGCCTACGGTGTAGCTGGTGGGTCCCAGCAGTCAGGGGGAAACGTTTTTTCGCGAAATACGGTGGCCCGTCCGGTGGGTCCCTGCTGCCAGGTGGAGGAATAATTATTTTGCGCGTAATAAGGAGGCACTTCCTTGCAGCCGCCGTGGACCCAGCTGTCAGCCTCTCCACATACAGTACTCTTCCGATGAAAGTCAGTCGTTGACCAAATTGACCACGTTGACCATGCCGCGCCGAGGGCACCAGGGCGGTGGACAACGGCGAGGCCTAGGAAGGGGACGACGCGGAGCCGGGGAAGACGCGATAGTGGAAGCCCGTGCGGAGAGGAGTATGAGGGTTCACTGGTTCAGCTGCGGTGTGAGGTTGTCGTCGCCGCAGAATAACAGAGGGTGTGGGTGAGTAGAGGGATGCCCTGGCCAGCGGTGGGAGTAGTAGGGGGCAGTGAGGCCTGCGCAGCAGCACAGCCGGCCACGGGAGGCGGGAGCAGGCGGTCCCGCCAGCGCTGGATTTGGCGACTGGAGCAAAAAGATCAGAGATTGAAGAAACACGACGGTCGTTGGATTGACATCCGACGGTTACGTCTGCTAGAATCGTTTGTTGACGTATATAATAACTACAAAAATCTTGCATACACGTCAACTTAATAGGCCCACAAGTCAGACCATTCCCTCTTTTTAAATAATTTATATATAGCTCATTGCAACTTCTTATGCAATTTATTGCAGTCCGTTTTTTGTTGGCCAGGGCCAGGGTTAAAAATTTAAACGAAATTTCGCATATTTTTGTGGGTTCCAAACTATTTTTAATACCGAAATGTCGAACCAGATTTAAAGTACTTTGAAGATATATTTAAATTAGGTTAAAGCCCAGTGAAATAGGAATCTGAAAATATGAAAAAATTCAGAAATTATAAAGTAATTGCCAATTTGTCATCTGTTTTTATATTTACAACCCATTTCATATTACTTTCAAGATTTGCAGGCGCCTTGAAAGAGTTGTAGCCCATCAGGGCGTAGAAAAATAAGTAGGCCTGGATTGGGTATTCTTCAGAAAAAATAAACTGGGCTCATTTTCACGAAGAAAAAAAAGCTGGGCTGGTCATATGGTGAACATAAAATATAAGCCTGGGCTAGACGGGCCACAACCCAGTTGAAACCCTACTCCGTCTCAACAATAACAAAAAAATACTGCTCGAGCAGCTACGTCCCAGGTGTCAGCCGATCTTATGTTGTTCTCTTATCTATTGACTATATACACTCACAATGTCGTGGGTCCCAAATGTCAGGAAACCACTAGGAGGAAGCATTTTCTTTTTCCATACGTTGACATGGTGGGCCCCTACTGTCATCCTCTCCACCTACTTCTGCCGATTCATGTTGCTTGTTGACCATGTTGACAACGTGAGAGGGCGGCGCTGCGGCGAGCGCACCAAAGCGTGTGGAGGACGACGGCGAGGCCTCGGACATCGGTTTTAACGATTTAGGAGACGGTGGGGCGGTGATGCATCTTGAGGCGTAGCCCGATCGTGGGAGGCGAAGCGAGCGGCACGGCTACCCGGTTTGGTTTTAGCGGCTAGAGGAAGACAGATCAAGAAACACGACAGATCAGAAAAGCAACAAGAGTACTTAACAACCTTAATCAAACCAGCGAGGGCACTTAATAACCATAGCTGAAAGCAGTATGAGTACTTATACAGGTTCAACCATGCAAAGCACGCCTCGAACAGTGCTACTTTGCCTACAGTTAACCACGGGTGAGGCCGCCAAGCCCCAGGACAAGGCCCAGGCGCCACCCCGCACATCCATAACCTTCTGAAAGCGGCTTCATCTTGCAATGTGGTCAATAAACAGGATATTCACTTTGGAGCCATGGAAAAGCAGGAACATAATCTTTTGTCCTATTCTCCAAGATGGACGGACCTTCATTATTTGAGACCACCCATGAATAAGTATCTTTTCACCTCCAAGAGGAATGGAGTAGGTCGACATAAACATCATGTTGTGACCAAGCGCAAGTCTGACCCGACCATGGTCGAGCATCTCAGATAGGAACAATAGAATCTGGCGCTTTACTTTCAAGAAGACCACAGCTGTAAAACTGTGTATAAGCAATAGTTTATGAACAACATATATAACAAAAAACAGCTCGTACCATAAGTTTCTCGACACAGTTGGACATGTTCAACGAGTGCAGCAGTGGCACACATACCCCACATGGCCTTCCACCATTGAAACGCCCCACAAGGACCTCAAGACGATCAATAAAGTGTAGGAACTTGTGGATGTCATCCCAGTCAACTTCAGTGCCATCAGTAACGGTCGAGTTCTTACAGAATAACAAACGAGCAGCCTGCTTAACTCTGAAAAAACCTACACATGCCACCAATTATAAGAAAATATTAGTTAGAAGTAGCATCTTCGTGAGAGATTCGTTGCTACTTCTAAAGTTAAATTGTGATTAGTTAGACAGAATAGGTGGATTAAGAAGTAATTGAGGTAACAAGCAAGAACCAGATACAAAACTAACATGGATGAACAATTGGAACAACGTCGGGGTGGAAGATCGCAGTGAAGATGAGACTAGGTTCTGCTATTTCCATCAACATTCGTGCGCTAACTTTCAGTTTGTAACACTTGAGAAAGTTTATCCAAGTTCGGCCATAAAAAGCAGCGATCTTCTTGGTTCATGAACCCAACTCGGAACTTATATCCATGGCTTGTCTTCACTGTGACCATTAAAATGGTGTATTCAGTTATGGCAAGGCCGAGCATCTTGAGTACATGTGTTCTGGCAGAGCAAATAATGCACTGCAGGAAAAATAATATGAGAACACAATGTATCCCCTATCCAAATCTAGAAATAATTTCCTCCTTCACGTTAGTGTTGACCATCGTACTAGTACCTTTTATCCAAATATAGCAATCCAAATTTCCAAATTAGTCGACAACATGTTCAAAAAACCCCACCCTCCCGAATAGAAAAGAGGATTCTAGGAACATACTATGCGCGTTTTAAAATCCTTTGTTGGGATGAGAAGGAACAAGTGTGGCGTCTCGCCGAGGGCGCAGAAACCTGTAGGGTCCTCGCACTTTGGGCACTGCAAATGAAACACACTAGATTCAGTAGGAAGAAAACTGCATCAACGGCAGCGGCTGCCATCCTAGGATTTCCCGCTACCAAGGGACTTGGATTTATCGGGGATGGATGAAGAATTCGTACCTGGTTCTCCATGAGATAACCCTATGCAATCGCCGAGAGGGGTTTTTCTCTGAACAAGCAGACAAGGGAGAAGGGGATTCAGGCCCATTGAAATACTGTCGCTTCGTCCGTCCAGCTTACTGCTAAAGCTGGAAAGGTGAGGGGTTTTGTGATTTGATGGCTCATTGGGCATTACTACGGCCACGACCGGGTGTGTCTCTCAGTGCGATTGTGCACTCTAATTTGGTGCATATGGCACGTGGACCCTGTTGCCGGATGCCCCACATATCAGCGAAAGGAAGTAGAAAGACAGGAGTAACTAGTTACACATAAATATATTTTTTGATAGAGAGATACTCCATCTGTAAAGAAATATAAAAAATCTTTTATATCACAACTTTATACATAAGAAAAATCAAGGGGAATATATATAACATATATAACTATAAAAAATAGAGTTTTTTTTAACACAATATAGACGAGTTGGTGATGATGGTGTGTCTGCCATCCTGCAATATAGGCCGTCTGATTTATATTTGACGGATAGGAAGGAAACTATGGCAATTTTGCAAAAAGGTACCCACACATCTCTCCACATTTGCAAATAAGGCCTTCCCTCGTTCATCCTTTTCTCTCACGAGATAAAATACTCATACAAATGCATCTTGATCTTACGTGCAACGCACGAGCATTATGGGGTTCAGCTGAGAATATAATACTCAGACAGGCTCACGGTTCTGGACTGTGGGCCGCAGGCCCACCCTACATGTTTGGGGGCCCATGTGTTCTACCTCGGCACTTTTCATATTGCAAGCGATCGGTACGACACTGATTTTAGATGTTGTCGCAAGGCGAATACACAAAATTGAATAAAGCACGACAGTTGTTGGAATGAAATCGAACGATAGTTCCTAACCAGCAATGAGAGTTGCAATTCTATCAACGATATACCGTGTGATAAATAATACTGTCGTACTACTTATACACACAGGACACTTGTTTCACCATGCCAGATTATTACATCAAAATCTCTCGGAGGATAGATCAGTTCGGCGCTATGCGTCTTTCTCTTCAAGAATTTCAAAGTTGATTTGGACCAGCTCTTCTTGCCGAGGAAGTTCGATTTTGACATCATCCCCTACTGCAAGATATGATTTAGATTTGAACCTTGACCATCCTTTAACATCAATCATCATGCGACCATCCTTTGTACTTATGGTATATTGAGCAGGTTCATTCACACCAAGGCTGCGCATGGTAAGAGAAACTTGGCCACGGTCACCCGGATTGTTGAACGACTCCCTCGTTGCTCTAGGAATTCTCTGTTTGCAAACAAGAAGACATACAAAAACAGTTAGATCAACACAGTGAATCATGAAACAACATGGAAAGAAAAAAGAATGAAGCACTTGGGCGGCCAATGCTTACCAAGAAGGTTGACATGTCGGTTTTTGTAAGGACTTTGGTATATGAAGTGCGAACTGCAGCCCAGTCTGTTGTCAGTGCAACTGCTCGTTCGGTTGCCGCTGCACGTGCTGGAGAAGATGCAAGTGCAAGTGTTGGTGCAGGTGCCGAAGTCGTTGCTAGTGCCCGTGCGACTGGTAGTGTCGCAGCTGCTACCGGAGATGGTGCTCCCTGTAGAGCTGGTGCCGGTGTTAGAGCAGGTGCCGGTGTCGATGCCCGATCCTTTGGTAGATCAGCTTGATCCACTGACGCGGTCGGTGCCCAATCCTCAGCTGGATTAGACGAGCTGCCATTGTCGATGCTAGAGCAACTCGCCGGTGCTCGATCTGTTCTTTGAAGGTGGTACCGATGTGCGAGAGACAATGGCGATCGTGTCTGGTCTGCTATGATCAGCTTTCTAACTTGACTAGGCTCCGTGACCATGATCCAGTTTTTTTCTTCATTTCTTTTAAACGCGAGAAGGACTAATTGTGGCGTTTTTGTTAAACCAAACTGCAGTTCACCATAGGGATTGAGCTTGTACTCAGACAATAGACTGATCCATTTTTTTCCAGTAATATAAGTGATGGACAGTGCCTTCATTACTGACACGACATAAGAAGTGAAACCGGCAAAAATAACCATCGTAGAGCAAACCAAACGGTTTATTCTATGATTGATGTCACATGGCAAAACCTGCATCGTAAAATTGCAGGAAAAGAAAGAAAACATGACATTAAATCAATAAGATTTACTTGATGTGACATGAGTGAATCCTTACCAGGAAATCACTATGTTGAAGTACTAAACAGAAGATTGATCGTCCAACTACGGGTGGCATGCAGGGCCCCCGCCTACTCCCACAAGCAGGACATTCCAAAGGTCGTGACAAATCGTATGGACCGAACATCCATGGGACTGGAAATCCTGGTGGGTGCGATAAACCCTGCAATGCATACAGATATTGGAGTGTAACCATAATTGATAAACCGTCCTCACAAAAAATGTGATCTGGATACTTCAAAATATACAGACTGAATTGAGTGGACAAACATTAACATAGATTGTTCTCAGGACTCACCACGCACCAAAAGCGGCAGTACTAAACAATACAGGGTTCACAAACACAAATCAAATACTGAACAATAGTACTTACTACAGACAAGCAAAGTTGCACTAATTAAACTATGCAGACTATTTCTTGCCACCGACCTACGGGATGAACCCCGCATAACTGACTAGGCCATGGACTTCGTGAGAGATGTCTACCTGCACCGTCACCATCTCGTCAACCTTGGAGAACCTAACAGAGTGGTCTTTCCACTCATAAACATGATGATGAAGACATGCCGCATCAGATTTGTCAGGAAGCTTTACAAGAACCACACCCTTCGTAATCGAAGGCACATCCTGGAAATTGTTGTGGTCAAGTACATCCTCGAGAACACACCTGACAACAATGCTGTAGGAAAACACTAGTTCAGGACACGTCGACAAGGACACAATAGCTGGATAGTTTAGCAGTAGAACTCATCCTCGGGTCTTCCAGTTCACACGGCATGACTTTGAGAACTTCATCTCCACCGCGGACCTGGTTCTAATTCAAACAGAAACCACATTTTATTACTACCTCCATTCAGAAATATAAGATGATTTTCGATATTATACTCCATATATGACTACATATACGCATAGAAATGATTGAACAAAGACACTAGAACATGTCTTCAAAGGCATGAGAGCAGAGGGATTACTTGCAATATCCATAACACAAGTTACTGAGGCAAATATACCCTCTTCAAAGGTAGCATTGATGTTCATAAAGTACTCCCTCCGTCCCAAAATTCTTGTCTTAGATTTGTCTAGATACAAATGTATCAAGTCACATTTTAGTATTAGATACATCCATATCTAGACAAATATAAGACAAGAATTTTGGGACGGAGGGAGTAGTTGAAAGTAATCTATAAGAAATCAGTATCAACCTCTCGCATGTTTTGGTCAAAAGAGGAATTTAGAACCGTCATTTGGCACACAAAAATCACATGAAAGATCACCTAGAAAGTTGTATTACTAGTACTAGTACTGCGTGTTAGATGAAAAAACACGATCAAGATCGAGAAAAAGATCGTCAAGAAGAGATATTACCTGGACTTGCTTAATGAGGGATCCTGGAGAGGGGGGCTTGGACAGGGCGATGACTTTGAGCTTATCTGCGGTAGTCTCGGCGGGGTGCTTGTGCTTCTTCGTACCATGAGCCTCGACAGTTTTGGCCAGAGCCATAAACATCATGTCGGCCGGTGCTCCAGCGTCCATCCAAGAGAGGAAGCTGAGAGATAAGAGTGAAATAAGGAACGAGATGAGGGAGAAGTGAAGCGATTGGGGGTTTTCTTCAAGAGAGGAAGTTGAGAGAGAAGAGTGAAATGATGGTTGCTTCGTCCGTCCAACTTACTGCTGGAAAGGAGGGGGTTTTGTGATTTGACGGCTCATTGGGAATTACTGCGGCTTCGATTAGGGTAGTCTACCGTCACTATACTACGGAGTAATTTAGTGCATGGCTGGTGGACCTCGATGCTGGCTGTCCCACACATCGGTGAAAGTGAGTAATTTAGTGCATGGCTGGAGGAGGATCTACACGGTAGAGCGTGTCCTCTATTTTTCTGAAGAAAAAAATGATTACAGCAAGCGTTTCCACTCTTACGACGGAGGAGTGCGAAACACGGCAGCCACTTGAACATACACAGTGCTCCTACTACTAGGCATGTGCAGTGGTTCATACGTCAGTACTACATAATCTTGTTGCTAGTGTAGTAAGATATGACGATAACAAACGATGTTATGCGCATGTCAACTATATGAACAGTAATGTAGTAACATAGTACCGCTTTTTCGACTGTCCGGTCGATAATGAACAATGAGATCAATGTTAACAAAACTAGGTCTACAGCGCACGGAGAGTACGGTGCTACACTACTCCACAAAACGTGAACCATATGAAGCACGAATCAGTGTTAGGCAGGGTGTATGGAGGGTACATGGGATGGGAGCAAAAGTTCCCTTCTCGACCCACTTTTGGGTGTTTGGCAGAGTGCATGAAGGGTGCATGAGTCCACACTAGTAGGTTAACACAAATACACAAAGAGGGAACAACTATATTGAGATGAGAATGCAACAAAACACACCCACACGCTTTGTGCTACAGTGACTGATCTGCACCGTCTGAGTTTGATCCAACGGTCATGTTGCGCCGAGACATGTACACGCCCAATGCAGAGGGCGCCTAAACACCACCGAAGTCCCTCTGCTTCTCGAGGTGCATGACGTTGGTGATGCAGGGTGCAACCGCCAGCAGAGCCCGCTCCCGGTCGACGGGAGCCAGCTCGTCAAAGACGGCGTCCAATGGCATGAATGGATTTCGGTGACGGATCCCTGAAAGGATTCGCTCAGCAACGGCGACGGTAGCCCGCAACCCCTCCTTGTCTAGCTCCGCCCCCACCGTCGCGTCGAGACGGCTCAGCTCCTCGGAGATATAGGTGAATAAGGAGACCAGGTCAGGAAGCCGCAACTCGTTGAAGTCGACCGGGGTGGTCGAACGGGTTTAGCCCGACGGCCGGCATGGTCGCGCTCGCACGACGGTAGGCATCGCACAGCCGCAACATGTGCGTGGCAACTTGGTCCACCAAGTGGCTAAGGTGATCCTGGACCTCGTCACGATCGGCCCGCTCGCACTCCAGCCGGCTCCCCTGACGGCCTATTGTATCTCCCGCTTTATGTAGCAATGCCGCCAACGCCTCGAGCATCTTTGTGGTGGACGCTTGCCGCTTTTGAAGCTCAGTGAACTCCCGCACATAACGGAGGAGCAAGGCGCTCCTCTCCTCCTTGAGCTCACGGAGCTCCACGTCCTTGGCCCTGAGCTCTGCATCCTTGGCCTGGAGCTCCTATGTTAGGCGCCTCACCTCGGACTCCGTGATCTGCTGCGCCGCCATGGCACCATGTAGAAGCAATGGGGAGAGGAAGCAAAGGGGGCGAAACGGCTGAAAGGCAATGCAATCTACGGGAAGGCGGAGGGAGCCAGCCGAGGAGCAGGGAATCTTTTGGTTTTCACCATGGGAAAACACCAGTCGACGACTTCTCACATCAGGGAGTAGTGGGTTTTACAGGCGGAGTCATCTCATGACTAATTGCTGCCGTGCCTGCTCCCGTCAATCAAAAAATTAAAAATCCTGCCGCGTCTGCTCCCTTCAATCAAAAAATTAAAAATCATGCCGCACCCAAACACCAGAGCAACGCCACGGTGGATATTTAAATTTACCTGCCGACAAGGAGATAAAAAAGGGGTGAAAAAACAAATGTGGCGGCGGCCTAGCTAATCGGTCGAACTAGCCCAACTAGCTAGGCACCGTGCTTCACTGATGTGCTCAGCGGGAAAGGTGGTCTTTCGTGATTTAATGACTCATTTACTTTCTTCGGCGCTATGATCGAGGAGGACCTAGAAAACGCGCGGTAGGGCGCCCCACGTCTCGGCAAGGAAGAATATATGCATGGACCACCCGGGAGGACCCCGAAACCGTGCGGTAGGGTGTGCCACCTCTCGGCACGGAGGAAAAATGTGAGTGTAAAAATATACTGTATCAGACATAGTACCTATGGTTCGACCTCGGGACCCAGCCAGTCGGTCGAAAACACCTCACTAGCCACACATCTTCATCATGCTAACGTGGCACGGAGGATAGGTGTGGTTAGCTCCGTCTCGACCAGCCACAATGTCTCTTGTTCTAGGTGATTCTTCTATTTTCCAAGATTTTTTAGTTATAATAACACCACGGCAAGCTAGCACCGCTCTTCGTGTGTGCCGTGCAAAGGTTAGACGATGGAGAGGAGAGAGATCGTAGACCTGGGACCCACCAGTAAGTGAGTCAACGGTCATGCACGTGTTGACGAGGCACTCCCTCTACTCTACTCAACGTAATACTATATAAAATCAAGTTATGGAACAAAGCCAACAACAGTTGTTGTTTCAGGCTATCGACTTATGCTTTATAGTCCAGGTTACCGGTTCGAATCTCGTCTTTCATATTTGTTAGTTTTAGGTCCAAATTTGATTAATGACAAGTGGGACCTGTCACGCCCAATATGCGACCCTATCCAAAAGGAACTCGAAGGTCCCACCAAGGATAGACCCGCATATTGGAACGCTTTTGCAAGGTGGATATCATTACATCAACATTACATAATAGATGGGGATACATACAAAAGGCACACAATGCCCCACGAATACAACATCACATACAAGAGATCAACATCCGACTACGGATGATACATAAACAGAAACTCAAACAATATCCACCCTGCTAGCCCAGGCTGCCGACCTGGAACCTATCCCCTGATCGAAGAAGAAGCAGAAGAAGAACTCCAAAACAAGCAAACATCACTCTCGCGTCATGATCATCGGATAAACCTGTACTTGCAACTGTTGTTGTAGTAATCCGTGAGCCACGAGGACTCAGCAATCCCATTACCATGGGTATCAAGACTAGCAAAGCTTAATGGGAAAGGAAGGGGTAAAGTGGTGAGGTTGCAGCAGCGGCTAAGCAAGTATGGTGGCTAACATACGCAAATAAGAGCGAGAAGAGAAGCAAAGGAACGGTTGTCAACTAGCAATGATCAAGAGGTGATCCTGAACTCCTACTTACGTCAAGCATAACCCAAAGACCGTGTTCACTTCCCGAACTCCGCCGAGAAGAGACCATCACGGCTACACACGCGGTTGATGTGTTTTAATTCGGATCTGGTGTCAAGTTATCTACAACCGGACATTAACAAATTCCCATCTGCCACATAACCGCGGGCACGACTCTCGAAAGTTTATAACCCTGCAGGGGTGTCCCAACTTAGCCCATGATAAGCTCTCGCGATCAATGAAGGATATTCCTTCTCCGGGAAGACCCGATCGATCTCGAATCCCGGTTTACAAGACATTTCGACAATGGTAAAACAAGACCAGCAAAGCCTCCGGCGTCTTGACATCCCGATAGTAGCCGCGTATATCTCGCCTCGAGCCACAACCGGATGAGCAATGCGCATAACTAGAACCAGCCCTCAAGTTTCCCGAGGTGGCGCTGCAAGTGGCTCTAGTTTGACCAACACTTAGACAAGCATTGGCCCGGGGGGGCTAAAATAAAGATGACCCTTGGGTTAATTACTCCCAAGGGAAATATAGGTGGTGGTGAGGCAAATGGTAAAACCAATGTTGGGCCTTGCTGGAGGAGTTTTATTCAAAGCGAACTGTCAAGGGGGTCCCATAAATCACCCGACCACGTAAGGAACGCAAAATCCGGGAACATAACACCGGTATGACGGAAACTAGGGCGGCAAGAGTGGAACAAAACACTAGGCATAAGGCCGAGCCTTCCACCCTTTACCAAGTATATAGATGCATTAATTAAATAAGAGATATTGTGATATCCCAACATAACCCTGTCCACCATGGAGCAATCTTCAACTTCACCTGCAACTAGCAACGCTATAAGAGGGGCTGAGCAAAGCGGTAACATAGCCAAACAATGGTTTGCTAGGAAGGGTGTCAAAGGTTAGAGGTTCATGGCAATTTGGGAGGCTTGAAGAGCACATGATAGGTAACACAGCAAAGCGATAGAACGAAGCAACTAGCATAGCAATGATAGTAGTGAGATCCAAGGTGACGGTCATCTTGCCTGAAATCCCGCTAGGAAGAAGAATGAGTCCATGAAGAAGACGAAGCCACGAAGACGAACCAAGCGTAGACGAACGAATCCTCACGATCGCAATGAAACGGGAACTATCGAGAAGAAGCACACAATATGATAAACACACCACACATAGACAAGACATGATGCACAACAAGCATGATGCATGATAAAGCTACATGAAGCTACTCATGGCAAGAGACGATGCAAACAACAACAACACATCAAGGCAAGTTTAAATGAGGCCGGAAACAACATATAACAATTCCGGTAAGTCCTCATATGCATATTTCGAAATTGGTCCAGATCTGAATAAACCTTAAGTTGAAGTTGTTAAACAGCAAGTTAAAGAACACCAAGATGATCTACACGAGATTCTAGTCAAGTTAAATATAAAGTTCATTAGATTCGGAGCTACGGCCTAGAAGATATGAGCAAGACAAGTCAAACATGGCATTGATGCAAAATGCATACAAACATCAAGCAAACACCTCAAAACAAGGATGCAACATGATAATATGAAACAACATGCAAAATCAAGCAAGTTTCATATAGAGCACACTCAAAACGGAGCAACGGTGTAACATATACACTAAACAAGTTATAGCAACAATCTGTCCAAAACAGCAAGTAGGCATATTGCAAGCACCAAAACAACATGCTACAGCATCTCAACATAATAACAAAAGGCATGGGCATGAAGTACAGGTAAAGCATGACAAAACATGAACACTGAGCTATCTCCAGAAACAACTAGAACATGCTCAAAAAGACATGGTAAGATTGCAAATAATAACAGTTTCAGACTTATCAGGAAATAACATCAGGTTGCAATGTTTAGAGCTATCAAACAACATGTTACGGGAACTTATCATTGCAAACAAAGGTATGGCATGATACTACTAAATGCATAGAACAAGAGTCCCTTACTGACCCTGAGCCAAAAAGGCACAGAAAATATGATGGCACCCATGTAAACATGGCAAGTTATATGAGAGATTCATACATGGCAGGAACAACAATAAGTAGGCATGTTGGTGAGCTTGAACCACTCACCACAGAGCAATACATGGCATGGCAAGGCAACCATCAGTAAGAAGACATGTTTATGAAGATAAGCATGGCAATAGCAAGTTCATAGGGTGCATGGATCACTAGAAAAGCACATGGCCAAAACTGAACTTAATGTTAACAGGCTGACAACAACATTATTTAGCAAGTTTGGAGCAAGATATGAACAATCTACAGCAAGCTATAAATGCAACCAGGGGCATGAATGGATAGAGCATAACCATATGTTCAAAACATCCTTACTGAAGTATCTCAAAATATGCATGGATCTCTCTGTAGCATCAAGTTTACATGGCATCACGAAATAACAGATCTGTCTAGCAAAACAGCAACAGCAAGTACCCTACTTAACAAGCTTGATGCACTCAGCACACAAATCACAAAAATACATGGATAGCACCTCTGGAAAGATGGCATGGCATAGATCAAAACACATGTAGACATCAACCTCATAGGATGCACACATCAATCATGGCAAAAATGACAAATGAGCATGTTATAACAGTTTCAGCAGATTAACATCACATAACACTCTTCCAACAGCATTTCGGGCAACAATATGAGCTCAAATGAAAATGATGCAATGTAACTAAATGAAGTACTCGTCGAGACGAACAATTTGACGTATTACACGCACAAAACGGAGCTAGGGATGCAGAGATGTGATGCGATGAACATGGCATGATTATGCAAAAATATCAGGGACTTAGTGGATTTTCGGAGGGGGAAAGTCAACCTCGATTTGGATCTGGATCGGGCCGTCGGGCTCGTCGGGGAGGGGCTGCCGGAGTGGAGCAGGGAGGTGCGGACGTCGAGGCGGCCAGGAGGTGGCGCGCGCGCGGCGCGGGGAGGCGGACGCCACGATGAGGAAGGGCGGTGGAGCTCGGCGCCGGGCAAGGCGGGCGGCGGCGGCCACGGGCGGCGCCGGGAGGCGAGGCGGCGGCGGCGGCACGGCGGCGCCGGGCGGGAGGCGAGGCGCGGGCGCGCACGGGCGGCCAAGCCAGGCGAGGGCGGCGGCGGCGGGGCCGGGCGGCGGCGGCGGGAGCACAGGTTTCGGCGAGCGCCGCCGGAGGGCGCGGGCGACGGAGCGGCGGCGGGCGCGGGCATTGGGAGCGGGCGGCGGCCCGTGGCGGCGGGCCACGTGGCAGATCCTGGTTCACCGGTGGAAGGCGGCTGGCATGTCCGGCGGCTGGACGAACATGTCCGGTGCGCGGAGAGGGGAAAGAGCTAGGGTTATGGGGATTCATCCGCGAATTTCGGGGGAGGTGGCCTATTTATAGATAGAGGGAGTTAGGAGAGTCCAAATGGGGTGCGGTTTTTGCCCACACGATCGTGATCGAACGACCGAGAGCATGGAGGGGAGTTTGCTGGGTTTTGGGCCACTTTGGAAGGGGTGTTGGGCTGCACACAAAAGAGGGCTTTACGGTTACCCGGTTAACCGTTGGAGTATCATACGACCTCCAAATGGCACGAAACTTGACAGGCGGTCTACCGGTGCTATACCAAGGCCGCTTGGCAGGACTCGGTCCATTCCGAGAAAGTTTAACACCCGCACACAACGAGAGACAAAAGGGGGACGCCGAAGGACATAGGAGTGCCGGATTGCAAAACGGACAACGGGGAAAATGCTCGGATGCGTGAGGCGAACACGCATGCAAAATGAAATGCACATGATGACATGATATGAAATGCAGATGACATGGCAAAGTGCAACACGCAAGCACATGACATGGCAACGACGGCGAATAACTGGCAGACACCTGGCGCATCGAATCTGGGGCGTTACAGGACCCCCGTGTGTTGTTCCGATATTTTAGTGTAGGATGATTTTTTTGAACAAACACTTTGCGCGGTTAGACAAGTAATGACGCGAGTTACACGTATTTTGCAAGTTTATGAACAAAAATGACAGCGGCATAGAATATCACATCCACCCCGCAGCTTAGATGCTATGGTGATACGAGTTTTTACATCGTTGGAAGTGAGATCCAATGGCTTGGGAGTAGTCTTTGTAATTATGCACAATTTCCAAACTCTCCAAAGGTTTTTTTGCAAATAAAACATTCAGACCTCGTGTGTGTCGCTGCATCTTGGATCCAACGGCTCCCCGTTGCTCATATTAGGTGCTCCCCGTAGCTTAATTACCCGCTATGGTGATATGAGCATCTAGGTCGTATGATCAGTGATCAGATGGCACATGCGTAGTACTTGTACTTTCTGCGCAATTCCCAAACTCTCTCAGCCATATATGGCAAAAACATTCAAACCTCCTACTATGGGCCATTAGATCTTCGTGAACTCGTATCATCATAGAATCTACGGTGCGGAGCACCTCATATTCTCCCGTGCGAGAAAATATAAGGTGCTCTCGCAGCTTGGATGCTACGGTGATACAAGCTTCGAGGTCGTTTGATCTGAGATCCAATGGCATCTGAGCAGTCTTTGTGCTTGTAAGCAATGGCCGAACTGTTTGGGGGCTTTTTTGCAAAAAACCATTCAAACCACCGAGGAGTTGTTGGGCATAAATCCAACGGCTCCAAAGAGCTTGTATCACCAAAGCATCTAAGGTGTGGTAACACATAATATTCTTACATACATGAGAATATGATGTCCTCCTTCATCTTACATGCTATGGTGATACGAGCTTCGAGGTCATTGGATATGGGATCCAAGGGCATTTGAGTAGTTTTTGTACAAATTGTGTGCAATTCTCAAACTCATCATGCTTTCCTGTAAAAATATTAAGACATCATGTGAGCTAGTATATCTCAAAATCTACAAGCTCCAAGCAACTCGCATCGGCATATAACATCTAAGGTATGGGGGCACATGATATTCTCCCGGGGAGGAGGGGTGGGGGGTGCACAACCAATCGGTGTTTGGGAGGGTGGGGACAAATATAATCTAAACAACCCTAAACAGAGCTTCACAATTTTATCTAAGGTCAAGGGGTTGACCCCCGACAATCTACATAGCTCCGCCTAAACACAACATTTGCATGTACTGTAGTACTAGACTTAATATTCATGTTTGAGTTTCCTGTTCATTTTAAATATTGAATTGATGACCATGCATGTCTTACATTTACTCCCTTCGTTCCTAAATATTAGTCTTTTTTAGAGATTTCAAATGGATTGGCACATACGGATGTATATGGACATATTTTAGAGTGTAGATTCACTCATTTTGCTCCGTATGTAGTCACTTGTTGAAATCTCTAAAAGACTACTCCCTCCGTCCCATAATGTAAGACGTTTAACGTCTTACATTATGGGACAGAGGGAATAATATTTAGGAACAGAAGGAGTATTTTTGAATTCGTGTCATACATGCAGGGTTTGGAAAAATAGATGCACTATACTTATTGGATTGTTGTTGTGTTCATGTGTGTGTGTGTGTGTGTCCGTGTGTGGTCATATGGTTGATACATACAAAGTTTTCTCACCACCATATTGTTCATCTTTTGAATTTGCAATGAAAAACTTACTAGGGATACCATGAAATGTGAAATCCACGTTGATATCACTATATCACAAACTCACTCTAATTCAAGAACTCGTCATAAATCAATTACCACGTTGAGATTAGTATTTGCAAGGAAAATACGGGCATTGTAATACACATAGATTCGTTCGGCAATTTAAAAGATTTCTTTCGTATTCTCGAATAGTAGGACCCAATGGCGTACCAGCCAGACCTTGGCTTGTGTTGATCCTAAAAAAATCGGGCTCATGTCATTCTGGTGGCGTGCGTGGTACGCACATTAGGCAACCCGAATCGGTCGAGCCTCCGCGTTTCGAGTCGAAATATCTGGCGGCCAGAATTCCAGCCCTAGGAAATTCCCCTCATGTCCCCGGTCCATAATGACTACCGATGAACAATGGAGGGATGCTTTAGTAACTACACAACGTTACCTACCGTGCCGAGCATGGTTCAATTTCCTCGGTCACCGCTCCCCAAGGTCACCCGTCAACTGCATTGCCTAGTACTACTACTACTACACCAGGATGAGCACAAAATTGAGTCCGTTTGTTCATGCCTAGTACTTGAGTTAATATATCAGGATATGCACTGGTACAGAGGGATTATCCTTTTACTCTGCATATATAACTTGTCTGAAGTCTAACTAAGCAAAATGTTTGACCAAATCCTTTCTTAAGAAATACAACAAGACAGATGTATGGCTTGAAAATTTATTGCATGATGCAAGTTATGATATCGTTTTGAATCCTGGATTTTAAATTTCAGAAAATCCAAAAGTGACCAGAAATTCATGAAACTGAGCATGGTCATGTGATATGGCACAAATATTCCTTCATAATTTTTTTTCTTCAATTTGAGACAAGCTGCTTATGACAAGTTGCACAAATGAAGAGCCAAGGTATTTTGGAACAAAGACCTGTCACGTTAAGGCGAACGCTTTCACTACTGAAACCGTTGGCGTTTACGTGCCACCACGAGTCCCGCTTCTCATTGGCAGGTGTTGTCCGAGCAAGTGTGTGAGTCGAGGGGAGGCGTGCGAGCAGACCGCTGCGCAGGCTCACCGGGAGGCGAGTCCTTTGACCAGGCTCCGCCGCCCACCTTCGTCCCAACTCCTCCCACTTTTAATGTCACCGGCGCCGCAGTTTAAAATTAACCCAGCACTACATGGTATCGCTACAATCTTCTCTCTTCCTCTCTGATTCTCCTGTCTTCTACCTCCAACCAGCCTGACCTAAACATACGCCATGCCGCATCATGACGGTCTGCCCTTAGTCTTCTAGTTTCCCGAGGAAGACACCCAGCCAGAGTCTCAAGAACATAAGGCACTTTGAAACGAGCTTGAACCAGCCTTGCGGGAAGACGACGCGCTTGTCCCCGCTCCCGTTCCGGCTCCTGTCGCCCCAACTGCGCCAACGCTCATCCCCGTGGCATTGATGGGCTGGGAGCCGCACATTGTCGCTGAGCTTGATGCCACGGGGTTCCACGAGGTCCTCGCCGACTTTCACGCGCGCCCGTGCCAAGATGCGCTCACAAGATGCACCGACAAGCAAGACGCTGCGCCCGTGCCTGCACCTGCACTGCTGCTACGTCTTGAGCTTGCGTTGGTTTTCCTTGAAGAGGAAAGGGTGATGCAACAAAGTAGCGTAAGTATTTCCCTCAGTTTTTGAGAACCAAGGTATCAATCCAGTAGGAGACTCCTCAAAAGTCCCACGCACCTACACAAACAAACAAGAACCTTGCAACCAACACAATAAAGGGGTTGTCAATCCCTTCACGGCCACTTGCGAAAGTGAGATCTGAGAGAGATAATATGATAAGATAAATATTTTTGGTATTTTTATGATATAGATTGGAAAAGTTAAGATGCAAATAAAAGTAGATTGAAAAGTTATACGATAAAAGATAGACCCGAGGGCCATAGGTTTCACTAGTGGCTTCTCTCAAGATAGCATAAGTATTACGGTGGGTGAACAAATTACTGTCGAGCAATTGATAGAAAAGTGAATAATTATGAGATTATCTAGGCATGATCATGTATATAGGCATCACGTCCGTGACAAGTAGATCGACTCCTGCCTGCATCTACTACTATTACTACACACATCGACCGCTATCCAGCATGCATCTAGAGTATTAAGTTCATAAAGAACAGAGTAACGCATTAAGAAAGATGACATGATGTAGAGGGATAAACTCATGCAATATGATATAAACCCCATCTTTTTATCCTCGATGGCAACAATACAATGCGTGCCTTGCTGCCCCTGCTGTCACTGGGAAAGGACATCGCAAGATTGAACCCAAAGCTAAGCACTTCTTCCATTGCAAGAAAGATCAATCTAGTAGGCCAAACCAAATTGATAATTCGAAGAGACTTGCAAAGATAACTTAATCACACATAAAAGAATTCAGAAGAGATTCAAATATTTCTCATAGATAAACTTGATCATAAACCCATAATTCATCGGATCTCGACAAACACACCGCAAAAAGAGTTACATCGAATAGATCTCCAAGAAGACCGAGGAGAACTTTGTATTGAGATTCAAAAAGGAGAAGATAGTCTCACATCAATTAGGCATATCAACGGGCTATGGAGATGCCCATTGATAGATATCAATGTGAGTGAGTAGGGATTGCCATGCGACGGATGCACTAGAGCTATAAATGTATGAAAGATCAACAAAAGAAACTAAGTGGGTGTGCATCCAACTCGCTTGCTCACGAAGACCTAGGGCATTTTGAGTAAGCCCATCATTGGAATATACAAGCCAAGTTCTATAATGAAAAATTCCCACTAGTATATGAAAGTGACAGCATAGGAGACTCTCTATCATGAAGATCATGGTGCTACTTTGAAGCACAAGTGTGGTAAAAAGGATAGTAGCATTGTCCCTTCTCTCTTTTTCTCTCATTTTTTATTTGGCTTTTTTTTGGCCTTTCTCTTTTTTTATATAGAAAGTCCGAAGTCCCATCCCGACTTGTGGGGGAATCATAGTCTCCATCATCCTTTCCTCACTGGGACAATGCTCTAATAATGAAGATCATCACACTTTTATTTACTTACAACTCAAGATTACAACTCAATACTTAGAACAAGATATGACTCTATATGAATGCCTCCGGCGGTGTACCGGGATATGCAATGAATCAAGAGGGACATGTATGAAAATTATGAAGGTGGCTTTGCCACAAATACGATGTCAACTACATGATCATGCAAAGAGAAATATGACAATGATGATGCATGTCATATAAATAGAACGGTGGAAAGTTGCATGGCAATATATCTTGGAATGGCTATGGAAATGCCATAATAGGTAGGTATGGTGGTTGTTTTGAGGAAGGTATATGGTGGGTGTATGGTACCGGCGAAAGTTGCGCGGCACAAGAGAGGCTAGCAATGGTGGAAGGGTGAGAGTGTGTATAATCCATGGACTCAACATTAGTCATAAAGAACTCATATACTTATTGCAAAAATGTACAAGTCATTGAAAACAAAGTACTAAGCGCATGCTCCTAGGGGGGTAGATTGGTAGGAAAAGACCATCGCTCATCCCCGACCACCACTCGTAAGGAAGACAATCAATAAATAAAATTGTGCTCCAACTTCATCACAAAGCGGTTCACCATACGTGGATGCTACAGGAATCACAAACTTCAACACAAGTATTCTTTAAATTTATAATCACCCAACTAGCATGACTCTAATATTACCACCTCTATATCTCAAAACAATTATCAAGTATCAAATTGATCATAACATCCAATTCACTTTCTATGATAGTTTTTATTATACCCAACTTGGATGCCCATCATTCTAGGACCAATTTTATAACCATAGCAAATATCATGCTGTTCTGAGAGACTCTCAAAATAATATAAGTGAAGCACATAACGTATTCTAAAAATTCTAAATCAAGTGGGCTTCTCCCAAAAGGTGTGTACGGCAAGGATGATTGTGGTAAACTAAAAAGCAAAGACTAGTATCATACAAGATGCTCCAAGCAAAACACATATCATGTGGCGAATAAAAATATAGCTCCAAGTAAAGTTACCGATAGACGAAGACGAAAGAGGGGATGCCTTCTGGGGCATCCCCAAGCTTAGGCTTTTGGTTATCCTTGAATATCTTGGGGTGCCATGGGCATCCCCAAGCTTAGGCTCTTGCCACTCCTTATTGCATAGTCCATCAAATCTTTACCCAAAACTTGAAAACTTCACAACACAGAACTCAACAGGAAATCTCATAAGCTCTGTTAGTGCAAGAAAGAAAAACCACCACATAAGGTACTGTAATGAACTCATTCTTTATTTATATTGGTGTTAAACCTACTTTATTCCAACTTCTCTATGGTTCATACCCTACATACTAGCCATAGATGCATCAAAATAAGCAAACAACACACGAAAAACAGAATCAGTCAAAAACAGAACAGTCTGTAGAAATCTGTAACTCTAGAATACTTCTGGAACTCTAAAAATCCTACCAAAATAGGAAGTCCTGGTAAATTTGTCTATTGATCTACAGCAAAAAATCAACGCAAAAGCACGTTTCTGTGAATTACTAAAATTATTTTCATACGTGCAAAGTTTCTGTTTTTCAGCAGAATCAAATTAACTATCACCATAGGTTATCCTATAGGTTCTACTTGGCACAAACACTAATTAAAACATAAAAACACATCTAAACAGAAGCTAGATGAAAATTTATTACCAAACGGAATCAAAAACAAAAAAATAAATAAAATTGGGTTGCCTCCCAACTAGCGCTATTGTTTAATGCCCCAAGCTAGGCATGAAAGTGAGGATAGATCTAAGTAGTGCCATCTTTGACACTCAATTCATAAGTAGCTCACATGATAGATTCATAACGTAATTTGACTTTCTTTCTTGGGAAGTGTTCCATGCCTTCCTTTATTGGAAATTGGAATCTAATATTCCCTTCCTTCATATAAATAATTGCACCAATCGTTCTAAGGAAAGGTCTACCAAGAATAATAGGACAAGAAAGATTGCAATCTATGTCAAGAACGATAAAATCTATGGGCACATAGTTCCTATTTGCAACAATAAGAACATCATTAATCCTTCCCATAGGTTTCTTAATGGTGGAATCCGCAAGGTGCAAATTTAAAGAGCAATCATCAAGATCATGGAAACCTAGAATATCACATAAAGTTTTCGGAATCGTGGAAACACTAGCACCCAAATCACATAAAGCATAACACTCATGATCTTTAATTTTAATCTTTATTGTAGGTTCCCACTCATCATAAAGTTTTCTAGGTATAGAAACTTCCAAATTAATTTTTCATCATAAGATTGCATCAAGGCATCAACAATAAGTTTGGTAAAAGCTTTATTTTGACTATAAGCATGAGGAGAATTCAACATGGATTGCAACAAGGAAATACAATCTATTAAAGAACAATTATCATAATTAAATTCCTTGAAATCCAAGATAGTGGGTTCAATGCTATTTAAAGTCTTGACCTCTCCAATCCCACTTTTACCAAATTTAGCATCAAGATCTAAAAACTCCGAATCATTGGGACGCCTTTTAACTAAAGTTGACTCATCTCCAGTCCCATCATTATTAAGATTCATATTGCAAAACAAAGATTTAATAGGGGACACATCAATAACTTTTAGATCTTCATCATTATTTTCATGGAAACTAGAAGAACACGCTTTTACAAAGCAATCTTTCTTAGCACGCAACCTAGCGGTTCTTTCTTTGCACTCATCAATGGAAATTATCATGCTTAGGAGGAGTAGATCTAAGTTTCAAAGAATCAACATGAAGCAAAAGTCTATCAATGTTCCTAGCCAAATCATCAACTTTAAGAAATTTTCCTTCAAGCAAGGCATTAAAATTCTTTTGAGAGATCATAAATTCTTTAACACTGTTCTCAAAATCAGAGGGCATCTTATTAAAATTACCATAAGAATTGTTGTAGGAATTACCATAATTATTAGAGGAATTACTAGGGAATGGTCTAGGATTAAAGTTTCCTCTATAAGCATTGTTACCAAAACTATTCCTACCAACAAAATTCACATTCATAGATTCATTGTTATTCTCAATCAAAGTAGACAAAGGCATATCATTGGGATCAATAGGAGCACTCTTAGTAGCAAACAATTTCATAAGTTCATCCATCTTTCCACTCAAAACATTAATTTCTTCTATAGCATGCACTTTTTACTAGTAGATCTTTCGGTTTGCCATTGAGAATAATTAGCCATAATGTTATCAAGGAGTTTAGTAGCTTCTCCTAAGGTGATTTCCATAAAAGTGCCTCCCGCAGACGAATCTATAAGATTTCTAGAAGCAAAATTCAATCCGGCATAAAAGTTTTGTATGATCATCCATAAATTCAAACCATGAGCAGGGCAATTGCAAATCATTAATTTCATTCTTTCCCAAGATTGGGCAACATGCTCATGATCAAGTTGTTTAAAATTCATAATATCGTTCCTAAGAGAGATGATCTTAGCGGGAGGAAAATACTTAGAGATAAAAGCATCTTTGCACTTATTCCATGAATCAATACTATTCTTAGGCAAAGACGAAAACCGAATTTTAGCATGATCTCTAAGTGAAAATGGAAATAACTTCAATTTAACAATATCATTATCCATATCTTTCTTCTTTTGCATCTCACACAAATCAACAAAGTTGTTTAGATGGGTAGCGGCATCTTCGCTAGGAAGGCCGGAGAATTGATCTTTCATAACAAGATTCAGCAAAGCAGCATTGATTTCACAAGACTCAACATCATTAAGAGGAGCAATCAGAGTACTAAGGAAATCATTATTATTGGTATTGGAAAAGTCACACAATTTGGTATTATCTTGCGCCACCGCAACAAGCAATCCAACACACAAGCAAACAAAAGGGCAAGCGAAAGAGAGAGGAGATTAGGAAAGAGAGGTCGAATAAAACGGCAAGGGTGAAGTGGGGGAGAGGAAAATGAGAGGCAAATGGAAAATAATGTAATGCGAGGGAGATGAGTTTGTGATGGGTACTTGGTATGTCTTGACTTAAGCGAAGACCTCCCCGGCAACGGTGCCAGAAATCCTTCTTGCTACGTCTTGAGCTTGCGTTGGTTTTCCTTGAAGAGGAAAGGGTGATGCAGCAAAGTAACGTAAGTATTTCCCTTAGTTTTTGAGAACCAAGGTATCAATCCAGTAGGAGGCTCCTCAAAAGTCCCACGCACCTACACAAACAAACAAGAACCTTGCAACCAATGCAATAAAGGGGTTGTCAATCCCTTCACGGCCACTTGCGAAAGTGAGATCTGATAGAGATAATATGATAAGATAAATAATTTTGGTATTTTTATGATATAGATTGGAAAAGTAAAGATGCAAATAAAAGTAGATTGAAAACTTATATGATAAAAGATAGACCCCGGGGCCCACAGGTTTCACTAGTGGCTTTTCTCAAGATAGCATAAGTATTATGGTGGGTGAACAAATTACTGTCGAGCAATTGATAGAAAAGCGAATAATTATGAGATTATCTAGACATGATCATGTATATAGGCATCACGTCCGTGACAAGTAGATCGACTCCTGCCTGCATCTACTACTATTACTCCACACATCGATCGCTATCCAAAGATGCATCTAGAGTATTAAGTTCATAAAGAACAGAGTAACGCATTAAGAAAGATGACATGATGTAGAGGGATAAACTCGTGCAATATGATATAAACCCCATCTTTTATCCTCGATGGCAACAATACAATACGTGCCTTTGCTGCCCTAACATCACACCGGGAAAGGACACCTCAAGATTGAATCCAAAGCTAAGCACTTCACCCATTGCAAGAAAGATCAATCTAGTAGGCCAAACCAAACTGATAATTCGAAGAGACTTGCAAAGATAACTTAATCACAAATAAAATAATTCAGAGGAGATTCAAATAATTCTCATAGATAAACTTGATCATAAACCCACGATTCATCGGATCTCGACAAACACACCGCAAAAAGAGTTACATCGAATAGATCTCCAAGAAGATCGATGAGAACTTTGTATTGAGATTCAAAGAGAGAGAAGAAGCCATCTAGCTAATAACTATGGACCCGAAGGTTTGTGGTAAACTACTCACAACTCATCGGAGAGGCCTTGGAGATGATGTAGAGGTCCTCCATGGTCGATTCCCCCTCCGGCGTAGCGCCGACGAAGGCTCCAAGATGGGATCTCACAAATATAGAAGGTTGCGGCGGTGGAATTAAGTTTTCGTGGTCTGTTCTGATGTTCTCGGGGTACGTAGGTATATATAGGAGGAAGAAGTATGTCGGTGGATGCTCAAGGGGCCCACGAGGGTGGGGGGGCACGCCCGACACCCTCGTGGCCGCCTCGCTTGTTGCTTGAATTCCACTCCAAGTCTCCAGGTTTGCATTTGTTCCAAAAAGATCACTCCCGAAGGTTTCATCGCGTTTGGACACCATTTGATATTACTTTTCTTCGAAACACTGAAATAGGCAAAAAAACAGCAATTCGGGCTGGGCCTCCGGTTAGTAGGTTAGTCCCAAAAATGATATAAAAGTGTAAAGTAGAGCCCATAAACATCCAAAACAGGTAATATAATAGCATGGAACAATCAAAAATTATAGATACGTTGGAGATGTATCACCTGTCAACGCATGCGCCTACGCGTGCACTGACGTGCATGCCCGTGCCGGCGCCCGTGCACACGAATGTCTCCGCCGCGCCGTTGCCAGCACCTGTCCCCACACGGGTGCCAGTGCCCCCCTCAGCGGCATGGATGGCCGCCGTCGACTGCTTCCTTGCACCAACGCCAGTCGCCTCCTCCCGCCAGTTGACTCGCTCCTGGAGACCAAAGTCCAGAACATTGTGGCCTTCCTTGAAGCTAGGGCCAACGTCCAGGAGTACGCCAACAACGGCGCAAGATGTTGCCGTCGCTGTCGGTCAGTCGCCCAACGCCACATAGAGCACGACAGAGGAGCCGCTTTGCACCGCAAGACGCCCCCGCCGCCGCCGCCGCGTAATCTAAATTTGCCATGAAAAACATTCGGACTGCCATGCTTAAAATTCGAACGTTTATCATTTTCATTTATTTTAGATCGATCGTCGTATAATGTAAAGTCGGAGTCAGACTGAATGAAATCTATGGTTTGATCGATTGAATGTTCTGCTAGAGCCGTACCAAATTAAATATAAAACGTCATCAAGCCACATGTATTCCTTCTCATCCAACGACCTAGACTGCTTCAATGTCGAGCGCTCAACACGTTTAGCGTGTAGTTAATTTCATGCCAAAAATAGTGCTAATCACATAATAACACGCAAATAAAGAGAAAGGCGTTTTGGAGGCCGAGCTCCATGGAGGCCTTTATTTTTGAAAAATTCAAATTCAAACTTTTATGGTTCAAAAAATTCTGAAAAAAAATATGCGTGTATGTAAGGATGTAACTCACATGTGTGCAAAAATTCATGATGAAATACCTTGAGTTGCGACCTGTACAAAAAAGACAAATCTATGGCCTAGGAGGATGAATAGTATCATGTGTTAAACAACCCCAGATTTGTCTTTTTTGCACAGCCCTCATTTTAATGAATTTTGAACTGAAAATTTACACACGTGTGTATTATGCCTTCATGTATATCTGTAATTTTTTTCAGAATTTTTTGAAATGTAAAAATACGAATTTCAATAAAATTTCAAATTTGAATTTGGAGGCCTCACTAGAGCCCGAGCTCCAAAAGGTATTTCCGGCAAATAATATCCTACTTAATATCCGCATGCACTTAATATACTTTCAAATTAACGTGCATTGCACGTACACATTGGCTAGTGCTACTATGCCCATGCGTCTAAACGCAGAAGGGGAGGAGAGAGAGAGAGAGCACACATGTGACCCACCAGTAAGTGAAGGCGAATAGTACGTGCTAACGAGCCGGTCCCACTAATGTACTAAAAATAATATTACATGTTATCCATTAAATAGGCTGTGGTAATATGAAAAAATTATATGAACAAAGGGGGGGTACAACAAACATTGTTGTTCTACGTATTTTGCCTATTCACATGCGGCTTGAAGGCCCTGGTCGCATGTTTGATCCTCGTCCTTTATTTTTTAATTTGTATACGGGTCCAAATTTGTTTCATGACAGGTGGGCCCCTCGGTGTGTAGTTTGTAGCACTTTAATTTGTGGGTCGAAGTTTGTTCCATTCCAAGTGGACTATCACTGTGTAGTTTTGTAGCTTATTTATAATAAGTAAAGAGAACAACAGAGTTTTTTGCAATAGTACCATGGTGCGACGTTGAAGGCGAGAAAGGACATGCGAGAGAGCGATGACCAAGCCAGAGGGAGATCAACTGGGGGAGGTGCGGGGGTTGCAACGGTGTTTGGAGTAGTTGTGGGCCGAATGGTACGAAAATATAATCTAAACCCACCGGAATAAATGCCTACACAAATTAATCCAAGGTTGGAGTCACCCTCGCAATGTAAATAGCTCCGCCTTTGCGAGGGATAGAGAGGTAGCTTCAATGTGTGGAAGATACGACGTGAGAAAGCGAGGTCAATCGAGAGACATATAGATAGAGAGACAAAGTGAGTGTGGTCCGACCTTCATTGAACAGATATATATATATATGCTCTGGAGAGATATTGTCCGATTGAGTTTTTGGCAAGGGTGAGGGCTGTAAGATAGAACTTGAGAGATGATCCAGTCATAGACATGTAGATATATATTGTGCATGGGAGGAAGCAAGGTCAATCGATTACATATATAAAGGGAGAGAGATTGATAGTGTGGGTCGTCGTGCGATCGAAAGAGTGAGACGGGTTGGAGAGAGTGACCTAGATAGACAATGTGCGTGAGAGTATACAATATGAATATGTCGAATTGGGCTCAAACATGGATATATATCGTTTGTGTCCGAGAAAGAGCGAGGTCAGTCGAGACATACACACACACACACACACACACACACACACAGAGAGAGAGAGAGAGAGAGAGAGAGATTGAGCGAGCATGGCCCGCCATGAGGTCGAAAGAGTGGGGGCGGCTTGGATGGACTGACCTAGATAGACAATCTGAGTGAGAGAGTATAGAGTGTGTTGATCGAGGCCCGAATAGGGAGATATATTATTTGTATGTGAAAGAAAACAAGGTTAATCGAGACTCAGATAAAGAGAGCGAGATTGAGCGAGTGTGGCTCACTGTGCGGAAGAAAGAGTGAGACAGTCTCGAGGGAGTGACCTAGATAGACAACATGCGTGCGTGCGCACGAGAGGTTGGGGGCTAGATAGGCAATGCATGTATCTAGCGCGAGAGGATGGAAGGGAGAGAGAGAGAGAGAGAGAGAGAGAGAGAGAGAGGGAGGGAGGGAGGGAGAGAGAGAGAGAGAGAGAGAGAGAGAGAGAGAGAGAGAGAGAGAGCTCGGCATGGGGTGCAATGGCGGGTGTGTGAGGTAAATACATTTGGTAACAGAGTGGAAAAAGGGGGTTGTGTAGTTGAGAGAGTTAGAGATCGAAACATGGAGAGAAAGAATGAACGTGTGTCGGAAACCGATAGCTTCCTAAGGTGGTTAGGAGAAGAAGATTGACCGATACAGGAAGTATGTAGCATGTGTGCCGAGGGGGGGGGGGCTAAAAACAACATTTGAATGTAGATAGTACGATACTTAATATTGATTTTTCAATTCGGTGTACATTGTAAGATTTGAACTGAGGACCATGCATATGGGTAATTATTTCGAATTCGTGCCATACTAGGTTTCAAAAAGTTGACATTGACTCGATTTGTTGTGCTATTTTGTAGGTCATATGTTTGAATCCATCTAAAAGTTTTCTCACTACCATGGTGTTCATCATATACATATGAATTTGTATTAAAAAAGTAGCGTGGATACAGTGAAATGCGAAATCCATGTTAGAATTGGAGATCGCTATGTGACACACACTCTAATTAAAATAACTAATTATGTGACACACACTCTAATCCACGTTAGCGTGGATACCGTGGATACCATTTCGATTTTTTTCAAATAACTCCTCATTAATTAATTTGTAGTATCTCGTTTAGAATGACTAATTATTTGCAAGGCAAACACGAGCATGTTAATACATACAGATTCGTTCAAATGAAAGAAGATTCATTTGCATTCTCAAATGTAGGCGCACCAGGCAGACCATGGTCATGTCGTGGTGGTCGCATGTGTCGGACGGATGCTTAGCACCCAGCCACCCACCCACCCCTCCCCCCCCAAAAAAAGGATGACGACAAAATAAGTTCGCGCTTCCACGTTTCAGATTAAAATATTTGGCGGCCCCAATTCCAGCCCTACAAAATCTCCCTTCTCCACCGTCCCCTTCCACGCCCAGATTGATCAAATCCCTAATTCGCCACCAACCCAAGAAAAGTTCGGATCGCCCCTCGTCTCGTCTCTTTCCTCACCTCTGTGCCGGACGACGATGACGAAGACGACGGTCGCGCTTCACCACCGCATCGGAGCTACCTCATCTACGCCCTCGTCCACCGCATCGGGTGGTCCACCGACGACGTCGGCCGCCGCAACCGACGTGCCTCACTGGCACCGACTTCCACCGCATCAGGTGCGCTTGACCGACGCCGTCTCCCACCTCACTGGGGCTACTTCACCGAGCACATCGTCGCACCTCCGCCCCCGAGGCCATTGGGGCTTCACCAATGGTCTCGTCCACCGCATCGTAGCGCTCCGCTGCCACTCAAGATCTGCATCCATGCGCTGCCAGCCAACGCCAACAAGATCACCCTCAATGGCTCAAGTGACCCACACTCTAGCTAGGCGAGCATGCCCAAATGCCGGCCCGAACTAGGTATCCACACATCACTCCCTTGTGCACTGTTTCGACGATGTTTCATATCCTTTCACTGCTCTCTTAGCTTACACGCATCTGCAACTCTGACTTTAACTCTTATTTCTTCTGGAGATATCATATTAAACAAGCAAAACCATTTTTAGCGAAGCATGACGGCGCTACGAGATCTGGTACACATCCTGCACACCCGTATAACCTTGTAAGTATCTGTCCTCCGGTACAATAGCAAGGTCAATTCCTCTTATTTTATCAACCATTCGGTGTATCAAAAATGCAGAGGGGGATGCAAGGAGCACAAGGCTTGCACATCCAAGCAAGTGGTAACATGGACTTGTACATGGAACATCCCAAGCACAAGTAGAGCTGCAGTGAGCCTGTACAACGAGCTAGCGTAAGTCCCTGCATTTCATTTAATTCATACTGGCATGCGTGTATGATTTGTGTGAAGTGGCGGATCCAGAAATTCAAGTTACCGGTGACGAACATTTAACTTAAAAAATACAAAGGCACTTGCACTCCGGAAATCAACATAACTTGAGAAATGTGAAGCTACATGCACCTTGAAAACCAGCTAATGATCCAAAGTAGTTCAGATTATAAACACTAAATGATGCAAGCACCAAAAAACACAAAATGCAACATGGTGTACAAGGACTACAAACATGGTCTATACCTGCTTGAATTATTCGTTCTTTGGCTGAAAATATCAAAGTGTAATTGCACCTATAACCATGCGCAAACTGCATATCAATATATCTATCCTGCACAAGTATGCCAATAATTTCAAACAACATATTAGAAAAGCATTTATGCTACATTGTCATGATACGGGGACTTTCTGGTAGATGGCCTCGACGTTTCCTGAAGCCATGAAAATGCACTATAATTTGCTTGTCATCAATGCCTGCAAATCTCTATGTCTCTCTCAACATAGCAGATCATCATTAGACACTAAATCCTTCAATGGGAGCTTGCAAAATGCTTGCATTAGATCCCTCATTAGACACTATATGTTCATCACCAGGAGCATGTAAAATGTTTGCATCAAATCCTTCATTAGCAGTCTGTTCATTAGACACTTCAGGCTCAAGAACAAAATGAGCTTGTATGTTTGCACCGGAAACTTGATTAGATACATCAGATTCAGTCAGTTCAGTATTTGTTAGGGATATAACTATTAGGTATGACCCGCCCAGGAGGGTTCGGGTTATACCTATGGCGATTCATCATATGAAGCCCACGAAGATATATAAAGGTGGCGGTTTAGTTAAGGGCCCAAGGCCCAAAGGCGACTTAAGGCCTGCAAGAGTAAACCGCCATATATGTATGACTTGTGTTGTGAGGCATGAATAGATAGTCACCGAGCCAGACACTCTTTATGAGCCGGCCGGGACTCCATGAGCCACTGGGCGTCGACCTGTGTATATAAAGGGACGACCCGACGGTGATTCAAGACAAGAAACCAGAGATCGAAAGCCAGATCAAGCAGATCCGCTCCCTGGTAATCGAGACATAAGCAATACCACCTCAAACTGGCTTAGGCCTTTACCTTCACCGCAAGGGGCCGGACCAGTATAAACTCCCGTGTCCTTTGTCCCATTTAACCCCTTTAAGCTTCCTAGTTGTGATGGCTCCACGACTAAGTCCTTTTGCTAGGACATCTGTCGTGACCTTTCCACGACAGTTGGTGCCCACCGTGGGGCCAACGCACGGTGGATTTGAGTTCTTAAAGGGCAACTTCGAAGGGCTCAAAGGATACGTTGTGGGTTGGATGACCAAGAGTCGTCGCGGCAAGCTCTAGATCAACGACGCAGGCTGGGGCCCTAAGGCCGGCTCAATTGAGTATGTGTAGCGGGTCCCCTTCAGCGGAATTCACGTCTTCATCGGCAAGATTGGCAAGCAGGACCCTGAGCCGGACATCTACACCAGCATCATCGAGACGGCTCAGCATGCAAGACCCGCCCGAGCTCAGCCCGCCGTGAAGCGTGCCTTTGTGGGATGCATCCATGGAGCGGAATTTGATGAAGGATCTATGTCTGGTGGTGAGACGGCCATCTACCCTGATGGCGAGTCATCCACGGGTGAGACTAATTCGTTGTAGCAACTGCAAGATGGCGGGCTTGGGGGCTATTCCGATGGCAACAATATTCCGGACCCCCATGAGCCGCCAACAGAGTCGGGATCTTCATGGCTGGCACGCAACCTGGGCAAAACTCTATGGCTGCGGCAGCAATGACTTTCGGGTCAGCAGCGGTGACGGCAACCGGGGAAGGATGCCCTGCACCCCCGCCGGCTCAAGTTTTGATGGCTTTACTGGATAAGTTGACAGCTCTGTTAACCGCCATGGTCAGCCTGGCGAATCAAGCTCAGCATGATGCGGAGGTGGCAAAGTTACGTGATGAGATAGCACTATCCAAGGAATACCTGGCAGCGGAGGACGCTAGGATAGCCGCAGAGCGGGCGGCTTTGGATGTTCAGGCCCAGCGAATTCATTCAGAGGCTTTCTAGCTTACAATGGATCAGAACGTGTCAAATGAGATGTCACATCCCTAGCTTTACTTTGCACTTGTTCTAGCTTGGTTCTAGCATCATGTTTAAATTTGAAAGAAACTTGAAATGGGGACTGATAAACCCTAGCAGCTAATGAATTCAACTAGGGTCAGAATAAAATCTTTTTCAATGAACCCAAAATGCCCTCTGAAAATGTTCATGATTTTTGGTAAAGGTGAAAACCTCTGCCAAAAATGATGCACATATTTCTAGGCCATTCTGGATTTTTGAATTAACTCATATTGTATTTGAATTGGGGCATTTAAATACTATAAATATTTTTAAATGTTCCAATAATTTTGGAATTAGTTGAGGGTCTCCGGAGTAATTCATTTAGTGCCCATAACTATTTCTAGAATTTTTACAAGTGATTTGGTTTGAAAACCAAATTAAAACAAATAGAAAACAGAAAACAAAATAGAATAAGAGAGAGAGAGACAGTACCTGGTCATTTACCTTGGCCCAGCACTGTAGCCAGCCGGCCCAGCCCACCAATGCCCTCCTTGTCGTCTTCCTCCTCGGGACAAGAGGGGCAGGCGCAGTGCTCACAAGGCCAGCACACACGCCAAGAGCACCACCTCCTGCCTGCCTGCTGCCTCCCCGACGCCGCTACGGATGCCACGCACCCCCTCAGGCCTCTCTCGACTCCCTCCCGTGCTCATCCCCTTCCCTCCTGCTCTCCCTCTCGCTCCGCACCTCGGACCCGAACGGAGCCGCCGCCACCACCGACCTCCCCACGCCCATCCAGCTATTCCAAGAGCTCCGCCTCGACCCTCGCATCCTCTGCACCAAGACAGGCGCCGCCAGGAGCTTTATGACGACGACCCCGAGCTCTCCTTCCTCCCTCGGACGCTGAGATCACCGGAGACCTCCTGCCATCACCAGCCCTTCCCCGAGCTGTTCCTTTGAGTTGTCCCTCTTTAGTGGTATTCTGACCCCCATCTATCAATTGATAGTCAGGAGTAAACGTGCACCCGTGTTATTGATGCCATTACTCTTGTGGTCCGTCAAGCCATTCTATTCTGGAATGACTAGGAGAAACAAACTCCAGTACCTCATCCATATCCAGGATTGGGTCAAAGCAGTTGTGTTTCACAGATCAAATGCTAATCCGGCTTTTGTTCTGTTCCACCTGGGAGTGTTACCCTCTTTACGTCGGGATTGTCATGAGAATTGCACCATCTCTTGTGAATTCTTGATGTAGTGATACTTCTTGCCATCATTGTTAATTCCTCGGTTCCCGTGTTATTGTAACCAGAATGTCGACAAGTGAATCATGACGTGTGAAATCAATACTGCTAGCAACCCCGTTGCTTGGTAGTTAATGGACAATAATCTCATTCTTAGTGTGTTGGTTATTGAATCATCATTCTAAGATAGATTGTGCTACCTAGTCCTTATTTCTGGTGCACTCTTCGATCAATGAGTTAAGATTATTCAATCCCTTGCTTATTTGCTCATATCGTCTTGCCCTGAAAAGCAAGATTGTTCTCGGCCTTATTAACATACCGGTGGTTCGTGATTTTCCGAATATCTTCTCGGAAGTGTTACCAGGTTATCCCCTGACTGTTATGTTGAACTCGTGATCAAGTTGGTTTTCTTATAAATCATCCCTTCTCCAAGAATTTGTGTTGGATACCCTGAGCTAGTTGGTTAAGCTGAACAACAACTTGGAGAGTTGGAAGATAAAAGCTTGCCTAACTTAGTTCATTTTAGGGGATATCTTGTATGTGTGTTGAAGAAAGATGGTGTCTTCATCGATTGACCCTCGAGATCAGTTAATGGATCTACCATCTTATCCAATCTTTGATTTGAGTATGGGCTATCATCAAATCAAATCAGAACTAGCGATATTCATAATGTTGTCTTACTCGTGGTTGATCCCTCGAGCATACACCATTATATCTTTTGGGTCTGACCAATGCTATCACCTTGTTCACATAATTGTGGAACTCCAATTATATGGAAACCTGGATGAATTGTTGTTGAGCCCATCGACAACATCCTTATCTCCTCCATGATTCATGTCGAACATTAAGCTAGTGTTGGAAACTTTATATGCAATGTCTTCATGTTTCGTTCATGAAGCATATGTTTGGATGAAAGAAGTGACTCCCTTTAATTCATGTGCATCTGATGCAAGTTGCCGCCATGAATTCGAGAAAGTCAATGTTGCTTCCTTGGAATCATCCCAAGTTAGTCACACATGTGTGAAGTATTCTGTGGTCTGATAGACTGATCATCTTCATTCTATATGTATCCCTAGCACACCAAGCCACTGACTGACTTGTTCAAGGAGAAGAAGTTCCTTCTTAAGAGTATACCTTATGCAAGGACTTCGATATCATCAATGATGATTCCCCATCGGAACTCAGTAGTGTTTTATTGTAAGACTACTATGTGGTCATGTCTGTCTGGGACAGCATGTTCACATGTGTGTAACAAAACCAGCTCATGTTTTGGAGCTTGCTACCGTAGTTCATTCCTCGAGAATCTCGCAACGTCATCTCGTCGATTTGTGTTGCAAACTTTCTTTTCCAGACATGTTGTCTAAAATATCTTGTCACCAACCGGATCTGAATCTCAGGCAGATGTGATGGTTGTTACTTTTCCCAGATCTGTGATGTAGGCTCTGGCAAGGTTGATGTTTTGGCCGACACACCTAGCCAGAAGTCTATTATTGTAGTATCTTGAATGAGCAATTTTCCCATCTTCTCTATAAGGATTTCTTGTGACTTTTCTAGAAGTGTTCCTTATAAATCCTTTGACTTCCAAAGTCCGACCTTCTACTTGATGTTCTAGATATCACACCATATCTACAAATGGGTTATGCTAGCACATCAAGGGGAACATTAGAAGCGGAGTGCTAAATGTCCCTCGGTCGATCATCCAGATTTTGTTTCCTTGGCATTGCTAGGGTGAAATCTGAGAAAGTGTTGTCTTCCTTTCCATCTGCATCATCCATCACTATTCATCATGGTAGTATGTTGTGCTGCCAGGATCCTTATCACGGATATTGGTAAAACCTTGATGAATATGGAAATTCTCAAGTTCTTGAGAGCACGCACAAGTGCTAGGTGTTATCATTGGCACTAATTGGGATTGCTCTCAGTTTCTTCGTTTATGCTATAACTTTTCAAACAGTAGACTCACTCTCTACTGTTGGGCTTCTCCCAGTTACTAAAATCATCCCTTGTGTCGTATTCAACAAGGTAATCCACATCATCAATTCTAATCCGGGCATGCCATTCTACCGAACCCCTCCAAACGATCGCTCAAGAATGGCCTTAGGCTGGTATAAAGAGTTTCAATGATCTATGTATCAAACGTAATTCTTTTTGCCACTTAAGGGAATAGTTCTACGAGCCACCTCTTCCAAGGTGCCCCGTTCTGAAATCATGGCATATATTCCCTCGCTACTTTGAAACCCTTGTCACTTTGTTTCTTCTGTCCTTCTCGATGTGCCTTTTGTCTCTCAGCTCAAGAGATGTTTATACGTCTCATTCCGTGAGTTGATCTTGTGATCATTAAGTTGATCCATCCATGTAGAGTTGTTTCGCTCTTTTGTCCTCGTGTTGGATGAAGATCTCGAAAGCAAGACGTCAAGATCAGTTTGAGTCAACAATCAACAACCTCGAGAAGATAGTTGGATCATGAAGTTTGTGATACTTAGTGTCCACTTTGTCCTCTTGCCTCACGTCTTGAATCTCGGGACGAGATTCTTGTTAGCGGGGGTGAGTTGTCACATCCCTAGCTTTACTTTGCACTTGGTCTAGCTTGGTTCTAGCATAATGTTTAAATTTGAAAGAAACTTGAAATGGGGACTGATAAACCCTAGCAGCTAATGAATTCAACTAGGGTCAGAATAAAATCTTTTTCAATGAACCCAAAATGCCCTCTGAAAATGTTCATGATTTCAGGTAAAGGTGAAAACCTCTGCCAAAAATGATGCATATATTTCTAGGCCATTCTGGATTTTTGAATTAACTCATATTGTATTTGAATTGGGGCATTTAAATACTATAAATATTTTTAAATGTTCCAATAATTTTGGAATTAGTTGAGGGTCTCTGGAGTAATTCATTTAGTGCCCATAACTATTTCCAGAATTTTTAAAAGTGATTTGGTTTGAAAACCAAATTAAAACAAATTTGCATAAATAGAAAACAGAAAACAAAATAGAATAAGAGAGAGAGAGACAGTACCTGGTCACTTACCTTAGCCCAGCACTGTAGCCAGCCGGCCCAGCCCACCAGCGCCCTCCTTGTCGTCTTCCTCCTCAGACAAGAGGGGCGGGCGTGTGCTCAAGGCGTGCACGCACGCACGCCCCACCTCCCGCCTGCTCACGCCTCCCCGCGCCGCACGGATGCCATGCACCCTCAGCCTCTCGACTCCCTCCCGTGCTAATCCCCTTCCCTCCTGCTCTCTCTCTCGCTCCGCACCTCGGACCTAAACGGAGCCGCCGCCACCGTCGCCGTTCACTGCTGCCACCGACCTCCCCACGCCCATCCAGCTATGCCAAGAGCTCCGCCTAGACCCTCGCATCCTCCTCACCAAGACAGGCGCCGCCAGGAGCTTTATGACGACGACCCCGAGCTCTTCTTCCTCCCTCGGACGCTGAGATCGCCGGCGACCTCCTGCCATCACCAGCCCTTCCCCGAGCTCTCCGAGGCCACCGCTGCACTCTCTGTGAGCTCCTCTTCCTTATCCCCCTAGCCACGTCGCTCGAGCTGCTCCCTAACCCCATTGGTCATCACGGCTGAGAGCTCAGCTCCGCCGGCCATGTCGCCGTCGTGGCCACAGACGCGTAAGCCCGAAACCGAGCGCGTCACCATGCTCAGCACATCACTAGGAGGCCGTAGCACCCAGCCGTTCGCCCCGCCGTGCTCCACAACACCATTCCCAACCTCGCCTGAACTCCGGTGGCCGCGGGAGTGGACGCCGCCCTTGTTCCAGGCCACCTCCTGCGAAACCGATGGCACTAGTCGATGCGGCCGAGCCTCCTCGTCACGTAGATGGCCTCCTCCATTGGTTTGGTCGCCGGAGGTGCAATCCCGCAGCCCTCCGCCGCATTTGGCCTCGCCGGTGTCACATCGCCGGTGGGTTTAACCCCACTGACCGGGGTTTGGCCACTAGTTTGACCCCCCTGGGTCTATGACAAGTAGGACCCGCCTGCTAATTAAGTTAGGGTTAGGACTAAATAGTAATTAGTTAGACTAATGACTGACCCGTGGGACCCACTGGTCAGTTTGACCTGGACTGGCCCGTTGACTTGCTGACGTCATGCTGACGTCGTGCTGACGCAGTAAATCCTTTTCTGGAGTTAATTTAATTCCAAATATTTATAAAATCTAGAAAAATGTTTAAACTTCAATAAATCATAGAAAATAATCTATAGCTTAGAATGAAATAAGTTATATATGAAAAATGATCATAAAAATCCAATCTATCCATCTGTACTGGTTTCATGCTTGTTTAAACAACTTAACCTTGCTGTTTAGTGCAAAACATGATAAGCACTATTTAAATTCAAAAGATGAGTTTGGGGTTGAACCATTGGTTCGAAATGACTCAAACCCATCTGGTTTTAGTTGCATTAGCCCAACACACTCATTTTGCCATGTCATGATCATGCATCATATTGTGCATTGCATTGATTGTGCTTCCTTCTCCGTTGCCGGTAGTTGTTCCCTCTCGATAGATGTGGTTTCAACGAGGAGTTCGATGACATCGATGAAGAGCTATATCATCCTCAGAAGTGCCAGGCAAGCAAAACCCCCTTGTTCATTCCGATACAATCCCACTCTCTCGCTCCTGCTCTCTTTTACTGCATTAGGACAACAACGATTCAACTGTTACTTGTTGCGATAGTTGAACCCCTTTATCCTCTACATGACCTATCATTGCCACAGTAAATAGATGAAACCCACTAGCATGAGTAGGAGTTGTTTGAGCCCTGATGTGCCTACTCATTCATGCTTGTTTGTCATGCCTGCTATCGCTTAGAGTTGAGTCGTCTAATTCATCGGGATGAATTGGAATGTGGTGAACATGTCCCATCGTTGAGAGCTAAGTGTGTGAACACGACGGTAAAGGTAGCGGTGAGAGGCCATGTAGGAGTACATGGTGGGTTGTCTCATTGCAGCCGCCCTCGTGAACTGAGTTCTGTGTTTGTGATCTATGAACAGTTACTACCACACATTGGGTTCCGTAACTCGACCCTCTCGACTTATTAACCAACTTGATCTCGTCCCAGAGTCGCAACTAGTTTCGTGTTTGTACGTAGTGCTATTTTTCTACCAAGTGGCACCCGACAGGGTGGGCTTGGGATAGACTAGGCACACGTGGCCTGGTGTACTGAGTGGCACCCAGATGGTGGGCTCGGGAACCCTGCACACATCGTTTGGGGCCGTGAGAGACACCCCGGCCGGATCTCCTTGCGGATGGAACCCGAATAGGCGATAAAGCTGGGCTAGAGTCTTGTGTGGTTAGTCAGGTCGTGGCGGACACCCTCACCAGGCTTCCGCTTGAAGGTTGCCGAGATACATGACGTGTACATGGCGGTAAGTGACGAGAGCGTGTGTGAAGAAGTACACCCCTACAGGGTTAACATTATCTATTCTGGGTCGCCTGTACAGTTCATAGATAAGTGAAAGTGGATACTCTAAAATACGCAAGATAAGCGTGAGTGCTATGGATGGCGTTCTCGTAGGAAGACGGGAGCGGATCCATAGTGGTGTATTGATATGGTGAATATGTGGACTCGTGTGCGCCACCTCAAAAGAGTTACTTGTAGTCGTAGTTCAGGATAGCCACCGAGTCAAAGCTGGCTTGCTGTAGTTAAACCCCACCACCCTCTTTGTTGACAATGATGCATATGTAGTTAGTTCTGATGTAAGTCTTGCTGGGTACGTTTGTACTCACCTTTGCTTAATTTATGTTTTTGGAGAGAGACTTCGGTCTCATTAGTAGTTCCTCGTGGACTTTGACGTTTAGCTTGTTACCTCAGCTACGATCTTGTGCCCTCGGCAGGATCTGGTAGATAGTCAGGCTTCTCAGCCTTTTTCATTTGTAGATGTCTGTACTCAGACATGTTAAGCTTCCGCATGTGCTTTGACTTGTATGCTCTGAATGCTGGGTCGAGAGACCCATGTTTGTAATATTTCGCTCCTTGGAGCCCAATGAATAAAATACTTGAGTTGTAGAGTCATGTTGTGATGCCATGTTGTATTATTGTGTGTATGTTTTTGAAATGCTTGGTATGTGTGGGATCTGACTATTTAGTTGTTTATCCTTGGTAGCCTCTCTTACCGGGAAATGTCTCCTAGTGCTTCCACTGAGCCTTGGTAGCTTGCTACTGCTCCTGAACACTTAGGCTGGCCGGCATGTGTCCTTCTTCGTTCCTGTGTTTGTCCCTTCGGGGAAATATCACGCGGTGTTTACCGGAGTCCTGTTAGCCCGCTACAGCCCGGTTTACGGGAGTCCTGCTAGCCCAGTTGCTACAGTCCGGATTCACTCGCTGATGACCGACACGTTCGTTACTGGGTCATGTATGCCTGTCCCTGTAAGTTAGTGCCACTTTGGGTTTACGACTAGCCATGTCAGCCCAGGTTCCTTGTCATATGGATGCTAGCGACACCATCATATACGTGAGCCAAAAGGCGCAAACGGTCCCGGGCCTGGTAAGGCGACACCCGTGGGGATACCGTGCGTGAGGCCCCAAAGTGATATGAGGTGTTACATGCTAGATCAGTGTGGCATTGGATCGGGGTCCTGACATGAGATCATGAGGAGAAGGCACCAGTCCCATCTGCCTAAGGTTTATGAGCCTAGAAACCTCTTCCACATGCCAGGTGCAGGGCCCAATAACCCGCCTGAGATAAACTGGGCTGCGGCACCCAGGGCTGGGATGCCGGTTCAACCGCGCGTGACAGAACCACCTAGTCTGAATACTCCTCCACCTCAGCATGTACCGACACCATCGGGTCATTATTCTAATCCTTTGGAGAACATGATCGCTGTGCGGCACGATTGGCGGCTCTCCCGGTGGATGGCGACTCTCCAACGGCGGTTGAAACACGAAGGATTAGAGAACTTCTTCAGACACCATTGGCACAACAGGAGGCATATTCTTATAGTCGAGACAGGGTTCATTCAATCCCTCGCCTAAGCCGGAGTTATAGCAGGCACATGGACTCACCGGCTGTGTCAAGCAACGCCCAGCGTTGTGTCCAGCCGCGTGGGCACGACCCGGCGCGTGATGGAGCTCTTAACTTGGTTGATCAGGACAGCGTGCGTCAACAAGCCGTGCAGGCGGCTCAGCAGGTGGCTCACCAGCCCCTTCCGGTTTATCCAACGACTTCAGTTGAGGCAGGTGTGACTTCTAGATCTATAGGTGTACCCTGTTTGGTGCCGACTCTACGTAATGAGCGTTTTCCTAAGGATTTGAAAGGACCTCGAAAGGTGCCTAATTACATAGCCGACTTACCCCCTGAGGCGTGGTTTGAAAGTTATGATATGGCCATGGAGTTATTGGAAGTCAGTGACGCTGCGTATGCCAAGTACTTCACCATGATGCTGGATGGAACGACCCGTACTTGGTTAAAGGGGCTGCCAGCTAATTCCATCGGTTCATGGGCGGAGTTAAAGGCCCAATTTATTCAGAACTTCAAGGACACATGCAAGCAGCCCATTTCGATTGTGGACTTGGCTACTTGCAAGCAAGAGAAGGGTGAATCAACGACCCATTGGGTGCGCCGGGTCAAAGCTATCACACATTCATCTGATAACATGAATGCCGGCTCGTGGTCTTAATGTTGGAGAAAAATTGCCGTTTTTGCCTCTGAAACAGAAGCTCGGGCGGCTCAAGCGCGATTGTAATGATATTGGCCAGCTGATGGCGGCTCTAATCAAATATGCCGACTCTGATAGTACCAAGGACCCCGAGTCTGACGACGAGAAGACAGGGAAGGGAAAAAATAACGGCAACGCCAAGGGTCAGCAGCCTAACCCGGCAAATCAGGGGGGCAACCGTAAACACAAGGCGGATGGTAGCTCGGAGTTTGTGGCTAACACCAATGCATAGGGCAATAATCAACGTCGTAAGGGGAGGCCGCCTCCTCGGGCCGGCAGATCAGGTCCTACTCTTGAACAGTTGCTAAATGAGCCCTGTCCAAAGCATGGCTCATAGGAGAAGCCAGCTACTCACCTTTGGAAAGATTGTACAATTATGAGGGCTTTCAAAAATTCTAACTCATTTGACGGCAATCATGGGCCGGGCGGCGGCTCTGGCGGCAGCGGTTTATAAGGCCGGGTTATGGAGGTGGCGGTTCTAATTCCAACTTCCAGGGCCCCCAAGGTAATTAGGGCGGTTTTAATCAAGGTAATCAAGGTGGTTACAATCAACAATCCGGCCAGGGAGGTCAGCAGCAGCAGCAATTCAGATATCAGAGTAATCCAAAGTAGCTGAATAGTGGGTAGTATCATGTTTTCACCACGATTTTATGCAAGCGGGACCAGAAGCTCCACAATCGGGCCATGAACGCCGTTGAGCTGGCGGTTCCTCATTATTTGCGATGGTCCGAGCAGCCCATTATGTGGAGTAGAGCGGATCACCCTCCCCGGGTTGACAATCCGGGTCACTTGGCCTTGGTGGTGGCGCCTCAAGTTGGTGGATACAAATTCACTAAGGTACTCATGGATGGAGGCAGTAGCATCAACATCCTTTATTATGAGACTTTCCGTCGCATGGGGTTAACTGATAAAAATCTTAAGACATCCAACACTGTTTTCCATGGAGTGGTGCCTGGTAAGTCGGCGTACCCAGTGGGCAAGATTGACCTGGAGGTGGCCTTTGGGGATGAGCATGATTCCAGGGCTGAAAAGTTAACTTTTGAAGTGGTCAAAATCAGAAGCCCATACCATGCTTTGTTTGGACAGCCAGCTTATGCCAAGTTCATGGCACGACCGTGTTATGTTTATCTGTAGTGCAAGATGCCGGGTTATAAAGGAACCATCACAGCGCATGAGAGTCGGAAGATAGCCCTGCAATGTGAGGAAGGCGATGCTGCTTATGCTGAGTCTGTCTGTGCAACAGAGGAATTGAAGTTTTACAAGGAAAATGTTGACCCGGCGGATATGACGTCTTTGAAAAAGCCAACTACAGAACATGATCCGGTGATGAAGTTTAAGTCGGCGGATGACACCAAGCTAGTTGATTTTGTTCCTGGCGACTCATCCAAGCAGTTCAGTATCAATGCTAATTTGGATCCGAAATAGGAAAGCACGCTCATCGAGTTCATCCGTGAGAACTGGGACATCTTTGCATGGAAGCCTTCTGACATGCCGGGTGTACCAAGGGAACTCGCTGAGCACACTCTCAATATTGATCCAAAATTTAAGCCGGTCAAACGATTCCTTCGATGTTTCAACGAGGAGAGGCATAAGGCCATTGGTGAAGAGGTGGCCCAGCTCTTAGCGGCCGGGTTCATTGTTGAAGTTTTTCATCCAGAGTGGTTGGCTAACCCGGTGCTAGTGCTTAAGAAGAATGGCACTTGGTGCATGTGTGTGGATTACACGGACTTAAACAAGGCTTGTCCGACTGATCCTTTTGCTCTCCCTCATATTGATCAAATCATTGATGCTATGGCGAGTTGTGAGCGTTTGAGCTTTTTGGATGCTTATTCTGGTTATCATCAGATCAAGATGGCAGTTAAGGACGAGGAGAAGACAACTTTCATTACTCCCTTTGGAGCCTTCTGCTATGTGTCTATGCCTTTTGGGCTCAAGAGTGCCCAGGAAACTTATCAGCGATGTGTGCAGAATTGTCTTCACAATTAGAGTGGGCGCAATGTTCATGCTTATGTGGACGATATTGTGGTGAAATCCAGAGAGAAGGGAACTCTGATAGATGATTTGAAAGAAACCTTTGATAATCTCCGGGTCTACAAGATGATGGTTAACCCGACCAAGTGCATTTTTGGTGTGCCAGCAGGCAAACTTTTGTGTTTTCTGGTTTCTAACAGAGGCATTGAGGCTAACCCGGAGAAGATCAAGGCCATCACCTCCCTAGCTAAGCCGGCGTGTATCAATGATGTTCAGCGTCTGGCGGGTCGTATTGCTGCTTTAAGCCGGTTCATAAGCCGGTTGGGTGAGAAGGCTATACCACTATATCATATGATGAAGAAAACAGATAACTTTGTCTGGAGTGACGCTGCTAATGACGCCTTTGAGGACTTGAAGAGGTAGCTAGCCGAGCCGCCAGTTCTTGCTGCTCCTATTGATAAGGAGCCATTATTGTTATATGTGCCTGCTAACACCTGTGCTGTCAGTATGGCCATTGTGGTTGAGCGCAAGGAGGCTGGCAAGGAATATCCGGTTCAACGGCCGGTTTACTACATCAGTGAAGTGATTATTGAGTCCAAGCAGAGATATCCACATTGGCAGAAGCTCATTTATGGGGTGTTCATGGCCAACCGGAAGCTTAAGTAGTATTTTCTGGGTCACCCCATCACTATGGTCAGTTATGCTCCGTTAGGAGATATTATTCAAAACAAAGAAGCCACAGGACAAGTCGCCAAGTGGGCCATTGAACTTGTGCCTCATGGTTTGAAGTATGTTCCTCGCACTGCTATTAAGTCTCAAGCACTGGTGAATTTCATCAACGACTGGATAGAGCTGCAAATGCCTGAAAAGAAGCCGGACAACACATATTGGACTATCCACTTTGATGGGTCCAGGCAATTGGAGGGCTCGGGGGCTGGAGTTGTCTTAGCTTCCCCTCGAGGTGACAAGTTCTGCTATGTTCTAAGGTTGATTTTCCCCTGTACTAACAATGCAGCTGAGTACGAAGCCTTGCTCCATGGTCTTTGGATGGCTAAGGAGATGAACTTAAGCTGGGTGAGATGTTTCGGCGACTCAGACTTGGTGGCTCAACAAGTCTCAGGCAAATGGGATTCCAAGGATCCCCTCATGGCGGCTTATCGCCGCGAAGTTGATGCTATTGCTGGGCACTTCAAGGGTTATCAAGTGGAGCACATTGATCGCAGGAAAAATGAGGCGGCTGATGCTTTAAGCCGGTTGGGATCTCAGCATAAGCCGGTGCCACCTAACACTTTCTTGGATGTTCTGCATAACCCTTTTGTCAATTTGCCTACAGAGGAAGATCTTGTCGTTCCTAACCCGGAAGCACAATTGGTGGCGGCTCTTCACGCTATCCCAGATTGGACAGTACCATATTTGGCTTATATGACTGATAACCCACAAGTGTAGGGGATCAGTTGTAGCCTCTTTCGATAAGTAAGAGTGTCGAACCCAAGGAGGAGCTAAAGGTAGAACAAATATTCCCTCAAGTTCTATCGACCACCGTTACAACTCTACGCACGCTTGACGTTCGCTTTACCTAGAACAAGTATGAAACTAGAAGTATTTTGTAGGTGTTGTTGGATAGGTTTGCAAGATAATAAAGAGCACGTAAATATAAACTAGGGGCTGTTTAGATAAAGAAGCAATAAAGTAAATATAGCAAGTGTGGAGAAGTGGTGGTAGGAGTTGTGAAATTGTCGCTAAGCAATTGACTACTTTACTAGACCGATAACAAGTTTTATGTGGGAGAGGCATAAGCTAACATACTTTCTCTTCTTGGATCATATGCACTTATGATTGGAACTCTAGCAAGCATCCGCAACAACTAAAGATCATTAAGGTAAAACCCAACCATAGCATTAACATATCAAGTCCCCATTATCCCATACGCCACAACCCCCTTACTCGGGTTTATGCTTCTGTCACTCAAGCAACTCACTATAAGCGAAACATGAACATATTGCAACACCCTACAGCAGGAATCCCTCACGCTTGCGCGACACGGAGAGCACCATAGGACAACAACATAACCACAAGCAAATTAAACCAATCATAGCAATTAATCAATCACCGATAGGACAACGAAAATCTACTCAGACATCATAGGATGGCAACACATCATTGGATAATAATATGAAGCATAAAGCACCATGTTCAAGTAGAGGGTACAACAGGTTGCGGGAGAATGGACCGCTGAATATAGATGGGGGAAGGTGATGGAGATGTTGGTGAAGATGATGGCGGTGTTGGTGTAGATCTGGGTGATGATGATGGCCCCCGACAATGTTCGAGCGCCACGGGAAGCAAGGGGGAGAGAGCCCCCCTTCTTCTTCTTCTTCCTTGACCTTCTCCCTAGATGGGAGAAGGGTTTCCGCTCTGGTCCTTGGCTCCCATGGCATGGGAGAGTCGAGAGCCCCTCCGAGATTGGATCTGTCTCTTTGTCTCTCTCTGTTTCCGCGCTCTCAGATTCTGCCCTTTCACCGTTTCTTATATATCCGGAGATCCATAACTCTGATTGGATTGAAACCTTCGCCCAGATTTTTCTCGAAAATTAGCTTTCTTGCGGCCAAAGAAGAGCAGTAACCACCTTATGGGGTGCCCACGAGGGTCAGGGGTGCGCCCCCTGCCTCGTGGCCCCCTCGGGCACCGTCTCACGTTGGTTCTTCTTCCCAAAAATCATAAATATTCCAAAAATATTCTCCGTTCGTTTTTATCCCATTTGGACTCAGTTTGATATGGGGTTTCTGCGAAACATAAAACATGCAACAAATAGGAACTGGCACTGGGCACTGGATCAATATGTTAGTCCCAAAAATAATATAGAAAGTTGCCAAAAGTATATGAAAGTTGAATAATATTGGCATGGAACAATCAAAAATTATAGATACGAGAGAGACGTATCAATGACCCGGGGCGAGTTACCTGAGGATGAAACTTTGGTCAGGTAGATAACCCGGCGGTCTAAGTCAATGACAATTGCCAATGGCGAGTTACACCATCGCAGTGTCGCTAGGGCGTTTCAGCGTTGTGTCTCTCCTGAGGAGGGCCAAGAGATTCTTCGTGAGATTCATGAAGGAGATTGTGGTCATCATGCCGGGTCAAAGTCCCATGTGGCCAAAGCTTTTCGTCATGGATTTTATTGGCTGACAGCTCACGCTGATGCAGAGGGTCTAGTCAGTAAATGTGATGGCTGCCAAATTTTTTCACGACGAGCTCATGTACCGGCACAAGAATTGAGGATGATTACAATTACTTGGCCGTTTGCAGTCTGGGGGCTTGACATGGTTGGGCCTTTTAAAATGTCCAAGGATAAAAAGACCCACCTCTTAGTGGCAGTTGACAAATTCACAAAGTGGGTTGAAGCAGAGGCGGTCAGTAAGTGTGACGCGGCAATGGCGGTTCAATTCATTAAAAAGGTGATTTTCCATTTTGGCTTTCCCCATAGTATCATAACCGATAATAGCACTAACTTGTCCAAAGGTGCTATGAAAGAGTTTTGTCAACGTGAGCATATTCGTCTTGATGTATCATCAGTAGCTCACCCTCAATCCAATGGTCAAGCTGAAAGAGCCAATCAAGAGATTTTGAGCGGCATCAAGCGCCGGCTTATGTTTCCTTTGCACCGGACGCCGGGTTGTTTGGTGGAGGAGTTGCCTTCTGTGATATGGAGTATCAATACTACCCCCAAAAGGTCTACGGGTTACATGCCTTTCTTCATGGTTTACGGAGCAAAGGCGGTTCTCCCTAGTGACATCCGTCATGACTCTCCTCGCGTGGCGGCTTACGTTGAAGCTGATAATGAACAAGCACGTTAGGATGCACTTGACCTGTTGGATGAGAAGCACGATCTTGCGGCAGCCCATTCAACGATTTATCAACAAGACCTGCGCCGTTATCATAGCCGCCGGGTTAAGTCCAGAACCTTTCAGGAAGGTGATTTGGTGCTCTGGATCATCCAGGATCAAACTGACATGCACAAGTTATCCCCACCTTGGGAAGGGCCCTTTATGGTCAGCAAGAATTTGAACAACGGGTCATACTACCTTATCAATGTCCAAGAGCACAAAGACTCACGTAAGTCGGAGGAGGAGACCCGCCGACCGTGGAATATCGCTCATCTTCGGCCTTACTACACTTGAGCCATCGGCTCTTATGATGTACATATTTTTGACGATGTATATATTATGATGATTATAATAAAGCATGGTCTCTGTTGTTTCATCTTCAACAAACATGTGTCTTTGTCGTCATAATTTCAAAGACCAATTTGGGGCGGGTCGTATTCGAATCATGCTATTAACCCCCTTTTGCCGGCTTCCTGGTCGTATTCGAACCATATCCGTAAACACTTAGATCATTTGGGGGCTGATCATATTCGAATCGGAGTCGTTAAAAGCTGCAAGGTCATTTGGGGGCTTCCTGTTCAAACATAGGTGTATTCACCAAAGAGAACATAGTTGTCGGTACCCTCTTGATTGGTGCAATGCCAACACTTCAAGGTCATTTCAGGGCTTCTTGTTCAAACATAGGTGTATTCACCAAAGAGAACATAGCTGTCAGTACCCTCTTGATCGGCGCAATGCCAAACACTTCAAGGTCACTAGGGGGCTTCCTGATTGTATTCGAATCATAGCTGTCGGTACCCCTTTGATCGGCGCAATGCCAAAAACAATTAGGGGGCTTCCTGATCGTATTCGAATCATAGCTACTAACCCTTTTTGGTCTGGCTTCCCGGTCGTATTCGAACCATAGCCTTGCTTTTTGATATTTGGCTTGATTTCTTGACGTTTTTTCCGGTTCTTCTTGATACTATCTTGCCTTTTGATTTAAAAGTAATTTTGGTCATACAACCATTACTTTCATAAGCTCATATTTGAAGCTTACCGTGGTTTTCATTGCCCGGCTTAACACAAGAGGCGACGAGCCGCCCATACATGATGATATCCAGCATTTGGACTTATTGGCTTTTAAAAAGCTTTAGGGTGCTCACCCTTACTGCACAGGTATCGTAAACCGGCAGTGCAATTACATATCACAGGTATGATATCGTTATTATGTTTCAATTAAGGTTCAACAAACCTTATCCATAACTGTTTAAGCATCAGTGGGTGCATACGAGATATTATGATCCGCCGTGCGGTAAACCGCCAAGGAATCTCTTTTGATTTACCTGTGTGCAGGATAAAGTTGAAATTTTTCTACACCACTCAAAAATCATAAGTCTCACGTGGCGGTTTTACAGTATGGAGCATAACGCAAAACGTGCACGATGGCACAACATAGTACAATTGTTGCTCCTGTCGGTGTACTAAGGTAGGGGTACCTCAGTACCCCAACTTGTGCACGGGCAGTTGCAGCTCCCCGCGGCTGGATCCACCAAACGCTTGCCGGAGATCATTTCCACTCCACATCAAGCCATTCAAGAACAAAGTGTACAAGACAGAAGATCAGGACCCCGACAAGAGGAGCTTGCCGGAAGGCCGCTCTGTGCTCAAGATTATATCACCCATGCAAGGCCCTAGCGAGAGGAGCTCGCCGGGAGACTAGAAGATCACATCACGTAAGACACGCCGGGGCGCCATACGCGTCCGGCGAGGGCCCGGGAGCGACAAGTTACAAGCCCGACAAGCTCCGGCCCGCAAGATCAAGACCCGGCAAGGTACTTGCCGGAGAGCTGCGATGCGTGCCGCACTCCACTCATCTCGCCCACGCCGCCTTCAGCCCTCTCCGAGAGACGCGGGCGGATGGTCAGGCTGCATGAAGGGTGCGGTGGCACTCCACGGTGGTGGCTTCATCGCCGTGGCAAACGGAGACGCAAGGGCGGAGCTTTTGGGGCGACGGCGACGGCATTAAATGCTCTTGTCCCCTCTCACAAAAGTAGGTAGAGTCCATTGCTCAAGCTAATCGAGCTGCACCGTTCCCTGACTGCTCCAACTACCACCTCTTTTACATTTTTACCCCTCTCTCCTACGTTGACACCTGTCGGTGACCCCTTGCCCTATAAAAGGAGGCCCATGCACAACGTAGAGGGGGTTCCGATCATTCGCTACTCTCGCGAGGCTCGAACCCTGGGCAACTCTAGCGCCTGGGATTCGACTGGTCCCAGACACCACCACTCGCTCACATTCTCGAGCAAGATAAAATACAACACAAAGCAGCAAGAGGGTTTACGCGACCATCGCGTCCCGGCTGGGTAAAATCTCGCCCAGCAGATCGCCGATTCGATTCTCTCCGCGATCCTCCGCCTCGCATCAACACACGAAGGGGCCTCCCCCGGCCCCATAGGTGTCGCCCCGCATCGTCGGGCCCCGCGACAGCTCCCAGAGTCCAAATGCTTAACTGTTTTTTCAGAAGGCCATAAATATACCGCCCAACGGATCAATCTTCTTGCTGGCCTGATGCTTCCGGGTCAACCCTCTCCGCTTCTTTGTCCTGTTCTACGTCCTGGAAGGTTGATGACGACCAGTCAATGCCACTCAAAGCTTTGAACTCAGCTTCATCATCAATTAGCTTGGACGGGTCAACTTCAGGGGCAAAGGTATGCTTACGGATTGGGAGGATCAGGCCTATCGCTGATGACCCACAAGTGTAGGGGATCTATCATAGTCCTTTCAATAAGTAAGATTGTCGAACTCAACGAGGAGCAGAAGGAAATGATAAGCGGTTTTCAGTAAGGTTCTCTCTGCAAGCACTGAAATTGTAGGTAATAGATAGTTTTGTGATAAGATAAATAGTAACGAGTAACAAGTAAATAAAGTAGATAAAGTGCAGCAAGGTGGCCCAATCCTTTTGTAGCAAAGGATAAGCCTGGACAATTTCTTATAATGAGAAAAGAGCTCCCGAGGACACATGGGAGTTATCATCAAGCTAGTTTTCATCACGCTCATATGATTCGCGTTCAAGATTTTGATAATTTGATATGTGGGTGGACCGTGCTTGGGTACCGCCTTACTTGGACAAGCATCCCACTTATGATTAACCCCTATTGCAAGCGTCCGCAACTACAAAAGAAGTATTAAGGTAAACCTAACCACAACATTAAACATATGGATCCAAATCAGCCCTAATGAAGCAACGATAAACTAGGGTTTAAGCTTCACACTCTAGCAACCCATCATCTACTTATTACTTCCCAATGCCTTCCTCTAGGCCCAAATAATGGTGAAGTGTCATGTAGTCGACGTTCACATAACACCACTAGAGGAAAGACAACATACGTCTCATCAAAATATCGAACAAATACCAAATTTACATGACTACTAATAGCAAGACTTCACCCATGTCCTCAGGAACAAACGTAACTACTCACAAAGCATATTCATGTTCATAATCGAGGAGTAATAATATGCATTAAGGATCTGAACATATGATCTTCCACCAAGTAAACCAATTAGCATCAACTACAAGGAGTAATCAACACTACTAGCAACCCACGGTACCAATTTGTGGTTTTGATACAAGATTGGATACAAGAGATGAACTAGGGTTTTGAGAGGAGATGGTGCTGGTGAAGATGTTGATGGAGATTGACCCTCCCGATGAGAGGATTGTTGGTGATGACGATGGTGATGATTTCCTCCCTCCGGGAAGTGTCCCCGCAGAACAGCTCACGAGCCCTAGATTGGTTCCGCTGAGTTCCGCCTCGTGGCGGAGTTTCGTCCGTAAGCTTGCCACGATTTTTTTCGGTGGTAAAAGCCTTCATATAGTAGAAGGTGGACACCGGAGGGCCACCAGGGGGCCCAGGAGACAGGGGGGCGCGCCCAGTGGGGGTGGGCGCACCCCCACCCTCCTGGCCAGGGTGTGGGCCCCTTGAGGTATTTCTTCCGCTCAATAATTCTTATTAATTCCAAAAATAAGTTTCGTGGAGTTTCAGGATTTTTGGAGCAGTGCAAAATAGGTTTCCAATGTTTGCTCCTTTTCCAGCCAGAATTCCAGCTGACGGCATTCCCCCTCTTCATTGTAAACCTTGTAAAATATGAGAGAATAGCCATAAGTATTGAGATATAATGTGAAATAACAACCCATAATGCAATAAATATTGATATAAAAGCATGATGCAAAATGGACGATCAACTCCCCAAGCTTAGACCTCGCTTGTCCTCAAGCGAAGTCAAACCGAAAAATATGTCCACATGTTTAGAGATAGAGGTGTCGATAAAAATAAAATATGGACATGAGGGCATCATGATCATTCTTATAACAACAACATATATAGATTTTATCATATGATTTCTTATACTCAAGCAACAATCAATTCACAATGTCAAGCATGGTTCAGAAACTTCATTGGGAACTAACAAACCATAATCTCAGTCAATGAAGCAATTGCAATTTATCATAACATCAGAAAGAGTCAAGAATAGAGCTTTTCAGCAAATCCACATACTCAACTATCATGTAGTCCTCTACAATTGCTAACACTCACGCAATACTTGTGGTTATGGAGTTTCAACTGGACACTGAGAAAGATAGGGGCTTATTGTGTTGCCTCCCAACGTATTCACCTTTAAGTAATGTCAACAATAATAGCCCATGCTAACTTACATCCAATTGGATATATATATCATGATCTTTCAAACACGAGGAGCTTGCCAAAGGATAAAATGAAAAAGGGGAAAGGTGAAGATCACCTTGACTCAAGCATAAAGTAAAAACATAAAGTAAAAACATAGGCCCTTCGCATAGGGAAGCAGAGGTTGTCATGTGACTTTAGGGTTGGATGCACAAAATCTTAATGCAAAAGAACGTCACTTTATATTGCCCCTTGTATGTGGACCTTTATTATGCAGTCCGTCACTTTTATTGCTTCCACAACAAGATCGTACAAAGCTTATTTTCTCTGCACTAATAAGTCATACATATTTAGATAGAAATTTTTATCGCCTGCAACATGACAACTTACTTGAAAGATCTTACTCAATCCATAGGTAGGTATGGTGGACTCTCATGGCAAAATGGGTTTAAGGATAATTGGAAGCACAAGTAGTATCTCTACTTGGTGCAAGGAATTTGGCTAGCATGAGGGGGAAAGGCAAGCTCAACATGTTTGGAAGGTCAATGACAATATACTTTAACTGAGATGTGATAAAACATAAACCATTACATTGTCTTCCTTGTCCAACGTCAACTCTTTTAGCATGTCATACTTAATGAGTGCTTCACAATCATAAAAGATGTCCAAGATAATATAATTGTATGTGAACCTCTCTTTCCTTATTACTTCCTATTAATTGCAACCATGACCAAAACTACGTTTATCAAATCTCAACAACTTTTATGCCTCATACTTTCTATGTTTGAAGTCATCACTAGCCATAAGATCAATATGAACTCTTTTATTCTTTCTACTTCCTCAAGATCATAGCCAGATAGCAAAGCCCTTGACTCAACACTAATCTTTATTATAGATAGCTCACAGACTCGATTACATAAAGAGATCACAAAGCAAAACTCAAAGCTACTTGATATCAAAACTTCAATCTACTAGATCAAGATACTACTAAAAGGATCGAACTAAATAAAACGGTAAAGATAGGAGTGTGATGGTGATACGATACCGGGGCACCTCCCCCAAGCTTGGCAGTTGCCAAGGGGAGTGCCCATGCCCATGTAATTATGTCCTTGGAGGTGATGGAGGTGGTGATGATGATGGTGGATAATCGCACATCGAGCGTAAACGCTCCTCGAGCTTGCGGATAATGCCCTTGAGTCCGGCGATATGAACCTTCAACAAAATATTCTCCTGCGTGAGATACTTGTTCTGTATGTGAGCTAACTGAATCATCTTGAAAGCTTCAATCTCTGTTGGAGTAAAGAGGTTAGGTAAAGGTTGAGGGATGTCTTCTTCTTTCACCACCGGAGCTTGAACCTCCATGGCCTTCTTGATCCCTTCATCCTTGTTGATCTCTTCTGGTTCTTCTCTTTTCAGCTCTATCTTCAATAGCCAAGCATCCTTGTCTTCATTGTTGAAGGAGGGTGACGTCATGGTGCTCTAGATCTGCAACGGAAACAGCTCGAAATGAAAACAAAGGATATTTGCATGATACGGTGGTCAAAACCTTCGGGAGTTTATATAATGAATTTTTACCGACCAAAATACGTAACGTGCAAGAAAACGGAGTCCGGGAGGCACACGAGGTGTCCATGAGATAGGGGGGCGCGCCCAGTAGGGGTGGGCACGCCCTCCACCCTCGTGGAGGCCTTGTGTCCCTCTCGGACTACTTATTTTATCCTAAAATTCTTAAATATTCCAAAACTGATAAAAAATGCTATTAGAATTGTTTTGGAGTCGGTTTACTTACTGTACCACATACCTATTCCTTTTTGGAGTCTGGGACGTTTTGGAAAGTGTCCCTTATGTATTCCTCCGGGGTTACGGTTTCAATAATATTAGGGCTCCTTTGATTCATAGGATAGGAAAAGTGGAGGAATAGGAAAATGGAGGATTGGCATGCCATGTCCACATGAATCCTATGGGAATGGAAAACACAGGATTTGGCACAAGTGCGTGTTTGATGGGAGCATAGGAAAAACATAGGAACTCAGGGCATTATAATATTACTATTTTGAAGGCTGTGCATTCAAACAAGTAGCCGTTGGTCACTAAACTAGCCGTTAGGTTGCAGCAGTACATATACAAGCTCTGCACTTCATACAGCTCTAAGAACAAGTTTCGATTCATATGCACCGAACGTTACAAGCAAGTCTTTGCTATAGCTGAAGTTTTGTCAAGTTTTCCTCGTGCTTGCTTGACCGTCTCTCAAATCTGAGGTTAGTTCTTCTAATGTACATATTCCCTTTGCTGCACTTGCTTGGTTGTCTCTCAAATCTCAACTTAGTTCACCCATCAGACATGTTTCCTTTGTTGTCATTGGCCATCCGAAATCTAGAAAATCGACAGTACGCCATGTCTATTTTAGTTTCGTGGTTACAATTTTCAACCCACCCGCCACCCCATAGCATCATGTCAAGAACAACCATCACCATCGGCTATGTTCTTTTTAGTTTCGCATGTCAGAACTTATTCAAACATATACAGAGGTAAAATGCAAGGAAAGAAGTATCAAATCAGGTGTCCTAATATCATCACCAGTTCAATGATCACTAAGTTGTATCGCTTATCCGCCAAAAAATCCGAGTAACACTAAGTGACTAGCATGCGTAATTAGTCCTTGTTGATCGACCAATAAATTACCAAGACAAGTTTTAACTAGACAAATTAAGTAGTTTACATTTAAACTTGTGAAGTCATGATAACTCAGAATTTTCCACATGCTTGTTTTCATAGCGTCCGATGGATCCTAGCTACTTGTCGCAGATCAAAGAGTGAGGATGAGTTTGCTCTTTTGTTCTTCCTACTTTAGGAGAACACTCATATTCCTCAAGGAGACCTATGCACACTTCAATACTCACAAAGCACGACGTGTAAATGAAATTTTAAATGGACATGAAGACCTATGCAAAAGGCACTTCAGAATGGAGACGATATATTTCAAGCTTTGGTTCAGAAATTGCGCGAGAATGATCGCTTTGTTGATGGAAGAGATGTCTCAAGAGAAGAACAAGTGGCTATATTTTTGTATGCATTATCTAAGAATGCAACAAATGATACTTTGGCAGATTGGTTTCAAATAGTGGCCAAACAATCAGTTATTATTTTGGTGAAGTGCTCAAGTGCAATTATTGAACTCTATTCTCAGATACATACGCCCACCTTCCCTACACCGCATCCAATATTGAGTAAAGAAAAGTTCTACCCTTTCTTTATGGTATGTATAAATGCTTATGATCAAGTTAGAGTAACATAATTTCAAAATTTTACAGAGAAGATTATATGGCTTATGTACTCGAGAGTTACCTTTTGTGATTCCTAGATATTCAACATAATTGTACAAATTTAGTTTCTAAATCAATAATAGATCAAAAATAAAATAAAATTTCACATCTAAGTTTATCGGTGTCACCGTAACATCGAATTTACCTATTTCGGATGAAGACCTGTAGTCCCACCATCAACTTCAAGATCAATTGCACCATTTGATTGCGAGATGATGGCATTGTCACTCGACAAGCAACGCCGATCAGCCATCTACATGCATCATATTGTTGGCATACAATTTTTACAGGCACAAATCATATTTGTTCGTAATAGAATCCTTGAAAAGGGAAATTTTAGTGCCTTGTGCAGACAAAAAAATTACCACGTGATGATCCAATAGCTATCAAGAAAATAAGCTCATGCTGCTCATACGAAGGCCAAAGAACCAGGGAAAAGTAAAAATATGGGTACCATCAGACACGATCGTGCAACTCAATTGCTAAATAAACGGGCTAGACATTAGCAAATACATAGTGAATTGAGAATTTAGTCAAATCTGAGACCTCTTATTTTTTTACCTAATAGCTGATAATAAAATCCCCAAATCCTGAAATAACAAGCTCGATCTAAAAAATCGGAGAGAATCTACAACAGGTTGCAAACTAATACTAAGCAAATCAATCTAATATATGTGTAATACCTAAAAATTCATGGGAAATCATGGGAAGCAAAGGAGGACCGAATCTGGATTTTGGAGTTGCCTCGTACCTTGTTGCTGGACTTCCTCGACGGAGGAATAGAAGCAAGGAGGCGGCCGAGGAGCCGACCACCGAAAGCGAAGGCAGCAAGCAGCCGAGGACTCAAGCGTAAGGCCAGGCGGCTGGCCGGCCGTGGCGGTGCAACCGACTAGGTCGATGTGGAAGGAACTGGGGCGGTGCTTTTGTTTGCGATGTGTCTCGTAATAAGTTACACGAGCTTTTATTTACCCCGAAAACTAAGCGCAGCGGTGAGCGAGCCCAAGACGCTTTTTTCCCCGCCAGATTCTTTCCGAGAGCTTCACCTCTTGGAAACTTTCTGTGAAATAGAGAAGGGGAAAATCCATAGGATTGATTCCCAAGGTTTCTATTCCTGTAAATCAAACGATTACCAGAGGAAAAAATCCATAGAATTAGAATCCTATGAAAATCCTATAAAAATCCCATGAATCAAAGGAGCTCTTAGTTTCAACATTGATAGGGTTACCTGAAATATAATGTTTAATTCTTTGACCGTTCACCACCCTCGGACTTGTGCCTTCGAAGTTGTTGATTTTTATGGCACCAGAACGATAGACCTCCTCGATAACGTAAGGACCTTCCCATTTAGAGAGAAGTTTTCCTGCAAAAAATCTTAAACGAGAGTTGAATAATAACACATAATCACCTACGTTAAACTCATGCTTTTGTATCCTTTTGTCATGCCAGCGTTTGACTTTTTCTTTAAATAGCTTGGCATTCTCATAGGATTGGGTTCTCCATTCATCAAGTGAGCTAATATCAAACAACCTCTTCTCACCGGCAAGTTTGAAGTCATAGTTGAGCTCTTTAATAGCCCAATATGCTTTATGTTCAAGTTCTAGAGGTAAATGACATGCTTTTCCATAAACCATCTTATATGGAGACATACCCATAGGATTTTTGTATGCAGTTCTATAGGCCCATAATGCATCATCAAGTTTCTTGGACCAATTCTTTCTAGATCTATTGACAGTCTTTTGAAAAATTAATTTGAGCTCTCTATTGCTCAACTCTACTTGACCACTAGACTGAGGATGATAAGGAGATGCGATTCTATGATTAACATCATACTTAGCAAGCATCTTACGGAAAGCACCATGAATAAAATGTGAACCACCATCAGTCATAAGATATCTAGGGACTCCAAACCTCGGAAAAATAACTTCTTTAAGCATTTTAATAGAAGTGTTATGATCAACACTACTAGTTGGAATATCTTCTACCCAATTAGTAACATAATCAACAGCAACTAAAATATGTGTATAACCATTAGAGGCAGGAAAAGGTCCCATATAATCAAAGCCCCAAACACCAAACGGTTCAATAACAATAGTATAATTCATAGGCATTTCTTGTCGTCTACTAATATTACCAATTCTTTGACATTCATCACAAGATAAGACAAACTTACGAGCATCTTTGAAGAGAGTAGGCCAATAAAAACCAGATTGCAATACCTTATGTGCAGTTCTATCTCCTGCGTGGTGTCCTCTGTAGGATTCAAAGTGACACTTGCGTAGGATCTGTTCATGTTCATGCTCAGGTACACAACGTCTAATAACACCATCTACTCCTTTATAAAGGTGTGGGTCATCCTAGAAGTAATGTCTTAAATCATAAAAGAACTTTTCTTTTGCTGGTATGTGAAACTAGGAGGTATAAATTTAGCAACAATGTAATTAGCATAATTAGCATACCAAGGAGTAGTACGAGAAGCATTAACGACCGCTAATTTTTCATCAGGAAAGCTATCATCAATAGGCAGTGGGCCATCAAGAACATTCTCTAACCTAGAAAAGTTGTCTGCAACGTGGTTCTCAGCTCCCTATCTATCAATAATATGCAAATCAAATTCTTGGAGCAAGAGAACCCATCTAATGAGTCTAGACTTAGCATCTTTCTTTTCCATAAGATATTTAATAGCAGCATGATCAGTGTGAATAGTAACTTTGGAATCAACAATATAAGGTCTAAACTTATCACATGCAAACACAACTGCTAAGAATTCTTTTTCAGTAGTAGCATAATCTCTCTTGGCAGTATCATGAGTCTTACTAGCATACTGGATAACATTCAATTTCCTATCGACTCTTTGCCCTAGAACAACACCTACAACATAATCACTAGCATCACACATAATTTCAAAAGGTAAATTCCAATCAGGTGGCTGAACAATGGGTGCAGTGACAAAAGCTTTCTTAAGTATTTCAAATGCTTCTACACAATCATCATCAAAGACAAAAGGAATATCTTTTTGCAATAAATTAGTCAGAGGCCTAGAGATTTTAGAAAAGTCCTTAATGAACCTCCTATAAAAACCAGCATGACCAAGGAAACTTCTTATACCTTTTATGTCCTTGGGACATGGCATCTTTTCGATAGCATCAACTTTAGCTTTATCAACTTCAATACCTCTCTCGGAGATCTTGTGCCCCAAGACAATGCCTTCATTCACCATAAAGTGACACTTTTCCCAAGTCAGGACGAGACTAGTGTCTTCGCATCTCTGCAAAACTTGGTCAAGGTTGCTCAAGCAATCATCAAAAGAGGATCCATAAATGGAGAAATCATCCATGAATACCTCACAATCTTTTCACAAAAGTCAGTGAATATAGCCATCATGCATCTTTGAGAGGTAGCAGGTGCATTACATAAACCAAAAGGCATACGTCTATAAGCAAGAGTACCAAAAGGGCAAGTAAAAGTAGTTTTTGATTGATCCTTAGCTAACACAGGTATTTGAGAGAAACCAGAATAACCATCTAGAAAGCAGAAATGTGTGTGTTTGGATAGTCTTTCTAGAATTTGATCAATAAAAGGTAAAGGGTAATGATCTTTCTTAGTAGCTTTATTTAACTTACGGAAATCAATTACCATCCTATAACCTGTAATAATTCTTTGCGGGATCAATTCATCTTTATCATTAGGAATGACAGTAATACCTCCCTTTTTAGGAACACAATGGACAGGGCTTACCCAATCACTATCAGCAACGGGATAAATTATACCTGCCTCAAGGAGCTTTAATATCTCCTTTCTTACCACTTCTTTCATTTTAGGATTCAGTCGTTGTTGAGGATCTCTAACTTTTTTAGCATTGGCCTCCAAATTAATTTGGTGTTGGCATAACGTGGGACTAATGCCCTTAAGATCATCAAGAGTATATCCAATGGCAGCGCGGTGCTTCTTTAGAGTTTTCAATAATCTTTCTTCTTCTTGCTCTGAAAGGTTAGCACTAATAATAACATGATATATTTTCTTTTCATCAAGATAAGCATACTTAAGATTCTAAGGTAATGGTTTGAGTTCAAACACGGGATCACCCTTGGGTGTAGGGGGATCCCCAAGAATTTCAACGGGAATGTTGTGTTTTAGCATAGGTTCCTGTTTAAGGAACACTTCATCTATTTCCCTTCTTTCCTTCATAAACATTTCATTTTCATGGTCAAGCAAATATTGTTCTAACGGATCAGTAGGAGGCACGACAATAGAAGAAAGACCAATAATCTCATCCTTACTAGGTGATTCTCTATCACGAGGTTGTCTATGAAACTTAGCAAAATTAAACTCATGAGACATACCATCTAAGACAATTGTGACAGTATCCTTTTCACAATCAATCTTAGCATTAACTGTATTCAAGAAGGGTCTACCAAAAATAATGGGACAAAAGTCATCTTGTGGGGAACCAAGAATAAGAAAATCAGCAGGGTATTTAACCTTCCCACACAAGACTTCAACATCTCTAACAATCCCAACTGGTTTAATGGTATCCCTATTAGCAAGCTTAATAGTAACATCAATATCTTCTATTTCAGCGGGTGCAATATCATGCATAATTTCTTTATATTATTCATAGGGTATTGCACTAGCACTAGCACCCATATCACATAAGACATGATAACAATGATCTCATATTTTAACAGAAATAACAGGCATGCCTACCAAAGGTCTATGTATCTTAGTATCTGGTCTAACAATATTAGCAATCTCACCACAGAAATAAATAACATGCCCATCTAAATAATCATCCAAGAGATCTTTAACCATAGCAATACTAGGTTCAACTTTGATTTGCTCAGGAGGTGTATAAGTCCTAGTATTACTCTTACAAACAACTGTCGAAGTTTTAGCATGATCCTTTATCCTAACAGGAAAAGGAGGTTTCTCAACATAAGTAGTAGGAATAATAGGATCACTATAAGTGACAGTCTTTTCTTCAACTGTCATAGGTGCAACTACTTTTACTTCAACGGAAGGATTATATTTAAAGCACTTCTCTTTAGGGAGATCAACGTGAGTAGCAAAAGATTCACAGAAAGAAGCTACTATCTTAGAGTCAAGTCCATACTTAGCGCTAAATACATGAAAAGCATCGGTATCCATAAAAGAGTTAACACAATCGAACTTAGGTGTCATACCTGACTCCTTACCATCGTCGGAACCCCAATCTTCAGAGTTGCGTTTAATTCTTTCCAATAAGTCCCATTTAAAATCAATAGTCTTTAGCATATAGGAACCAACACAGGAAGTATCGAGCAGGTTGCGATCATTGAGAGAAAGCCGAGCATAAAATTTTTGAATAATCATTTCCCGGGAGAGCTCATGATTGGGGCATGAATATAACATTGATTTAAGCCTCCCCCAAGCTTGAGCGATGCTTTCTCCTTCGCGAGGCCAGAAATTATATATGTAATTACGATCATGATGAACAAGATGCATAGGATAGAACTTCTGGTGAAATTCCAACTTCAATCGTTTATAATTCCAAGATCTCGTATCATCACATAGCCTATACCATGTCAATGCATCTCCCTTCAAAGATAAAGGGAAGACCTTCCTTTTGACAACATCATCGGGAATACCTGCAAGCTTAAATAATCCACAAACTTCATCCACAAAGATAAGGTGTAAATCGGGATGCAATGTTCCATCTCCTGCAAATGGATTAGCTAGTAGTTTCTCTATCATATCCGAAGGGATCTCAAAGTAAATATTTTCAAAAAGTTCAGTAGGTTGAGGAGAAACTCTTTGCTCTTCTGGTCGGGGTGAATATACCCCGAACAAGCCCCTCAACGGATTAGTTTCCATAGTGACAAGTAACAGAAAATTTCAGCACACTATATAAATGTTTCCTTACCAAGTTCCACTCACCAAAAGCGCTACACTCCCTGGCAACGGCGCCAGAATAGAGTCTTGATGACCCACAAGTGTAGGGGATCTATCATAGTCCTTTCGATAAGTAAGAGTGTCGAACCCAACGAGGAGCAGAAGGAAATGATAAGCGGTTTTCAGTAAGGTTTTCTCTGCAAGCACTAAAATTGTAGGTAATAGATAGTTTTGTGATAAGATAAATAGTAACGAGTAACAAGTAAATAAAGTGCAGCAAGGTGGCCCAATCCTTTTGTAGCAAAGGATAAGCCTGGACAATTTCTTATAATGAGAAAAGAGCTCCCGAGGACACATGGGAATTATCGTCAAGCTAGTTTTCATCACGCTCATATGATTCGCGTTCGGTACTTTGCTAATTTGATATGTGGGTGCACCGGTGCTTGGGTACTGCCCTTACTTGCACAAGCATCCCACTTATTATTAACCCATATTGCAAGCGTCCGCAACTACAAAAGAAGTATTAAGGTAAACCTAACCACATCATTAAACATATGGATCCAAATCAGCCCCTAACGAAGGAACACATAAACTAGGGTTTAAGCTTCTGTCACTCTAGCAACCCATCATCTACTTATTACTTCCCAATGCCTTCCTCTAGGCCCAAATAATGGTGAAGTGTCATGTAGTCGACGTTCACATAACACCACTAGAGGAAAGACAACATACATCTCATCAAAATATCGAACGAATACCAAATTCACATGACTACTAATAGCAAGACTTCACCCATGTCCTCAGGAACAGACTTAACTACTCACAAAGCATATTCATGTTCATAATCATAGGAGTAATAATATGCATTAAGGATCTGAACATATGATCTTCCACCAAGTAAACCAATTAGCATCAACTACAAGGAGTAATGAACACTACTAGCAACCGACAAGTACCAATTTGTGGTTTTGATACAAGATTGGATACAAGAGATGAACTAGGGTTTTGAGAGGAGATGGTGATGGTGAAGATGTTGATGTTGATTGACCCCCTCCCGATGAGAGGATCGTTGGTGATGACGATGGTGATGATTTCCCCCTCCCAAAGGGAAGTGTCCCGGCGAACAGCTCATGGAGACCTAGATCGTTCTCACTGTGGCGGAGTTTCATCCCATAAGCTTGCCCACGATTTTTCCAGGTAAAAGCCTTCATATAGCGTAAGATGGACACCGAAGGGCCACCAGGGGGCCCATGAGACAGGGGCGCGCCAAGGGGTGGGCGCGCCCCCACCTCCCGGCCGGTGTGGGCCCCCGAGGTATTTCTTCCACTCAATAATTCTTATTAATTCCAAAAATAAGTTTCGTGGAGTTTCAGGATTTTTGGAGCAAAGGTCTGAATAGGTTTCAATGTTTGCTCCTTTTCCAGCCAGAATTCCAGCTGCCGGCATTCCCCCTCTTCGTGGTAAACCTTGTAAAATAAGAGAGAATAGCCATAAGTATTGAGATATAATGTGAAATAATAGTCCATAATGCAATAAATATTGATATAAAAGCATGATGCAAAATGGACGTATCAGTCACTTTATAAGACGGTGTTGGCATCTTCTGATTTCCCACGTCGTAAGCCGGATGATACTTGGTGAGGTCTGTCTCATTGGCAATAACGCTGGCCAGCGGACGTATCTCCTTCACGCAAGCAGCAAAGTCCTTCTGTTCAAATGGAGTGCCGTCCTCCTTGAGGCTTGGATAGCCGATAGAGATGTCGGCCGGGTCTAATTCTGGTAGCCATGCTTTGGCCCGGCTTAAGGCAGTCATGGCTCCGGCTCTCGCAGATGATGGCTTCATTTCATTAAACCGTTGGGTCAGCACAAAAAGCTTCCTTAGTACGTCAACCAAAAGTGTGGGGGCTTCATTGGACGGAGCAATTGTGGCCAATGCACGCTGAGCACGAGTGTAAAGTTGCTCCACCTATGTATAAACCGCCTTCAGCTTCACCAGCATGTCTTGGTTCAGATTGGTGCTTTGAGAGCCTGCAAAGTGATCATTGGATGGGTTAAAAGCAGGTAATATCGTCAATGAGGATATTCAAAATTTGGCAATCATCAGGCGACTTACCAAAGATAGCAGACACCATCTGAGACACCTGGCGTTTTAAGCCGATAAGTTCAGTGGCCGCTTCCTGGAGAGCCGCCTCCGCCTTCTCAGCCCGTTGGGTCAAGGCTATTTTCTCTTCAGCCCAGGTGTCCTTCTCAACTTTAAAGCCGGCCTTCACTTTTTCTGATTCAGCCACAGTAAATTCAAACTTTGAGTTTGCTTTCTGGGTCTCAGCCTCTTGCACTTCCAGACGGGTCTTCAACTCAGACAGCTCTGTTTGAAGTTCAGCAGTGGTGGTCTGTTCATAAACCGGATTAACATCATAATTCAAATGTTAGTTCAAAATATCAAGTCCCAAGCCTTTTGCACGCAACAACACTTGGCACTTGGGGGCTAATGTCTACCGAAAGTTCTATCTAAGTGGCGGCTTAAGTGAATAAGTCCCAAGCACTTTGCGAGCAAGAGTGCTTGGTACTTGGGGGCTAATGCATATTGCTTGTCTACTTGCAATTTTATGATGACACCTTGGTGCTACAACCAGCCATAGTTGGCTCATGAGAGCTACACAACTTTAAGCCGGATTTTGAAAGGATTGTTACAAATGTTATTATTCATGTTCATAGTGATCAAGTCTATAACATATTTAAAATAAGCAGTAAACTTGGGGGCTGGCAGGATATGCATAATCTAAGAGTTGAAGAGATCATACCTCGAATTTATGATGCATCTGTTTCACCATGTCCACTTCAAGATCACGGCTACTGTGTACTTGGCTGAGAAAGCCAGAGTATAGTTCACCAATGCCCAGTTGAGCATAGTTGGCGATATCAAATCGTACTTTGCGTGGCTCAACATGTTCTTCCTTAGCAGAATGCTTGGCTAGCACAGTAGGTCTTAGCCAGCACAATAGGTCTCCCAGGTTCAGTAAAGCCGGTCTTGGTGATCTCTACTTCATTATCTTGTGTGTTGGCTGTCTTGACAGGGCTTGAAGTTTCAGGATTTAAAGAATCATCTTTGGCTTGATTAACAGGCGGGTCAACAGTCATGGTTGGGATATCATGAACCGGATCAGACGGTTCAGGAACAGAGGCCTCAGGCACGGTGGTTTGGGGCTCCGGCTCATGGATTTTTGGCTCTTAGGCCGGCTTGTTCTTCTTTGCCCCCTTGCTGGGCTTGCTTTTCCACTGCATGAGTCATAAAGGTTAGTATAAGGGTAAAAGGATTATAATGAGTAAATGATAAGTAATTTGCCATTACCCGGGAGCATTCTTGAAAGCCGGCATGTTGGTTTGGATTGAATCGCCAGAGGAAGAATGAGATGTTTCCTGATAATTTGAGTCGGAAGAATTGAGTGGCTGGCGAGTGAGACCCGCCAAAGGATAAAAATAGTTTAAGTCGGGGGTGACCCATTTCGGCGCTTTCTCGGCGTGTTCGGTAAGCCGGAGGAGAGTTCCACATCCTTGCTTGTCCAAGTCTGCCGCTGGCTCTCGTGCGGCTGTTGCTTCAAAATAAAGTGAGGATCCAGATGAGCTAAGGAGTGTGAAAATCTTACTTTCCGAGTTACTCTTCGGATTTTTTTCTTGGCAAAGGCTCAGAGTCGGAGGAAATAATATTTACCTCTTCTTTCACTCCTTGACTCATTCCCGTGTCATCCTGATGATAGTCGGTGTCAATAAGATGGTTGAAAAAAGAGCCAAGAGAATCAAGGGCTACCTCTGACTCAGAGGTGTCATCCAGTTGAAGTAAATCGGAAGCGCTGAGCTTCTTTCCTCTCTTCTTGGTGGCTCTACTGGCGGCTTTCTTGCCTTTCCTGGCTCTCTTTGCACCTTCATGGTCGTATTCTTTCTTCCAAAACTCGTCATCAGCCTGTGAAAATCATCAAAGGTTGAGTTAAGATAAAGCATCAAATATAAAGGTAAACTAATTAAGTTTGGCGGCTTACCCCTAGAGCCGGGTTAGCCGCGCAGAAAGGGCTTAGGCCCACCTTGCTGCAATTAGCTAGGCTCTTGTTCAGAAGGGATTTTGTCATCTCATTGATAAGGTCATCAGTCAACTCCTCCGAGCTGTGGCGCAGTGGATCCTTCGTCTCGCCCGTATAGGTACACATTAAACCGGACCGGCGGCTCAAGGGGATGATCCGCCATGCCACCTAGCATCAAACCAAGTCAATGCCATTTTAGCCGTTCCCCAACAGAGGCTTGACATTGGCAATGGTAGGGGTGAGCTTCTTGCGATCAACAGCTAACAACTTGTCGGGGAGTGGATGATTGGATTCGAGACGCAGGGCACGAAAGCCGGGCAGAGGGTTCTCATCAGCCGGAGAAGTATCTTGGCAGTAGATCCATGTCTGGTTCCAGTCCTTGGGATGACTTGGCAGCTGCGCATAAGGAAAAATGGCGTCTCTCCGTCATTGGATTGAGACCCCGCCAAGTTCCAAACTAGGTCCGTTGGAGTATTCGTTCTGGCGGTTCAAGTAAAAGTATTCTCTAAAAAGTTCCAAGTTGGGCTCTTCTTCAAGGTATACCTCACAGAACACTTGAAAGTTGCATATGTTAGACATGGAGTTGGGCCCGATGTCTTGAGGATGGAGGTCGAAAAAGTGCAGAATGTCCCTAAAGAACTTAGAGCCGAGCGGCGAAAATCCTCGGTTCATGTGATCAGTGAAGACAATGATTTCCCCTTCTTTTGGCTGAGGTTTTTCTTCTGTCGGTTTAGGGGAGTGGTATGACATGACATCCTTTTTGGGTAGATAGCCGGTTTTCACAAAATCTTCAAGTGTGTTCTCCGTGACGATGGAGTGAACCCAATTACAGGAAGTGGTTGTTTTGGGTGGCATTGTGATGAAGGAATCCTAAAAGGAAAAAAACAAATTTGCCGGTTCAAATTTAAGCCAGAGGAAAAGGTATTACAACACATATTCAGAATGGTGGCTTACGAAGGGGACTAATGGTGTATGACTAATTACGTCAGGTTATCTAAGCCGCCATGAGAAGTTTGATGTTATCTATTGAGCATTGCAATTAAAGCCGGTGGTATGAGCCGCCATGGCTAGGTGGATCTATCAAAGTACAATTTTTGCTAAGTACAATACAAACAGGTTTCATAGATTGCAAGTATTACTTCAGATCAGCGGCAGTTCAGAAAAAGAAAATAATTCAAGACCTAAAACCAGCACAGGGGAGTTCATAAGTTCTAATGAGATCTCTTTCCAAGGAAAGGGGGTCCGCTGGTATTGAAGATGAAGGCAAAACAACTACCACATAAGTTCTATACCGTTTTTAGATCAAAAGATGCTACAATGGAGGAACTATGAAGAAACCACGAAGAACATGACAAACAGTGGGAACCCTAATGTGATCTGACACGCTGGAGAGAAGCCCTTATAGGTGCAGATTCGACTGCGGTGGGGCGCCGGTGTACTCTGATCCGACACAGGTTGATGCATCGGCCAAGGTTGAGGAGGAAGAGGTGCTCCGCGGCGGTGCCGGAGCTCGAGCGGCAGAAGGTCGCGAGAGGAAGAAGATGATGGAAAAGGGGGAGAATGAGAAGAAGACTGGTCATGGCTATTTATAAGGAAAGGCTAATAAGTGGGCGCGAAAAACGAGGAGGCCGAAACATGGTTATCTAGCTGCCTAGACGCCTCGATTTTCGAAGCGGTTATTTAGATAAAGATCCGTTGAGATATGTTGGATAAAGTGTGAATTAATGGCAGGTGACGTCATGGCGGGTTATCACAAGTCCAGAAGATGATGTCATGGCAGGTTATAAATTCTCGCACAAATGAAGAGAAGAAGATTTTTTCTAAGTATTGAAGATTGACATGAACTAGTTCAAATCAATCTGGGGCCTAATGTTGGGGACATAACTATTAGGTATGACCCCCTCCCCAGGAGGGGCCGGGTTATACCTATGTCGATTCATCATATGAAGCCCACGAAGATATTTAAAGGTGGCAGTTTAGTTAAGGGCCCAAAGCCCAAAGGCTACTTAAGGCCTGTAAGCGTAAACCGCCATATATGTATGACTTGTGTTGTAAGGCATGAATAGATAGTCACTGAGCCGGACACTGTTTATGAGCCGGTCGGGACTCCGTGAGCCATTGGGCGTCGACCTGTGTATATAAAGGGATGACCCGGCAGCGATTCAGGACAAGAAACCAGAGATCGAAAGCTAGGTCAAGCGGATTCGCTCCCTGGTAATCAAGACATAAGCAATACCACCTCAAACTGGATTAGGCCTTTACCTTCACCGCAAGGGGCCGAACCAGCATAAACTCCCGTGTCCTTTGTCCCGTTTAACCCCTTTAAGCTTCCTAGTTGCGATGGCTCCACAACTAAGTCCTTTTGCTAGGACATCTGCCGTGACCTTTCCACGACAGTATTGATTGGGGGAGTTATAAAATAAGCAGAAATTGGTTTCATTTTCTCATAGATTCCCTACATACAAGCAGTTTTACAACACCTTCAGGTTTAACTATTGGCCAGAAATTGAAAAATTGAATTAGATATAATCAGGGATGTGATGTACCTGCTCGTTGCACATGCTACTCTTGCAAGCTGCGACTGTTCGTTTGCGCAAGCTCGATGCCATGACCATGCTGCCGCCGCTGCCTCCCACGCAGGCTACACCCAGAGTTGGATCTTCATCTTCTTGTCCTTCCATTCGGTTGAAGCCCAGTGACCGCCCTCCAATGAGGGCACGAGGAAGTGCTGTGTCGGTCTGTCCAGCGGCGGCTAGGTTAGGAGCAAACCAGACTGGAGGCTGGAGCGAACAAATTGGAATTTTCCCCGCTGTCGATCGATATGGGAGGCGCTCGTTTGGGCCGCGAGCCTGCTATAGGGCCTTCCTTGCACTTATGTTATTGGCCCATCCAAATTGAAATATTTTTCTTCATTTTTTACATTGCCTGCTCGTGTGTTGGGACGAACAAAACTAGCCTGGGCCACCCTAGACGACTCAAACTAGGTGCACACTTTCCAGCCACCCGAGGCGGCCGCTCATACCAGCCCCTATGGTGGTGTCCCCCCTTTTTGCGTGTATGATTGGGGTAGTGAAAATATTCCAGTTGCACTTTTGATTTACCCACAGAATGGTTGAATTGCTTGTTTTTATGAACTGAGTTTTCCAATAATGTGAAGGATGCCAGTCTTTTCATCCTATTGTAGATTGCTTAGATCTCTATATGCCAAATGTAATCGCATGAAATATACAGTAAAAGCCAGTGTGATGTGTGTGGCTACAACTAGTCTGACTACATGTTCTCATATAACATATCAAGGATGCACCATCTTACCAGATTAATCAAGCAATTGATGCCATGGACTCCTTCGTACAACCTTGTAAGCGAAAAAGAAGTTGTAGTGTGCCTGTACAAAGGGCTAGTATAAGTTCAGTTACCTACTTCTCAGAATTTTAGTTAACCACTTATTGCAAAATTGTTCAATTATGTTGCTTGGCTTAATTTAGTTTGCTACTGATTACAGAATGCCATAGCCTATTAATCCTATTATACACTGCGCCTATCTATGTGTTTGATACTTACTGTTAAGAATTACCTATTTGCCTGAACTTAAATAGCTACTTGTTTGTTTAACTGCTTTGCTGCTGCAACAACGGGTTACAATGATGTTAATAACTACTTTTCAGCATCCAATTGAAACTCTTTAATTCTTTGTTTGTTTAACTGGTTTGATGTTATAACTCCCAGTTAAGATGTTTTGCTAACTTCAAATTTTCTGAATCCAATCGGAACTTTAATGGCAAAACAGGTTAGCCCAAGATCAAAGAGCGAGGTCCCCATGGACGTTGTATCATCCCACAATAGTGGCACCGGCCCAATCGTGCATTATGAATTGCCAACTGCTGATGCTCTAGAGGTAAACTAGTGGTAGAAAGAGATTCTGCTTCTGCACTTAGAGATGAAGTTGACATGTTGAGGAAGCAAACAACACAATCACAAGTAGTACTCAAGACAACCATTAAATATTTGGTGGATTTCAAAACGAAGCAAGCTAAGACTGACCGCATTGTTAAGGTCCCGAAGGAAAAATGGAAGTTAAATTCCCACTTGGTAAATCATAGGTGAAATGTTCTTCCCATCGTTGAATAACCTTTGTGTTGTTTGTTCATGTAATCAATCAAACCATTTGTTTTAGAGATCATGTAATAATTGTTTTTGTTTTTTGGTTTGTAGTTTTATTTGAGCACAAGTCTGTATTAATTGATAAGACTCGGAGACATTTCATTCTAATTGCTGTGCCAGACCTACAAATATGCCAATCGGGCTGAATGTGCATTTAGCAATAATAGTAGTATAGATGGACCATAAGTGGCACGCATCGGAAAGGGCCAAGATGCTGTAGTAGTAGCTTGGCTAAAAAAAGGATGTTGTTTTAGCAAAAAAAGTACAGCGGCCTGACTTATGTATGTTAGTTGATATTATTGATCCATATACTCTATAAGTGTTTATATGTCTGTTAGTTCTGTACATTCTTGGTTGATTGACTCGGTATTTGAATCTTGATACATCGCTTGTGTACATATCTAAATGGGAGTACACATTATGCTGCGTGTGACATTTGAGTTGGACATAAAGTGTTCCAAATATTCAAATTCACCTTAAAATGGATTCTAGCTTCTGAATTTGAGTATCGGCATTTGTAAATCATATTCATATATGTGGAATACATCTTTGTCGTGCTTTTGAAGATATATAAAAACACATAGAATGATTTATAAAGATTCGTATAGGAATACAAAATGGATTCAAATTTAGTTGCCAGGATAAACGTGGATGCTTATTGTCCCAAAATTCGAAAGAAGCGGCAAAATGTCCACTCCCATGTCGGCTGCCCGAAGCCAAGTATTTGGGAGATGGAAATTACTGTCTACCCATTACACGGACAATCCATTGGCCCGATTTCCACTGCTCTCAATAGGGGTAGGTTAGTAACTTCAATTAGACGTGACACGACCGCCTCTGAGCCCATTCCAACACGGTGGGCGACAAACATGGGCGGCAAAACACATTTGATTCAAGCTCGTTCGATAGACCTCTGTTTCTCCCTCCATTTCGCCATTCATACATGGTGGGCGGCAAAACAAACTCGACTCGGCCATAATCGATGTAGGCAAATATTTTCAATAGGGGCATGTTTGTAACTTCACTCACACGTGACACAACTGCCCTACCTGTCAGCCCTGTTCATACACCGTGGGCGCCAACCATGGGCGCCAACCACCCTCTCCTCGCCAAAAATCGTTGTGGGCAAATATTGGTGAGATGCGAGATTACCGTCCTATCCCCAACCGAGGAGACGTCCAAATTTTAACAGGGGCTAAGTTCGTAACTTTCCCATATTTCAGACAGGAGCGTCCCAAAAACATGGTTCCTCATACCTCTCCCTCCATTTTCCCATTCATACACCATCCGCACTAGAACACCATCCCCACACCAGCCTCCTCCGTCCGCCACCCCATCCATCGCCGTCGTCCTCCATCCCATCCATCTCCGCCATCCTCCACCCCATCCATCGCCACCGTCCTCCTCCATGCCGGAGCGCCTACCAAGACCGCGTCATCTACTACTAGAGATGGACGTTTCTCATCCACGACGACGGACCAAGAGCCTTGCATCGTGTCCTCTCGCTTCATCGGCGTTGTCGTCCTCTTTGCCGGGGCCGCTCACACGACCTTCTCTTCCACTGAAACGTGACTTATCCCCCGATGCACCCATCTACAGTCGCAGATCTGCTTCAACGCCACCGACAACCATCGCACCCCGATGCCTACACGACGCCACAAGAGAGGTGGTACTTCATATCTCCTCAACTTTTTGATCTCAACCAGAAAACAGATCGTAACTTGGTTACTCTACTTTCTTTTCAGCTCTTAGAATTTAGTTCTTAATTCGAAGCAAACAATGGATGCTAAATATCATTTCTCGGTTTGCACTTCAAATCTGCCATGGCACACCATATACGGTTTAATTGATCATGCTTAGGGTTTAATTGATCATGTTGGTCCGTGGTGGTTTCTTTAATAGAAATCGGAGGGAAACCCTCTTTGCTAAAAGAAATATGCTTAGAGTTTCCCTTTATGATCACTATAATGATCAAGATATCGTGCTTCTGTCATAATATCACTGCTCCACCCATCAAGCTAAACAAGCTTAGTTGTTCAAATACGAATATGATATTATTAAAACAGAGTCGTTTAATTGGTCAGTCAAATGTTCCTAATTTAGTTTCGAAAATGCATGTTCGCCGCTCGGGTGTGTATCTCTACAGGGTGCCCATGGTGGGCCGCGGCCCACCCTGGGATTTTGGGTCGTCCCAGGCACCGATTCCCCTCTGTTCTGCTGCGCGCTTTCAATCTCTACTCGCCCCCAACCACCTGCCTCGCCAGCGACTTGCCGTCCCCGGATAGCATGACTCTAGGAGGAGAAGCGGGACTAAAAGGAGGTCAGGAGCCGCTCGCCCAACAGCGTCACCGCTGCCCGGGCGGGCCACCGTGCCTACCTTCCTAGTCCGTTCAGGGCTGAGGCGTGCAACACCCACTAAGCCAACCCGATTTATCCTGAGATGCATCCTCAACACTCAGCACTTCAGCAGCCACTCCTCATCACCCATTTTCTAATTGATTCATTACTCATTAGGCATGACTGTCATTAGGGTTTGTTGTGTGCTGAGTGCTACCTACACTTAATGGTTCAGATGTATTTTAGTAATCTTTAGTACCTGTAAAGTTCACAAGGTTCCAAAATTCCGGCCCTAGGAACAGACACTAGTCATTTTGGATTGTTGGTCGTAGTGACATTGACCCAGATTACTACTGCAAGCCAGGTTTGTTGACAATTTTACTTGTCTTTCTTACTCATTCGATATAATATCCAATTATTCACGTCGATTAGTTGAAACAATAAGTGCTAGACAAACTTCTTAATTCAGATTTTGGACGGTCCCTTACTGCAGTTACAATTCTGCATACTTGTCCTAGTAAGCTCACAAGTAAATGATTGATTCACTACATCTGTGCTTGCCTTGTCATATTTGTTGTCAATATTCTTTTAGGGTGGACCACCCTGTTTCAAAATACTGGAACCGTAGACACGAGTGAATAGTATTTCTCTGTGTGATCTCTTCCATCATGTGTGGGCAATGAACACTGCATTGTATAGAAAGAAAGTGTCATTTCCAGCTTTTACATAGGTTTCGATCTTTTACATGGAATACAATCTGCCTACTTGCTTTGTGTCGCACTACCAACACTCCACTCTTGAAGCTAAACATTATGCCACTCATAATTCCTTAGTTTATTTGTTCAAATACGAATTTGATATGATTCTAATGTTCCTACTTCAGTTTTGAAATGTGTGTCTGCCTGTTATAGAGACACAAGGGGTTTGTATTTCGTGTGTGTCCGTCAAGACGGTTGGGGTGAACTTTGCATATGCAGGGTTTATAGGAGACACTCTTGAGTTGAATCCATAATGCATTCCATAGATAATCGACTACTTTTTATGTTTTCATGAATCTCAGATTCTGAACAACGTCATAATGATTATGAGCTTGCGCGCATGAAAAGGATAAAGCAGAACAATGCCATGGCTATCAAACTTGGCATTAAGGGACTGAAATCAAGTCTGGACGCAATGCAATGCAAACGCTCTCCACCTACAGATTCATAATCAGAATATGATCCTAACTGTGATTCTGAGCTAGAGGGAGACCTAAGTCAATGTAGCTCCCTAGTGGAGGAGTCAGAAGCAAATGCCCTATCTTATCCACCCATCAAGGTTCTTGCTCTAACTTTCCAAGGTTATATTGGTCGCACATATCTTGCAACTGATGCTTTGCATTGCTTCTACTTTGTTGCACTGCCATTAGCTTAGTTTACGTATCGTGTATGTGAATACGCCCTGCCTATCCATTTTCAGTACATTATTCCATTTGTCATCATACCATATTTATCTATTCAAATGATGTTCTTGTGTATCAGACATTCAGAAGGAAGAGGGCGATTGTTGATCGCGGAGGAGCAGAAGCAAAGTATTTGGAAAAGGTAGTGGCACCTGATAAATCAAATAGCCCATTAGGTGTAGTTGGAATATCACTTGACCCACAAAACACCCCAACTCTAGCAGACTCTAGCCCTACTACACTGGTCATTTCTGATGCCCCAACTCAGCAGACCTCGCCTGCAGCAAACAATATGATGATGCCAGTTGACATAGTACCAGCTCTACGATGCAAAACCCCCATTCTAGCAAAGTGTACACCAAATCCAGTTGCCAAATCCATTTTCGAACCAGAGAGAGCCCCAATTGCAGCAAATAGGACCCCTGTTCCATTTCTTCCTAGTTTAGAAGATGAAGCTTATATTGTTGTCAGGAACTTTGTTCGCATCTTTCCTTCATGGAAAGATTATACCACAGACACAGAACAATTTCCAGTCTTCCTCCGCAACTTACGCGCAAGTAATGTACTAATGTTATTCATGGTCATTACTGCATATGTTTCTGCTGACAGAAGACACAAGATTTCATTCTTTTAAATAGGCGAGGACCAAACTGGATTGTGAAGACGAGTAAGGGTTGGTTGCGCTTTTCAAGCACTCATTGATGAAGTACCGTTCCTACCTGAGGCAAGCGCACTTCGATGGCAAGCCTCTAAACAAAATTTCTGTAAAGTCTCCGGTGCTACATTTATCTGACGATGACTGGAATAATCTTGTTACACATTGGTCTCGTCTACAGCGTAGGGTACTGTCTATGATATCACATCACAATTTGAACTACATTTCTGCATTTGCCTTAACATCTCACTTGTACGAAAAATGTTAGCAGAAGAACATTCATTCTCAAGGGACCACAGAATCTCGCAACTATACTGCACACTGCATTGCTCTTGTGAGTACCTCTTGCCCTGTATGACCATACTTACTTTCATAGCTGTTTGATTATGTAGCATCACTGCACATGTTAGCCTCGTTATCGTCCATTTGGTGGACATTATAATATCTGTATGGACTCTTACATAAATTTAGAATCAACCCAATGCTTTTGAAGAGGTTTAGCTCTGCAGTCCTCTATAACTGTACTTACATTAACATCTACTCCCTCCGTCCCATAATGTAAGAACGTTTTGTACAGTACACCAGTGTTCAAAACACTCTTGTATTATGGGAAGAGGGATTGGTTCATTGTGTAGCATTCTGCATCTTATCTCCCTCGCCCACCATTTACTAAAAAAGATCAGATCTATATTTAATCTTACCAAAAGTAGAATACATGACAATGCCGTGTAGAAGTGTAGCCCATTGCTCTTGTCAAGACATTTTGTCTGTCAGAACGCTTGTACTTCGAGGATTGGTAGTTGATTATGTAGCATCAATCTGCATCTTATATTCATTATCCTCTATCCCTTCCAGTATTATCATATCTATAATTACTCTCTACAAAATGTAGAGTACAAGCAATGCTTATGAAGAAGATTTTGTGCTGAAATTCTTGAGTTATCCTTCCCTTGACATGGAGAAGGGCATTATAAAGCCGGTGTTAACTGTTAATGTAAATCAGTCCTTCTAAAGCCTTTATCCTCAACTGCTGTTTAATTTGCACATACTCCGTATCGTTTACTGCTGTTTAGTTTGCTGTTTCTATCAAAATGCATGCTCACAAGAACCATAAGTTCTAAGTTTTACTTGTAAAACCAAATTCCTTATTCATACCATGCACATTACTCAATACTCCCTATATGTATGCTTGTTTTTGTGGATCTATAATCCAGTGTGTGGTGAAGCAGCCTACGTTTGCACCTTGTCATCTCCTGTTTTATCTTACTGATGTGGCTGATGATATGAACAACATGCCATGCACGTTAACCAAAATAGATAACACGATTGTCTTTGCCCTTCATCTATGCTTGTTATGTTGACATGGTAATCCAGTAGTGTGGTGAAGCTCCCCGCATTATGAACAATGCCAAATTATGCTATTGATATTTTGAACTTACTCTTTATTTTCTAATTTGAAATTGGATGGAACTGACAGCATAGTTATCATCTTTGTTTATACACATGCAAAACCTGTCATCTCTCTGCTTGTTTCAGGGTGATATGCCTGATGGCATGCACAAGGCTGCTGAAGGCTGTGAGACAAACCCAACATATATTGCAGCAAAGAAGGCAAAACATCTTGACGATAGCGAGACAACCCCAAAGTCTTGTGTTGATGCAGTGTTCAAGTTACTTGAGACTAGCAATTAGACAAGCTCACAAAATTCGTTGTCTGAATCAGTTCGACTTCTCCAGTCCCAAGTTCTAGCAGAAAGGCATTCTGCAACTCAACTTCGACTTGAAGTCCTATCTCTAAGAAAGATTGCGGAGAACACCAATGAGAACCTCATTGCTAAACAACTACACCTGGAAGCTATGACCGACATGCTAGGCCGGTCTCATAGCCTTGCTCTCCAGCTTATGCAGCAGTTCCTGCATAAGGCTAACCTTTCTTGAACTGTCTTGGAAGTGGTCTCGGTTCAGTATTATTTTGTTACGCTGCAATGGTGCCCAGTTTTTGTAATCTGCTTCTTCGTTGCGCTTTATGATCACTGGTGGCGAACTTCGATGCCCAGTGGATGTAATATACCATAAATCCTTTATTGTATAGTGTAGGTTTATTCTTAGTTACTATGCCGTAATTTCTTTAGAGTAGGTTTGTTCTTAATTCCTACTAGTTACTGCCATCATTCGCTATCTGTAAAAAATCTGATGTAATCGACCGGGCCGAAACATTCGCCTCTAACGGGTCTGGTTTTTAACGGGCCACAATTGGGCCGGCCTGCATCTTTCTTGGGCCCGAATGATTGGGGCCTTCACACTTTGCGCCAGGCCCACAACTTACTCCGGCCTATATTTTAGTTGGGCCTTTTGTGGACCCAGAGCTTAGTTTGGCCCAGGTAGCATTGGGCCATTAACAGGCTAAATATTCTACTGGCCTGTTATGGCCCAGATGAAACCATGGGACTTTAGTAGGCCAAAATGCATGTTGGGCCTCAATTTTCACTAGTCATCAATGGGCCTTCAGCAGGCTGAAATGTAGATCGAGCCTTTTTGGGCCCAGTTATATGATAGGCCATTACCAGCCCGAAATATATCTTGGGCCTTAGTTGGCCCACTGATATCATGGGCCTTTATAAGAGGCCGAAAGCTTAGCACAGGCATCGACGGGCCGAATTATACGACATGCCTTTAACAGGCCCAAAGTCACTTTGGGCTGAACTGTTGCCACCTTTATCACGGGTCGTTAGTAGGCCCGATGTCCTGTCGGACCATATATGGCCCATGGGCAGCAGGGCCATTCCCAGGCTGAAAGTCACACCGGGCTGAAATGGGCCCATGTCTACATCGGGCCGCTAACAGGCCAAAAGTCACTGGGTTGTAATTGGGCCCAAATATTCGGCGAACAATTAATGGGCCAGATCTGGCTTCGGGCCGTAAATCGGCCTTTATTAAACATGTCATTATTGGGCTGGCCCACTAGTACCTGAGTAAGTACTACGAGCCTTTGACTGGGCCGGCCTTTTTAACCTATATGGGCCGCTGTTGGGCCGCGCGACATGTTGACGTATCATAGGCATGTCTCCTCCAATGGGCGAGCGACATCTGACCCACTGATGAGCTGGCACATGTTTCCTCCGGCCAATCAGAATTTTACACATGGAAATTTCCCATTGGTCCACGCTGTTAACGGGTTATCGGATCCAAAACCGGACCCGAGAGCTCAACGGCGTTCCGTTATGGTGGATGCCACGTGTCAGTCACCCTTGACGAAAGCACTTCTGTGACGCGCGATTTATCATCATGGAAGTGGACACTTCCGTGATGATAATTTTGGTAATGTCATGGAACACTTTTATGACAGTACAAGTATGACTATCTTGATTCTGTAATAAAATCGTCATGGATGTACATGCATGACAGAAAACGCGACCTACTGTGACAAACACGTATCATCATGGAAGTGTATTTTTTTGTAGTGTATGGAAAGGAACACCCAAATACTTGAAGGGGAATTACCCAATTTGACAGCAAAAGATTTGAGCTAATTCCTTAGCAGTTTCTTCGTCAATATGGATAGTATGGAGATCACTTTTATGAAAGTTAATCAAAACATGCCAAGATCCACTTGAGGTTCCTAGCATGTTCAACTAAGGCTTCTAAAAAAAGAAGTGTATCATCAACATACTGCAGGTTGACCACACCTCCAAGGATAACCTGAGGCAAAAGCCCTCTGATCAACTCCTAACTAGCTGCTTTCTTAAGCATCTTAGAGAAGACATCAGCTACCAAATTGAAAAGTAAAGGAGATGAAGGATCTCCTTGCTTAAGCCCTTTCCCACCAACAAAGTGAGGACCATTGGTATCATTTATCCTAACAGAAAAGGTCCCTTGGTGTAGACAGCTACACACCCACCTAATCCACTTGTCCCCAAAACCTCTAGACTGATCATTTCCACAAGGAAATCCCAATTCATTTTATCATAATCTTTCTCATAATCAAGTTTCAAGATTAACCCACTAACCCCTATTCTATGAATCTCATGGATCACTTCATGGGCCATAACCACACTTTCTAGGATAAATCTCCCCTTAATAAAAGTTGTCTGGTTCTGGGAAATGATCTTGTCACAAATGGGAGCAGCCCTAGTATTCATAGCTTTGGAAAAAATTTACAGAGCAGTTACCAAGGCTAATAGATCTGAAGTTCTTCATATCCTTAGCATTAGTAACTTTAGGGATAAGAGTGATAAGAGCAAAATTCAACCTAGAAACATCAAGGTTACCATTCTCAAAATCTCTAACTATCCGCATAAAGTCATTTTTAATCAAGTCCGAGAACTTTTGATAAAAAAATAAAGGAAAGGCAATCCGGGCCAGGAGCCCCCCCCCCAGCATAAGAACTCATGGTCGCCTCTTTGATCTCCTCCTCAGAAAAAGGGTCTCTCAAGAAGAGCTCTATCTTCTTCACTAATCATGTCACATTCATCCTAGAAATCAGAGTCTAGGTGAATGTCAGGTTTGGGCTCAAAAGAAAATAATTTCTTATAAAAGGTAGTAGCCACAGATAACATATCTTTAGTGGAAGTAACATGGCCATCAGGCCCATTTAGTTCTGTTAAATGGTTTTTACAATGCCTATGATTAGCCAGGGCCATAAAATGGGCATTATTAGGATCCCCTTCCAAAATCTTCCTATCTCTAGATCTCTGCCATAAGACAGTTTCCTCTTTCTTCCATATTTCCTCTAGCTCAGCTTTGATCTGATTCATCCTCCCATAATCACTAGTTGAAAGAGGGTTAGTCTCCGAGAGCACATCCAAAATATCAAACTCCATAAGGAGAGGGATTTTTTCCTTTTCTTCATAGCAGCCTCAATATTATAGTCCACCCCTTAATGACTTTCCTAAGGACCCTGGTCTTGCACATCCAATTTTCAATAGAGGATCTGGGATCCCCATTAGCCACCCAAACATCATGAACTAGCTGGGAGAACCCAGGTTGGGATAACCACCATTTTTCAAATCTGAACATCCTTGGACTAGATATTTTCCTAGCCCCAGTTTCCAAGACCAATGGGGTGTGGTCACTCCCCACCCTAGGCAGAGCATTCAAGGAGGACAAAGGAAAATGATTGTCCCAACCCACAGAAGTGAAGATCCTATCAAGAACCGCAAAGATTGGATTGCTGTGATTATTAGACCAAGTAAATGTTCTATTAGAGATAGGAATCTCCAGTAAGCCCCACATATTTACCCAATCATTAAACAAAAAGGTAATATGAGAGTTAATGATCCCAGTACTGTTGTTTGTCTGCTGTCTAACTAAATTAAAGTCTCCACAAACCAACACAGGATAGGAGATAGCTCCCAAAATGTCATGTAGTTCAGCAATAAAGTCTAGTTTAAACTCAGGATAAGAAGAACCATAAACCACAACTAACTGCCACACAAGGTTGTCATTTTTGGATCTAATAGTAGAAACCACCCCCAAATTCTTTGTTGGTAAACCCAATCACCTCAAACTTTTCATTCTTGAACCCTACTAAGATACCACCAACAGTTTTCGGAGCAGGTAGAAAATGCCAGGTAAATATATTTCTTTTATCCAAAGCCTTGAGGAAACCCTCAGAAATAAGTTCTCTTTTAGTTTCTTGGAACCCAATGAAATCAGGGTTAGTTTTAGCAATAGTATCACATAGGCACTGAATTTTGCCTGGTTGACCCAAAGCTCTAATATTCCAAATAAGACCAATCATATCTAAGCTATCTTGAATGGGTGGGACAAGCCACTAGGCTTAGCTTTTGTCAAAACAGCAGGTGATTCCCTCAGAACATTAGCAGCGCCCACTGATATATGAAGAGAAGAACTAGCTGGAGTATGGCTATCCCTGCCCAAATCAACATCTAAATTGGGTGGTAGAACGGTTTCAGGATTATTATTGGCAAAAATCAAGCACTTTTCCTTCTCATCGGCAATCAAATCATTAATAATCTCAGACTGATCATAAGTATTATCACCAAATTTCAAACTAATTTTATCAGTATACTGAGCAAGAATAGCAGGATCAAGCAAAGCAAATGAGTTACCTTTATAAGTCTGAGGAACCTCTAAGTTCTGTTTTCTTTTGTATTCAGCAGCTTTTTTCATGATTAACGTTGCCATGCCCCCTAGTATGTGGATTCTGAGACAAAACAGGGCCCCACTTGACTCTTGTGCTTTTAGGTTTTTCACCCTTAGCCACCTCCTCCAGAGAAGTAATCAGTGATCTCTTCAGCCCACAAGAACTGATCAGTTTAACTGCTTCAGTAGGTAGAACATCCATCTCATCTTCCTTGTTTATCTCATCTTCAGAATCAAAGCAGTCCACAAACAACAGTAACTTTTCACAATACTCCACTCTTGTTTCCATTTGCATCATCATGGTCAACACAGGGATACAAATCCTCAGGAAGAGATTCATCTTTCTTGGTTGTATGCCTCCCACACCTTCAAATGAGGCCACATCCTCCCCTACAGGGGGCCCACAAACTGACTCAGTCATCACAACCCGATCTGCCTTTTCATATTGACCTTGGACAGTACCACCACAAATTCCAACAGGGACAACCCCTCACAAGACCCATCCTGAATTTTAGAATTATAGTTCTCAACTCTCTCCACAGCACACTCCATAATGAAATTCTCATGTTCACTATCAGTACAAGGAGCAGGACAAAATATAGACTTAGATGTTTTTTTGTGGCTACCACCAGTTACCTTTCCATGTGAGTTCAGGTTAGCTTTATCCAACTCATCAATAGCATTTTCACCATTGTTCAGGGTTTCATTCTGGACATCATCAGCCTTACTTCCATGTAAGTTACCATTATCCTCATCAAACTCCTCATCCTCTCCATCTTCATCATCTCCATCCTCATCATCCACCACAGAGCCAATTCCTCCAACCTGTTCATATCCCTCCACAATAAAACCAATGAGGAACAATTTCTTTTTCATCTCAATTAGCCTTACAAAAGGAATTTTGGCTGGATCTCTACAAGCTATCTTTATCCTCACATTCTCAAAGAAGGTCCTAAACATCCCATTCCAATCCACATCAGTGAGAACACCAAACAGAGAGGCAACTTGACAAAATACTTTCCAGGTACACCATTTTGGTGGGATACCCTCAACCAAAACCCATGCTTCCACAAGCTCTCGAAAGGGGTCACAAGCACCCTACCACTCAGTTACATTAACATTCACTCCATCCTTGGGTAGGTCAAAAGCAGGGAATTCAATCAAATCTTCTACATTCTTCCATGGTGGAAACCTAACCAAAAAGGTTCTGCTAGATATCTCCCTAATTTGCCATGGCCATTGTCTGTTCTTACAGAATACAACAGAGAGCAAGCCACAAAGCTCAGACTTAAGGACATCCCCTTTGACTATATTCACGATAGCACAATTCTGATAGTTAAGCCATTTAGTTTAAGAAATAGCAGGGACCTCAACATGGTAGAAACCTAACCCACTAGCACCACTCCCAAAGAAAGTAGCAGATGGTTGAATTTTAGTCCATGCAGCACAGTTATTGACATTGTGGTTTTGCTGGCAGATAAAACAAGCTTTGGATTTCACACAGTTTCCCACATAATGATAAGGGCCCCCACAATTGAAACATATCATATCCTTATATCTGGGTCTAGAACTTGCTATATCTCACCAAATACAGCTTGAGACGCAGGAACTTGAGAAGATGACGCTGTAGATGCAGTAGATTTGGAGATCTACGCAGGCACAGGATCCTTACCAGACGGAGCAGAAGCTTGCCCGCGCTGCACAGGGGTTGGGGCACGCTGGGCAGGACCGCATTGAGATGCAGCCCCAGAACTGGATTCCGACTGGCGACGATCTGCCATCTCCACACCAAGTTTAACCACGTCCGCAAACGAGTGAGAACCCAGACCAATTCCTTCACACGGAATGTGAATTTCTCTTGGAGAGCGATTAGAATATCGCAGCATAGCAGGGTGACAATCATACATCGTAAACTCTCCAGTAGCTAAATGATCTTTTCTAACACAAAATATAGTAGGCAGAGATCCGGGGAAGATCGAACTAGGGCTATTGCGGTGGCGGGGAGGGGGAGGGGAGGGAATAGACCATAACTGGCCATAGAGCTCCTCTATATAGTCTAGGTCAGGATCTTGAGAACAGGAAGACGATTTTCTAGAACCCGTTTTGTCCCCCACCACACATCCACGTATGAGTGGTTCATAAACCGTAGGGAAGGATTGGGGATCACCTTTAACTTTATCAAATTTTTTCAAAGCAAAAGCTTCACTATCAGCATTCAGCCGCGTCGTGGCACATGACTGCATCATTGGCATGTCCCTATTATCTTCAGGAATAGCCATCCCACTTTCAGAATTGCAGTTAGCTACATCATCAACCTCCCGAGGGAGAACCCCCAAATTCTTAACATTCTGATCATTATCCAAACTACTAACACCACATATAGCAACACCTAAATCATTCTCCTCCGAAATGGAGGCCAATTCACACCGTATCTTCGGCGAGAATGAAATGCACGCAAAACTCAAGCGAATTAGCAGATAGGATCTCAGGAATCATACCTTGATCTCCAGGACATGGAGGAGGCTCGATGTCGCGCTTGCTCCTCGGGCACGCCTAACTGCGACTAGTAGGAGAAGGATTCCCACCCCGCAAGCCCCGACCATCGCCAGCAGCGATGATTATTGCTGGCGGGGAGGGGGGACGAACCCCCGGCGGTAACACATCCGGTGGAATTCTGGCCAGAGCATCCACCCGTGGCCTTGCAATGTTGAGACGAGGCGGATTGAGCGCGCGGAAGTTGCTCCACCTCGCCGCCTGCGCTGGATCTGGAGAGCTCGCCTCCTGAATGACTCAAAACAAGAGCTCCACATCCAATGCACCGTCGTCGCTGCTGAACCTCGCGTACTCCTCGAAGGTGGCTTGCTGAATGATGAGGTCGAAGAGATCTGACCACTCCGATCGATCCGGGAATCTCTCCCGCACCACCCGCCCCATCTCCCGATACGCCTCCGGTGAACTCGCATCGACTGGGGGAGGCGGAAGCACCAGAGGCTTCACCACTCGCGAAGCCGGTCGAAGACGACGAGGGGCACCACGCCGGCATGAAGCAGGCATCCGCCCCAGTGACGGTGGAAGCAGTGGTCGAGCGTAGGGGAAGCGTGGTAATGGCGATCTGGTGGTAGGTGGATGGAGGAAGGGAGGGGGAAGGGGAAAATCGCCCTCTTGGCTCGGCTCCCGAACCGTCCATCGGTCCACAGCGAAGTCTCAAAACTCGAGTTGCCCTATGTCAAATAAGCGATCTAGGCATTTGGAGGCGAAAGTTACAGCACTGCTGTGTCGGTTTATCACACATAAAAATGGTACGCAATCCTTTTGGCAAAAAAAAAGATATATAGATGTATGGTTCTTGACATAAGCATACTTCATTCATCCATTATGTTATTGTTATGCCATAAACAACTACTACGTGTTCATACTTTTTTTTGATAATCGTATGTGCTCATACTTTTTTTGATAATCATGTGTGTTCATACATTTTTTTAATAAAAATTACATCGAGGTCCATGGACCACCGAACGACCATTGTCGCTACCAGAACAAGCCGTCGACGCGTCGCTCCCATACCGGACCCGACGCGCCGCTCCCATACTGGACCCCGCTTGACCTTGTCGATGACAACCGGGAAGTCTTCGTGCACGTGCCCCTAAGAACCAGCGCCCTAGAGCCACAGTCGTCGCCTTTGAACTCTTGAATCGATCTGAAGAACCTAACACCAAATACCGCCGTTGCGTACGCATGGAGAGTAACCCTAACCTCGCCGCCCCAAGGAGCTGGTAGTAATCTACGCTGGAGCTTCGTCTAATCCGTCCCAACAGACAAACTTGAGGAGGATCAGAGCCTGGAATACTGACTCAAAGAAGGAGCGCTGCCATCCGTCCAAACACCGCCTTTGCAAGGACTAAAACCCTACCTATCTACTAGCGAGAGTCGAGACATCAGGATTCTCTTCCCCGCCACCGGCCGCCCAAACGGCAGGTGGAGGGGAGGCGAATCCATGGGCTTGCCGGTGGAGATCGAGGGAATGAAGGCTTTTCCAGGTAGCCTTGAGAGAGAGGAAAGAAAAGCCTTATGCTTAGTCGTTCAGTAATATATTGAATCTATAATAATAGACTATATTAGTCCCCTTGGAATAAATACAATTACAAATCATCTACATATGTTCATAGTGTAAAGCGACATGTAGAGTTTACTATAGTGAAATTAGGCGCAACATGATCTTTATGATATTGGGTAGGAAGCTTTGGCGTACCTCATCCCTTGCACTGAAAGACAGGGTCTCTCTCATACACTTCGTACGATTTTGTTCTATGGTTTTGCTGTGTTTGCGTAGCATTACCACGGAGCAACACAATGAATGCATTGCACCAAGACCCACAGAGCTCTCATGACGAAACTATCTTTTTAGGGGGTACAATTTAGATCATAGGGTTGAGCAAGCCAAATGTGGTGCCCCTGACCCAAAGAATGCGAAAACTTGGCTAGACTATGCGCATCGCCATTCGCGGCATATACTCTTCAATGGTAAATTTACAATTGAACATAGCTGCTCGCAACGTAATCTCACTAATGATAGAGCCATAACGACCTTGATTACCCTTGTTGATATCACCCACCATCTGCTTTGAGACGGAAGCAATGATGAAGCTATGGAGAAGAAGATCTTCCGCTAGTGAAAGGGTCTGGCTTACGGTCGCCTAAAATGTACTCACATCATGGACGACAACAAGGTAAGAGCTACCAAGGTGGTTGCCACTATTGTCCCGACAGACCGCAGCCAATGATCCTCCCTTGGTCATTCTTGACACAATTGCTCCCACCTGGATTTTCGCAAACCCAGTAGAAGGCGCCTTTGGCCAGACCCTGAGTCTCACTTCCTAGACCATTTGCGGTTGGTCCAGTACTTGTAATCGCTGGCATTTTCTCCTTTAGAACTTGGAGCGCCGTAATGAACCTGCCAATAAAAGTGTGTGTTGGTTGTGGACTTTGAAAGATACCTTCATGAATTTCTTTTCTTTTGGCCAACCGAGTAGCCCATAAAGCTAATGTAAGTTCCGACACAAAACTATCGTCATCAACAAATAGTGTGTTTCCTACAAATAGTGTGTTTCCTGTTGGGGTGGGTCGCTAATCTATTTCCCTCCGCTTCTCTCGGGCTTGACCGAAGCCTGTGAGGCCGGTGATAGGGGTCGCGGCAAGCATTTGGCTCGTGTTGCCCCTGCGCGTGATGGCATGAGACCTCGTATATGGTAGAGCAACTAGTTAACGGGTACGTCTTCGACGGCTCCCGCGAAGGTCACTTTTTGGGCCCTGGGAGCTCACCAAGTGGTGCGCCTAGCCATTGCCACATGTCACGTGCTAGGCGCACAATCAGGATTTTTTTTCGAGCACATGTTTTCAAGTTTTTTGGCTTTTCGACATTTTCTTGATTTTCCCAAGGTTCTGACAAAAAAAATCATTTACTCATGAAAACACAGTTGTACTTCTCCAAAAAGGAAAAGCACATCCTCGCTTCCACAAGCCTGGAAAGGAAAAAGCATAGTTGTGCTTCCCTGAAAAAAGGCACAATTTATGCTTCCACAAGTGCTTCCCAAAAAGAGAAAAGCACAACCGTGCCTATCGAAAAAGGAAAATAAGAAAAATCACAATTATGCTTCCCCAAAAAATGGAAAAACGTAGCATGTCCTTCCACGAAAAAACACATGATGTGATTACGAGAAAAGGAAACGATAGTTGATGCTTCCGTGAAAAAGGGAAAATCACAGTTGGCTTCCCAAAAAAAAATGAAGAAAAAATTTGCAATTGTGCTTCCGAGTTTTTTCCCGGTTCCTTTTTTTTTATATTTGGTCTTTTTTTGTTTCGTTTTTCCTTTTTTGGCTGGGTTTTCATTTATTTTTATTTCCCTTTTTTTGGTTTTTTGGTTGTTTTTGATTTTTTTGTTTTTATTGAAAAATATTCATCAAAACCTATTAACATGGGATCTAGTTTGAAAGATCTCAATGTGAGAAATCCAACAGTCAAATTGGTTTGTGACTTGGACACACGGTTCGAGAGATAAATGATTGTTTAAAAACAATCTACGAAAAAGGTAAAAACTCCCATGTTGCGACAAGTGGCATACATGTAGTGCGATGTATGCCATTTGTCATCAACAGAGAAAGTGGGAGTGACTTGTGCAAGGGATGCTCCTGAATTAGTGATTTCTCCTATATGACGCCTTAAGCGCCTACGGGCAAATGGCGCTCAGGCGCTACATTCGTGGGCCGGCCCACCAATGCAAGTCGGTGGCTTGCTCGTGTTTGTTGACAATCCTCAAGAAGAAAATGGTTTAATTTATTTAACTTTACCAGTTGATCAATGACTAGACATGTTGACCATTGACTCGACCGTTGAATGTTTCAAAAAGAATTCATACCTTTGAAAAGGTTTGTACATTTCAAAAAGTTCATGAGTTTGGGAAAAATCACATATTTAAGAAAAACTTCACGGGCTCGGCGGATTTGATAAAAGTTCACAAGTTTGAGGAAAAAAGTTCATAAATTTGAAAAAACAAAGTTCACGTATTTGAGGGGGGAATATTCACAAAAATGAAAAAAATGTTTGTGAATGTAAAAAATCAAAAAATTGAGAACAATTTGTGAATTTAAAAAAATCATGAATTTGAAAAGTCCACGAATTAGTAAATAAGTTCATGGATTTGAAAAGGTTCAGAAATTTGAAAAAAAGTTCACACATTTGAAAAAAGTTCATGAATGAATAATAAGGAAAATGAACAAGAAAAGAGAAACCCGAACAAAACACTAATAAAAAAACCCAAAGAAAACCCTCGGCCATTAAAACCAGATGGAACCGGTGGGATATGGGACAACTGCCCACTTGACACCTAAAGCGTGTGGGGTGTGTGTGCCCCGTATCAGCAAGCCTCTATTTGCACTATGAAGATTAAACACGAACAAAAAAAGTAAATCAATGGAAAGGAAATAGAAGGAGCAGATCCACGGAAGGAGGTCGGGCGGCTCGCGGGGCACCATCTAGGGTCGTCTCCGCCACCGCCTCTACGCAGGCTCCCCGCCGGCCGACGACCAGGGCGTCGCGCCACCCCGCTTTTCCTCGGCTAGCTCATGCGTTTAGGCGCGACCGCCGTTGGTGATGAGGTGGGTGCGACAAGGAGACGAGGAGGGGCTTGGGGCGGACCAGGAAGGGGGAGGAGGACAGATGCAGGAGGGCATAGCTAGGGTTCGTGGGGGTGGCGGCTGAGACGAGGGAGGACCGGAGGAGGGAGAGGTGCGGGCGGGCGGTTGTAGGGATTGGGGGCCAATGGGCTTTCCAGGAGGCTCAACCAATTAGACCCTCACACCGACGAACCCAGCCAATACATGATGACCCCACCGACGAAGCGGCCCACCGGTCATGCACATGGGAAAGAAATAACGTGGTGAAACGTGCAGTGAATATCCAACGATGGATGAGAGGCGTGGTGGAAATTTTATCTCTCGATCTGACGGCCAGCGAAGGAACCGATCGAGGGAGCCTTCTCCATGCGAGTTGGCTAGCCTCATTGTTGTTTTAAATAAGCACCAAATAGGATTTAGCGGTTCTTTCTGTCCTACAAAGCCCTCTACTTCCCATGTTTGTTTGTGACTGCATCAAAGACCTCTAATTCGCAAGTTTGTATGTGGCTATGTCAGATCGTGGATGAAATTCAGCAAGAGGGCAATCTTTCGGGCAAATCAATGTCTCGCCTTCAGTGAGACGGGACGTAAGCTTGTCTACAGTGAGTCGGTAGCGGGCTGGTCCAATAGCAATGTGATTCAATCACAACAGGGTGAAATTGTTGACCATGCAGTGACGATGGTATGAGCATAGGTACGAGCGCCGGATGCTCGTACAACACACCGTCTTCAGGTCTGTATGGCCTAACATGGCTGGGTTTCTTCGTATGTGATATTCTCTTCGTATGGTAGATTTTTATGATAGAGGTCCGCGAAGCTGTATATCAGTGATGGAGCCGCGTCGAGTTCGGGTGAGGAGGTGATCCGTCATTCTTTTCTTCGGTGGCTGCTGTGGTGGTGCCGGAGGCAGGTGACGGATGTTGGTGTCAAGCTCAGAGATGTTCTGCTATCTTTTCAGTTTTGTCATGTCGGTCCTTACGTGACTTGTACTTTATTCTTTATAATATGAATGAGACACATATTACCATTAAAAAAACTAGAAATAAGTGTTTTCTAATCAATGCTCAAAAATCTCCTGTTCATTTGAGATCTTGGCGAAAACAGACAAAAATGATGTGTGAACGCGATAAAATGCTTAACATCCTAAAATTATGATGAGAAAACAAAGGATAAAAGGTGATGCACAGTGCACTCATCAGGGTCCAATTCGGCTCATGACACAATTCAAAGACAACACCCGGTTCTTCATCGGTTATTTTCGCTCTGACCAAGTTGTCCTCAAGAGTTGGGCGTCGATGATCAAATCCCTCGAGTTTTAGATCACTTGGCAATGCTAGAGCTAACGACGGACTTAGCATCCCAAGAGGAACTAGTTGGTTTGGTAACCAAATGCCTAAGTTCAAACACTCAATTCTAAAGATGAAGATTGAAGAATGTTCCTATACAGGACAACAGTTGCCAAAGAGCCACTCAGATAAGTCCAGGAGGTATTCGAGATCACTCCGGATTTATGATATGCTTCCCAAGAAGCCACAAGCCAAGCTCCCAAATGAGCATATTGGGTTCGGTGTCACTGAGTCTTTATTATGATCTGCCAGTTACTAACCTTTTCAGATACTTTTAGAGTTCATGAAGGCCTCTCCATAGAAGACTCGGTGACGTTTGCAGTCGGTTACCATAAATTCTTCTTCGACCAAGAGGAGTCAGCGCCATCAGTGATACCTTGAAGGACTCAAAGGATGCTAACTTCTTTGAAAATGTTCATGATGATTCAAGACTCTCCAATTTACTAGTTTTACTCTAGTATTTCCTTTAGTATCATTTCTACCGGTCGCGATGTCGGCAATTGAGAAGCATTTTGCGCAAAGAAATATATCAACTCTAATTTGAGCAATAGAATTAGTGATGATTTTTTATACCGTTATGTCATTAGATTTATGTGTACATATCAAAATATGCATGCTCATAAAGAGTTGCTACCAAAATATGTTTGTGATAAAGAATGATTATGTTTGTATTTAATTTGTATACAGATTTTTCTAAAACTTGACGTCACAAGGTTTAGATTCTAGCATCCCACTGACACATCCTCGCACTTGCTCCGGTTATTCTCCCGGTTATCCCATGGATGCATGCGAAGAGAAGAAAACGCCCAAGATACTGTTTTGATTGTGAGCAGAAGCTACCTTACGAATATTTCTGTGATGACCGTTAACTTGGTCTTAGGATGGATCATGGCCAATTTTTTGGCATGTCAATGCTTCGTTGCCCACTCTATTTCATTTCTTGCTAGTTCTGGCTAAAGCGTTGACTAGTAAAATCTTGACCAAAATTTTAGCAAGCGAAATAGTATTTGGCAAGCTAAAACCAAACACAATCGAAGAAATCCACGCTTTGAGATAGGCAATACACGTGGACGTATACACCGCCTGTGAGCAATCGTGGAGCATACGATCAGTAAAGAGACACGGCTACCTCACTCACTTCCGCACACAAACTGAATTCAAAGGATCGCCACACTGCACAAGCGCTCCAATAATCCATGGCCTCCGACCACCGCCTCGGCGCGCTCAAGGCGTTCGACGACACCAAGGCCGGGGTCAAGGGCCTCGTGGACGCGGGAGTCACGGCCGTCCCCGCCATCTTCCACCACGCGCCCGAATCCCTCAACGACGCGCCCCATCACCATGACCACCAGTTCGCCATCCCGGTCATCGACCTCGCCGACCTCGCGACACCGTTCGGCCGAGTCTCGGCGGCCGGCGCGGTGAAGGCGGCCGCGGAGACGGTGGGCTTCTTCCAGGTGGTGAATCACGGTGTGCCGGAGGCGGCACTGTCGGCGATGCTCGCGGCGTTGCGGGGCTTCAACGAGGAGCCGGTGGATGCCAAGGCGCCGTACCACACCCGGGACGACGGCCGGCGGGTGAGGTACCATAGCAACTTCGACCTGTTCCAATCGCCGGCGGCAAACTGGCGTGACACGCTGTACATGGAGATGGCGCCGGAGCCGCTGGCGCCCGAGGAGATCCCTCCGGTGTGCAGGACCATCGCGCCGGAATTCGCGGGGCTGGTGCAGGGGCTGGGGAGCACGCTGCTCGGGCTGCTGTAGGAGGCGCTGGGCCTCCGGCAAGGGCACCTGGAGGAACACACACAGTGCCTAGAGGGGCTGAGCCTCGCCTGCCACTACTACCCGGCGTGCCCGGAGCCGAATCTGACGCTGGGCACCACCAAGCACTCCGACCCCAGCTTCCTCACCGTGCTCCTCCAGGACGCCGTCGGCGGACTTCAAGTTCTCGTTGACGACGAGAAGCAGCAGCCGGCGTGGGTAGACGTGCCGGCAGTGGCGGGGGCGCTGGTGGTGAACATCGGCGACTACCTACAGCTCACGTCCAACGACAGGTTCAAGAGCGTAGAGCACCGTGTGGTGGCCAAGAGCGCGGGGCCGAGGGTGTCGGTGGCCTGCTTCTTCCGGGCGGACGCGTGGACGAGGGTGCTCGAGCCGATCGTTCCCGACGGCGCCGACGCAAGGTACAGGAACACGACGGTGGACGAGATGGACAGGCACTACAGGGCCAAGGGCCTTGACGGCGTCTCCGCACTCCAACACTTCAGGATCTAACCAATCATTCTCACCCAAATGTATTTGTTGTGCTTATGATCCTAATTGATGATCCGGTTTGAACCGTATGCTACGTAGTACATCCTAGGAATGCGAGATGCACTCTGTCTACTCTTCTTTTTTTTTAGAAAAGGAGGAAGACCCCCGGCCTCTGCATCTGGGCGATGCATACAACCACTTTATTAATTATTCTCAAAAGACATTACAAAGAAATACAGCAGTAAGTTGACGCCACCGTTTAGGCAACATCTATAGCTACTCCTGTTCATTTGATGAAGGGATGCTGATAGTCTGGGCCTAATACCAAACAGACCTCACAGCCAAACCTATCATCTAAGACCTGAGTTCTCATCCAAGACGCCTGCCGGGTATGGGTCACCCACCGGTTCGGCGCACTCCTCAACCAGGACGCCTGTCGGGTATGAGGTCGCCGCAGCCACCTGCCACCAATCCATCTTCAGAGATGTACTGCTGCATCTACCTTGCCCGGTCTAGCTGCCGTCGACGCCACCACGACGCCAGACAACGCCATCATCCTGCGCTCGTCCATCAACACACGCTCAGCAGCGAGACCCCGCTGCTCCATGCCGCTGAGACCCGCCATTGTCGACGTGTCAGATGCAACGCCGGTCCTCCTTTGCGAACACCACCTTCTACCACTAGTCCTATCCCCTCCACCCGTAGATCCTCTGCACTCCCAACCGAGCCCCCGTGCCCCTGACGACACCTCCAGGAAGGTCACGACGCAAAAGGCGCTGCTGCCGCCAGATCCGAAAAGGATTGTAGGTTTTCACCCGGCCGGGGATCAGAGTGGGTAGATTGGGCCCTCAGTTGCGCCTTCATGAAGGAAAGCGGCGCCCATGGGCGTCGCCGCCGCCGGGCCGGCTAGACTGGCCAAGGTTTCCCCCGGACCCAAAGTACACCACCAGGGCTCGCCACCATCGGAGCTGCGCAGCCGCAAACCACCGGACGACGCAGCGAGGCGCAGGAGAGCGGGAACCTCGGATCGACGCAACGGAGAACCACGCCATGGCGGACTCCACCGCGACCCGCCACCAGCGTGGCGAGTCGCCGCAGCGTCGCTACAAACGTCTCCAGCTGCCGGACGACGCCGCCTCGCCGATAGGGCCGCGCTCAAGGATCCGCAGGCCACCGATGCGATACTACGGCCCGCAGGCCGACGAGATCGATCCGGGCACCGAGATCCCCGCCGCCACCTTCCCCGGCGTCCGCGCGGGCTTTGCCGGCGGCCGTCTCCGGCGGCGGCGAGGGACGGAAGGGGGATGAGGGGAGGCGGGCGGCGATAGATCGAATCGCCCCCGAGTCGCCAGGGGGCGACACGAGGGCCGCGTGAGGGTTGCAAGTCTTTTGTGGATTTTGCTGGAAATGCAGATCAGATTTACCTGGAATTTGCAGGTAGTAAGAAAACATAGAGTAACACGAACTGGGAATCAACAGAATAGACCTTCTACAAATTGAAGGGCATTACTTGAAGGAGGCGGACGTTTGGTCTATGGGGACATATGTCCCCGGTATCCACAACATGCGGAGAGGCTTTGCGATCAATAGCTAAAGTAGTGAATAAGGAAATCGGGCAGACATCTGGAGAGATAAAGCGCGTCATACACTGCTGCAGGAGTGTTGTACAGTCAAGAGTACAGGCTAGAACATGATCTTGTACAATGTATTGAAGCAATCCATTCTGGGACTAATAAATGCCACTCTTCTGAAACACGTTTGGTCTTGTTCTAAGGTGGCCACTGTCAGAGTCCTGTCTCCTGGAAATATGAACGTTGGTAATATAAACTGAAATTCTAAACTTATGTCAATTTTTTTAAATTTTTTTAATATGCTTCGGCGGCTAAATTATGCTGTTTTTTTATATGAAACGATCTTAGTCTCACGCATGGTATTCTTGGCTTGGTTAAGCACAAGTACGTGAAAACAACGAAGACACGGCGAAAATAAATAATGTAGTAATAATAAATAAGAAAAGAGATGGGTGACACGGTTGGTTTTCTTTTGTTCCACCAAAAAAATCATTAAAGTTATTCCAACAAAATTATTTTGTTATCCCAAAAGTATTTGGATATGTACATATGTATTTTAAAAATAAATACTCAAATATCAAAAAAGTGTTCGTTTAAAACTTTTTTAAAATAAACTTGACCTTTTTTCGTACTCGTATAAATAGTTTCACGAAGGAAAAAAACTCCCGTTGATTTCAGTGCAAAAAAATATCAAGGACAAAAGGTGTGAATACTAACCTGTATATAGTGTTGAATTTGTTTTGTTCCACCAAAAATATCTTGAAATTTATTCCACAAAAAATATTGTTATTCAAAATTTTGTGGTCATATATATTCAAAAGAAGTAGAGATTCAAATATCCAAAAAAAATCATTTAAAGTGTATGCACATCTGATTACAACTGTTACCGCCATTTGCGATTTTACGAGCCGTTCATCCACCCTAATCCGACGATAGAAAAATAGAAGTTACGAGGAGTTACAAAACCAAAATTACGAGAAATTACAAATAACGGTGGGACCGGTTAGTTAATTTGAGGGTAGATTCGTCATTTAGTTTGGAAAATTCCCCATGGCAATGTCATCTCCTGATCTATTCGTCTCATCTCACCAGTCACAACGACGTCGGTCGATGAAGCTCCCAATGATGGCGTATAGGGCCGGCCGGCACATGGATTGGATGTGTCGTGACGTATGGCCTGCAGTACTACCAGCCGCCGGTAGGAGCGACAAGGTCATGGACTGCCACTTCTCGCTTGGATCAGGATCGCCGCGTGGGTATGATCGAAACGACGCACTGAGCTACCTGTCTACGAGTGGGATGTGCAGCAGTGGCGGCGGCGGCTATGCGAGAGGAAACTGATACATTCGTTCATGGGACGTACCGTGAGGAACGGGAACGGACGAGCGACTCAGGTACCATTATACCCTTTTAGAAAAAAATAATCTAAAAAATAATTTCCCCAGATCTAATGGCCAGAAATAATCAGAGATGGAGTTACATGAAATTACGAATCGTAACTCTCCAATCACCGTAAAAGAGCTCCTGATATGGGAACTTTTGTAGTAACTATGAAAAAACTCAAAAAAATCTGAAGCTCTTTTGGAAATAAACTTGATCTTCTTTTATACTTGTATAAAAAGTTTCATGATGGAAAAACTCCCATCGACATCAGAGAAAAAAAATCAAAACAATCTAGTACAAAAAGTGTGAATGTTAACTTCTGTATGGTGTTAATTTTACATTGTTCTACCAAGAATATCATGAAAGTTATTCCACAAAAAAACATTATCTTATTCCAAAAGTTTTTGAATATACGTTGTTTGAAATATAAATATTCAAATATCCGGAAAAAAAATTGTGGTGCGTAAGTTGTAGCGTGATGGCTCCAGATATTTACCGATTTCAATTTTGATGTATTAAAACATGTGTGGTTGTATCCAAAAGGTGATACGGTGTTAGTAAATAACAATTGATGAACAGTAAATCATCTGATACATGTGGCAAGTAATTATGCACCAGAGATGTGATTAAATTACTTCGTTCAGGAGTTTGAAAAAATTATCGCAAGTGTGAAAACAGATGTAGCGTGTACCAGCGAAAAGCACCTGCGTGTCAGCGAGAGTTGGCCGGCTAGTAGCAGGTGTGATCAATGCGCTTGTACGGCCGAGCAGAGCGGTACAGATCTGAGGGCATCTAATACGAACAGAAATGATCCAGAGAAAGAGAAAACACTAATAGACACGTTAGAGACCAGGGCTGAGTGAATGGTGAGATTCAGGGGACAGATGTCCCGTGAACCATTGGGTATTTCCCATTACTTGAACCAATACGACAGCTGGAATTGAAACAGACTTCAGACCAGACAAGCTGCAGGCTGATTCAGCATCTCCCATGACTACAGGAGCGCCGCAGCTATGTAGATACATGATGATCCGGCATACTGAGTTTGAGCATTTACATCCGAGCGCCCCAAACCTGTCAGGACCCCGACTCAATGCCACATCGATCTAGCATGTAACACTTCATATCACTTTGCGGCCTCACGCACGGTATCCCCACGGGTGTCGCCTTACCTTTGCCCGGGACCGTTTGTGCCTTTTGGCACACGTATATGATAGTGTCGCTAGCATCCATATGATAAAGAGTCCGGGCTCACATGGCTAGTCGTAAACCCAAAGTGGCACAAACTTACAGGGACAGGCATCCATGACCCAGTTCAACGTGTCGGTCATCGGAGTGAATCCAGTCAGTAGCATTTGGGCTAGCAGACTCGGTGAACCGGTCAGAAGCGAGCTAACAGACTCGGTATTCATCACGTGACATTTCCCCCAAAGGGACAGACACAGGAACGAAGAAGGATACATGCCGGCCAGCCTATGTGTTTCGGAGCAGTAGCAAGCTACCATGGCTCAGTGGAAGCACTAGGAGACATTTCTCGGTAAGAGATGCAACTAAGGATAAACAACTAGATAGTCAGATCCCACACATACCAAGCATTTCAATAACATACACACAATATGCTCGATATGTGCAAATACAACATGACATCACAACGTGACTCTACAACTCAAGTATTTTATTCAATAGGCTCCGAGGAGCGAGATATTACAAACATGGGTCTCATGACCCAACACTCAGAGCAAACAAGTCAAAGCACAAACGGAAGCTTAACATGTCTGATTACAGACATCTATAAATGAAAAAGGCTGAGAAGCCTGGCTATCTACTAGATCCTGCCGAGGGCACAAGATAGTAGCTGAGGTAACAAGCTAAACATCTAAGTCCACGCAGAACTACTAGTGAGACGTAAGTCTCTCTGCAAAAACATAAAATAGGAAAACGTGAGTACAAATGTACCCAGCAAGACTTACATCAGAACTATCTACATATGCATCATTATCAACAAAGGGATGGTGGGGTTTAAGCTGCAAAGAAGCCGACTTATTTTGACTCGGTGGCTATCCTAAACTACTACCGCAAGTAACTCTTTTGAGGTGGCGCACGAGTCCACATATTCACCATATCAATACACCACTATGGATCCGCTCCCGTCATCCAACGAGAATGCCATCCATAGCACTCACGCTTATCTTGTGTATTTTAGAGTATCCACTTTCACTTGTCTATGAACTGTACAGGCAACCCAAAAGTCCTTTACCGCGGACACGGCTATTCGAATAGATGATGTTAACCCTGCAGGGGTGTACTTCTTCACACACGCTCTTGCCACTTACCGCCATGTACACATCATGTATCTCGGCAACCTTCAAGCGGAAGCCTGGCGAGGGAGTCGGCCACGACCTGACTAACCACACAAGTCTCTCGTCCAGGTTTATCGCCTATTCGGGTTCCATTCGTAAGGAGATCCGGCCGGGGTGTCGCTCACGGCCCCAAATGATGTGAGCAGGGTTCCCAAGCCCACCATCCGGGTGCCACTTGGTACACCGTGCCACTGTGCCTAGTCTGTCCCAAGCCCACCTGTACAGGGTGCCACTTGGTAGACTACTAACACTACCTACAAACACCAGAAACTAGTTGCAACTCCTGGACAGAGATCAAGTTGATTAATAAGTAGAGAGAGCTTGGAGTGCCCGGAGCCCAGTGTGTGGTAGTAACTGTTCATGGATCACAAACACAGAATTTAGTTCCTAAGGACGGCTTCAATGAGACAACCCACCATGTACTCCTACATGGCCTCTCACCGCTACCTTTACCAAATCGTGTTCACACACTTAGCTCACACACAGTAGGACATGTTTACACACCTCCAATTCATCCCCGATGATTCAGACCTGACACAATTCTAAGCAATAGCAGGCATGAAAAACAAGCATGAATGAGTAGGCACATCAGGGCTCAAACAACTCCTACTCATGCTAGTGGGTTTCATCTATTTACTGTGGCAATGACAGGTCATGCAGAGGATAAAGGGGTTCAACTACCGTAGCAAATAATGATTGTATCGTTGTTGTCCTAATGCGATAAAATAGAGCGAGGAGCGAGAGAGTGGGATTGTATCGGAATAAACAAGGGGGTTTTGCTTGCATGGCACTTCTGAAGATAGTATAGCTCTTCATCGGTGTCATCGAACTCATCGCTCGATGCGTCGTCTCTTCGGGAGGAACAATTCTTGGCAAGAGAGGAAACACAATCAATGCAATGCGACATTATGATGCATGATCATGACATGGCAACATGCTGGTGTTTTGAGCTAATGCAACTATCAACAAAGTTAAATGAAGTTGTTTTGAACCCTAAGTTCAAATCCAAACTCCATATGTGAAAGTTTAAATGCCATTATATAATATTTGCTAAACAGCAGCTATAAGTTGTTCTAACATGCATGAAAATGGTACAGATGGATAGATTGGATTTTTCTGATCATTTTTCATATATAATTTATTTCATTTGGAGTTATGGTTGAATTTCTATGAATTTCTGAAGTTAGCATTATTTTCTAAAATTTCCTGAATAAGAATAAATCCAGAAAATAATTAACTGCATCAGCACTACGTCACTGTGACGTCAGCAGGTTAATTGAGACGGTCCAGGTCAACCCTGGCCTGTGGGTCCTGTCTGCCAGTGTCAATTAAACTAACTAAGTTTAGTTAGAGTTAAACTAATAATAACCTAGTTTAGTTAGTGGCACAGGGCCCACACGTCGATGACCCGAGGGTCAAACCGGGTCCACCCGGTCAACGGTCGGCGAAGTCAAACTTCGCCGGCGGCACAGGCGTGGCGGAAGGGCTGGGAAATGAGCCACGAGGCATCATTTTGGCCGCGATGCATTGCGTTGAACGCCTGCAATGCGCGCGCATCAAGTGGTGGCGGCGGTAGGTCTTTGGTGGCGTGTAGCGACGGCGGCGTGAAGGTCGCGATCGCCGGAGTTCGGTGTGCTCGGGAGCGGCGTTATGGCGAACGGCGGGGCGGCCGTGAGTTTCTCGGCACTGGGATGCGCCGAAAGACGTGGGTGTGCTTTCGGACGCGTCGTGGTTGAGTTCTAGCTACGACGGCGCCATGGCCGGCGGCAGAGAGCTCTCGGGCTCGACGGACATGACGACTACAGCGTCCGTGCAGGGAAAAGGAGAGGGGGAATAGGTTCAGGGGCTCACGGGGATCATGCAGGGAAGGTCAGCGGCTCGGGGAAGCACGGACGGCGGCGAATCGACGATGAGGTTACCGGCGGCCGGAGGTTGAAGATGAGCTTGAGGATGACGCTGCAGGGCTTCCGGAGGGGCGTGGCTCAGTGGGGAGGAATAGGCGGTCGAGGCGGAGCTCCTGAGCTCATCGGCAGGGCGAGGGGTGGCCGGTGGCCGCAGGAACGACGAGCGGCGGCGACGGGCTCCGTTCGGGAAGAGAGTAGAGGAGGGGGAAACGCTTGAGAGAGTGAGAGGGCCTGGAGGGGGGTGCGTGGCGACGCCGTGGCGTCGTCTAGGAGCAACAGGGAGGAGCCAGGCAGGCAGGGAGGGAGGAGGTGGCCGGTGCGGGGCGGGCACGCGCCTCCGTCCTTCTGGCGGGGGAGGAAGACGACAGGGGGGAAAGTGGTGGTGGGCTGGGCCGGCTTTGGTGGGCTGCACAGGTAGGTGGCTTGGTAGGTGGCCTAGGTAAGCGTTCTCTCTCTCTTTTCTAAATTGTTTCTGTTTTCTATTTTCTGTAATTGTGTTTGGCTTTAATAAGAATGCCAGGGCATTTCCAAAAATCATGAAACTGCTCAATGTCACTGTTTGGAATATTTCCAACAACAAACATTTCAGTTTGTGATTATTTGAGCATTTAAAATATTATTTAGCAATTAAATGCCCAAATGCAAATAACATATGATTTAATTCAAAAATCCAGAATGGCCTAGAAAAATGTGCACCATTTTTGGGAGAGGTTCTAGACTAATCCAAAAATGATGAACTTTTCTGAAGGGCATTTTGGGTTCATTGAGAATATTTTTATTTGAACCTAGTTGATTTGATCTGGTGCTAGGGTTTGAGCAATCCCCATTTCAACTTTCAAATAAATTAGACATGATGCAACAACCAAGCTAGTCCAAGTGCAAAGCAAGGCTAGGGATGTGACAACTCACCCCCACTAAACAAGAATCTCGCCCCGAGATTCAAGACATGAGGTAAGAGGAAAGGGGGGTCACAAAACTATCACAATCTTCATGATCCATTTGCCCTTCTTGAAGATGTTGACTCATTGCTTCAAATCGATCTTGACGTCTTTGCTTTCGAGATCTTCATTCAACATGATGACAAGAAGAAAGGGAAAACTCTAGAAGGATCGATCTCCTCGAAGATCGAACAACTTAGGATCAACTCATGGATTGAGACATGGAAACATCTCTCAAGCTGAGACATGGAGCATAAAACTAGAGTGATGGTGTAAGACAGATGACGAAGGTTCAGTAGGTAGGCAACAATTCTACACTTAAGAAGGTGGTGAACCGTTGTCGACGTAGCAAGGAGTTGGGTTGCCATGATACCATAACAGGGCACCTTAGGGAAGGTGACTCGTAGAAATATCCCCTTAAGTGGCAAAAAGAATTACCTTTGATTCAGAGATCATTGAAACTCTTTATACCAGCCTAAGGCAATTCTCGAGCGATCATTTGGAGGGGTTCGGTAGAATGGCATACCCAGATTAGAATGGATGATGTGGATTACCTTGTTGAAAACAACACAAGGGATGACTTTAGTAACTGGGGAGAAGCTCAACAGTAGAGAGTGGGTCCACTGTTTGAAAAGTTATAGCATAACCGAGGAAACTAAGAGCAATCCCAGTTAGTGACGATGATAACACCTAGCGCTTGTGTGTGCTCTCAGAAACTTGAGCATCTCCATATTCATCAAGGTTTTACCAACATCCAAGCCGAGGATCCTGGCAACACATCATACTACCATGATGAATAGTGGTGGACGATGCAGATGCAAAGGAAGATAACACTTTCTCAGATTTCACCTTAGCGAGGCCAAGGAAAGAAAATCTTGATGATCGACCGAGAGACATTTAGCACTCCGCTTCTAATGTTCTCCTTGATGTGCTAGCGTAACCCATTCATTGAAATGGTTTGGTATCTAGAACATCAAGTAACAGGTCGGACTTCGGGAGCTCAAAAATCCATAAGGAACAACTACTGGAGTAAATCCTACAAAATCCTTATGGGGATGTGGCCAACTTCCTCAATCAAGATACTACAATAATAGGTCTTCCGGCTGGGTGTGTTGGCCACGACATCCACCTTACCAGTTTACAAAGAGACCAACATTATAGTTCTTGGGAAACGTTCCAACCATCATATCTGCCTGAGATTCAGATTTGATTGGTGTCAGAATATTCCAGACTCATCAAGTCCACAAGGAAAAATGAAAGTTTGCAACACAAATCGACGAGATGACGTTGCGAGATTCTAGGGAAGTGAACTACGATAGCAAGCTCCAAAACATGAGCTAGTTCTGCTACATAAATGTGAGCATGTTGTCCAATACAAGAATGACCACATAGTAGTCTTATAATAAAACACTATCGAGTTCAGGTGGGGAACCATCGTCGAGTATATCAAAGTCCTTGTATAAGCCCCGGGTCTTAAGAAGGAGCTTCTTTCCTTGAACAAATCAATCAGTGGCTTGGTGTGCTAGGGAATACATATGGAGTGGAGGTAATTAATCTACCAAACCATAGAATACATTCGCACATGCATAACTGACTTGGGATGGTACCAGAGGAAACAAAAACAATCCTTCTCGAACTCACAGCGGCAACTTGCACCAAATGCACATGAATTAGAGAAAGTCACTTCTTCCATCCAAGCATAAGCTTCATGAACGGAGCACGAAGGCATTGCTTACAAAGTTTCCAACACTAGATTGATGTTCAACATGGATCATGGGGGAGACAAAATGCTGCTGATGAGCTCAACAACAATTCATCAGAATTTCCATATCACTGGACTTCCACCATCATGTGAACACGGTGATAGCATTGGTCAGACCCAAAGATGTAATGGTGTATGCTCGAGGGATCAACCACAAGTAAGACAACATTACGAACATCGTTGGTTCTGATTTGACTTGATGATAGCCCATACTCAAGTCAAAGTTTTGACAAGATAATAGATCCAACAACTGATCACGAGGATCAATCGATGAAGATATCATGTTTCTTCAACACACACTCAAAAGGATATCCCTTAGAATGAACTAAGTCGGACAAGCTTTTATCTTCCAGCTCTCCAAGTTGTTGTTTGGCTCAACCAACTAGCTCAGGGGTATCCAACACAGATTCTTGGAGAATGGGTGGTTTGGAGAAAAACCAGCATGATCACGAACTCAACATAGCGGTCAGGTGACAACCTGGTAATACTTCCGAGAAGATATTCGGAACATCATGATCCACCGATATGTTACTAAACTCGAGAACGATCTTGCTTTTCTGAGCAAGACAATATGATCAACAGAGCAAGGGTTTGAATAATTCTAACTCATTAATCGAAGAGTGCAGCAGAAATAAAGACTAGGTAGCACAATCATTCTTAGAATGAGGGTTCAATAACCAACACGCTAAGAATGAAATTGTTTTCCATTTAACTACCAAGCAGCAAGGTTGCTAGGAGTATTGATTTCACACATCACGATTCACTTGCCGGCACTCCGGTTGCGACAACACGGAACCGAGAAATGAATAATGATGGCAAGAAGTATCACTATGTCAAGAACCCATAAGAGAAGGTGCAATCCTCATGACAATCCCGACGTAAAGAGGGTAATACCCCAGGGTAGAACAAAATCAAAAGCTAGATTAGCATTTTGATCTGCGGAGTACAACTACTTTGACCCAATCCTAGATATGGATGAGGTACTGGAGTTGTTTATCCTAGTCATCCTGAATAGAATGGCTTGACGGACCACAAGAATAATAAGCATCTATAACATGAATGCACAATTACTCCTGACTATCAATTGATAGACGAAGGTCAGAACACAACCAAAGAAGGACAACTCAAAAGAACATATGATTTACTGAGTTGTGGATGCATGGCTTAGCATGTCGAACAAGTTCAACATATTTCTTCCGGATAACCCATGCAGATAGGTAGAATTGGCAGAGTAACATCATAGAATCAAGAACTTATCAAGAGCACTCTGGTTGTGATATTTTAATCAGCGAGGAACTGCTGCCATAAGTAGTTCATGGTATTTGGAAGAACGATATACCACGAACCTCGAGGCTATCACAAGGTTACTAATATCCTGAAGGAACTAGCAAACACTATCAACATGGAGTAGGTGGAGTGAATCTCGGGTTCAAGACCCAGGAGTAGAATACCTACTACTAAGTTGCATCATGGGATGCTTTCGAGAATGAAGGCCAGAATCATCACAATAGGACACAAGACGTGGCTGGATTACTAGGTGATACTCTAGTTACCTAGGGTCATAATACTAATTCCAACATATATGTCGAGGCAATAGAATACCTCAACTCAGCAATTAGTGTGATTAACCTGGCCCAAAGGAACATAAAAACCAGAGGGAAAGGGTTTGCAAGTGCATCAGATTGTTTAGAAACCTGGGATGACTCGGACAGCATAACGGCTGTAAATGCTCAAAAGGATTGGAGACATGCTACAAAAATGGTGGCATAACCACTCAATCATCATAATATCCAAGTTCTGAGATCAACTGTGAATACACGGAGATAGTAGGAACTGAACTGAGGCTTAAGTCCAACAATCTTATAAGTCTACAGATTAGTAACACGTGATCCTGATAGAAAGAAGAGAAAGCCTAGTTCCTTAACCCTGTAGGAAAGATAAGATGACTCAGATCAGAAGGCATAAGGTATAAGGAGTAAAAAGAGCCTTACGTTCCATCCCACAATCAATTCCCTTATATAACTAAATAATTTCTAGACTCGACTTCGACCAGTTTGGCTTGGTAATCCTACAGGCAGTCAAGCTCTGATACCAAAGCTGTCAGGACCCCGACTCAATGCCACATAGATCTAGCATCTAACACCTCATATCACTTTGCGGCCTCACGCACGGTATCCCCACGGGTGTCTCCTTACCTTTGCCCGGGACCGTTTGCGCCTTTTGGCACACGTATATGATAGTGTCGCTAGCATCCATATGATAAGGAGCCCGGGCTGACATGGCTAGTCGTAAACCCAAAGTGGCACAAACTTACAGGGACATGCATCCATGACCCAGCATCGAACGTGTCGGTCATCAGCGAGTGAATCCAGGCTGTAGCACTGGGCTAGCAGGACTCCGGTGAACCGGGCTGTAGCGGGCTAACAGACTCCGGTATTCATCACGTGACATTTCCCCAAAGGGATGGATACGAGAACGAAGAAGGACACATGCCGCCATCCTATGTGTTCGGCGCAAGAGTAAGCTACCATGGCTCGAAGGAAGCACTAGGAGACATTTCCCGGTAAGAGAGGCTACTAAGGATAAACAACTAGATAGTCAGATCCCACACATACCAAGCATTTCAATAACATACACACAATATGCTCGATATGTGCAAATACAACATGGCATCACAACATGACTCTACAACTCAAGTATTTTATTCAATAGGCTCCGAGGAGCGAGATATTACAAACATGGGTCTCATGACCCAACACTCAGAGCATACAAGTCAAAGCACAAGCGGAAGCTTAACATGTCTGATTACAGACATCTATAAATGAAAAAGGCTGAGAAGCCTGGCTATCTACTAGATCCTGCCGAGGGCACAAGATAGTAGCTGAGGTAACAAGCTAAACATCTAAGTCCACTCAGAACTACTAGTGAGACATAAGTCTCTCTGCAAAAACATAAAATAGGAAAACGTGAGTACAAATGTACCCAGCAAGACTTACATCAGAACTATCTACATATGCATCATTATCAACAAAGGGGATGGTGGGGTTTAACTGCAGCAAGCCAGCTTATTTTGACTCGGTGGCTATCCTAAACTACTACTGCAAGTAACTCTTTTGAGGTGGCGCACACGAGTCCACATATTCACCATATCAATACACCACTATGGATCCGCTCCCGTCATCCAACGAGAATGCCATCCATAGCACTCACGCTTATCTTGTGTATTTTAGAGTATCCACTTTCACTTGTCTATGAACTGTACAGGCAACCCAAAAGTCCTTTACCGCGGACACGGCTATTCGAATAGATGATGTTAACCCTGCAGGGGTGTACTTCTTCACACACGCTCTTGCCACTTACCGCCATGTACACATCATGTATCTCGGCAACCTTCAAGCGGAAGCCTGGCGAGGGAGTCGGCCACGACCTGACTAACCACACAAGTCTCTCGTCGAGGTTTATCGCCTATTCGGGTTCCATTCGTAAGGAGATCCGCCGGGTGTCGCTCACGGCCCCAAATGATGTGAGCAGGTTCCCAAGCCCACCATCCGGTGCCACTTGGTACACCGTGCCCTTGTGCCTAGTCTATCCCAAGCCCACATGCAGGGTGCCACTTGGTAGACTACTAACACTACCTACAAACACCAAAAACTAGTTGCAACTCCCGGACAGAGATCAAGTTGATTAATAAGTCGAGAGCTTGGAGTGCCCGAGCCCAATGTGTGGTAGTAACTGTTCATGGATCACAAACACGAACTCAGAGTTCGAAGGACGGCTTCATTAAGACAACCCACCATGTCCTCCTACATGGCCTCTCACCGCTACCTTTACCAAATCGTGTTCACACACAGTAGGACATGTTTACACACCTCCAATTCATCCCCGATGAATCAGACCTGACACAACTCTAAGCAATAGCAGGCATGACAAACAAGCATGAATGAGTAGGCACATCAGGCTCAAACAACTCCTACTCATGCTAGTGGGTTTCATCTATTTACTGTGGCAATGACAGGTCATGCAGAGGATAAAGGGGTTCAACTACCGCAGCAAGTAACAGTTGTATCATTGTTGTCCTAATGTAGTAAAATAGAGCAGGAGCGAGAGAGTGGGATTGTATCGGAATGAACAAGGAGGTTTTGCTTGCCTGGCACTTCTGAAGATAGTATAGCTCTTCATCGGTGTCATCGAACTCATCGTCGGTACGTCGTCTACTGAGAGGGAACAATTATCGGCAAGAGAGAGGAAACACAATCAATGCAATGCGACATTATGATGCATGATCATGACATGGCAACATGCTGGTGTTTTGAGCTAATGCAACTATCAACAAAGTTAAATGAAGTTGGTTTGAACCCTAAGTTCAAATCCAAACTCCATATGTGAAAGTTTAAATGCCATTATATGATTTGTGCTAAACAGCAGCTATAAGTTGTTCTAACATGCACGGAAATGGTTCAGATGGATAGATTGGATTTTTCTGATCATTTTTCATATATAATTTATTTCATTTGGAGTTACAGTTGAATTTCTATGAATTTCTGAAGTTAGCATTATTTTCTGAAATTTCCTGAATAAGAATAAATCCAGAAAATAATTAACTGCATCAGCACTACGTCACTGTGACATCAGCAGGTCAATTGAGACGGTCCAGGTCAACCCTGGCCTGTGGGTCCCGTCTGTCAGTGTCAATTAAACTAACTAAGTTTAGTTAGAGTTAAACTAATAATAACCTAGTTTAGTTAGTGGCCTGGGGCCCACACGTCCGTGACCCAGAGGGTCAAACTGGGTCCACCCGGGTCAATGGTCTGCGCGGGGTGGGGGGGGGGGGTCAAACTCGCCGGCGACGATAGGCGTGGCGGAAGGGCTGGGAAATGAGCCACAGGGCATCATTTTGGCCGCGGTCTGTTGCGTTCGAACGCACGCAGCGGCGCGCATCAAGTGGTGGCAGCGGTAGGTGCTGGGCTGGCGTGTAGCAACGGCGGCGTGAAGGTCAGCGATCGCCGGAGTTCGGGTGTGCTCGGGAACGGCGTTGTGGCGAACGGCAGGACGAGCTGTGAGTTTCTACGGCACCTGGGGATGCGCCGAGCACGTGGGTGTGCTCGGACGCGTCGTGGCTGAGCTCTAGCTACGACGGCGCCATGGCCGGCGGCAGCGAGCTCTTGGGCTCGACGGACATGACGACTACAGCGTCCGTGCAGGGAAAAGGAGAGGGGGAATAGGTTCAAGGGCTCACGGGGATCATGCAGGGAAGGTCAGCGGCTCGGGGAAGCACGGACGGCGGCGAATCGACGATGAGGTTACCGGCAGCCGGAGGTTGAAGATGAGCTTGAGGACGACGCTGCAGGGCTTCCGAAGGGGCGTGGCTCAGTGGGGAGGAATAGGGGGTCGAGGCAGAGCTCCTGAGCTTATCGGCAGGGCGAGGGGTGGCCGGTGGCCGCAGGAACGACGAGCGGCGGCGACGGGCTCCGTTCGGGAAGAGAGCAGAGGAGGGGGAAAGCGCTTGAGAGAGTGAGAGGGCCTAGAGGGGGGTGCGTGGCGACGCCGTGGCGTCGTCTAGGAGCAACAGGGAGGAGTCAGGCAGGCAGGGAGGGAGGAGGTGGCCGGCGCGGGGCGGGCACGCGCCTCCGTCCTTCTGGCGGGGGAGGAAGACGACAGGTGGGGGGCTGGGCCGGCTTTGGTGGGCTGCACAGGTAGGTGTCCTGGTAAGTGGCCCAGGTAACCGTTCTCTCTCTCTTTTCTAAATTGTTTCTGTTTTCTATTTTTTGTAATTGTGTTTGGCTTTAATAAGAATGCCAGGGCATTTCCGAAAATCATGAAACTGCTCAATGTCACTGTTTGGAATATTTCCAACAACAAACATTTCAGTTTGTGATTATTTGAGCATTTAAAATATTATTTAGCAATTAAATGCCCAAATGCAAATAACATATGATTTAATTCAAAAATCCAGAATGGCCTAGAAAAATGTGCACCATTTTTGGGATAGGTTCTAGACTAATCCAAAAATGATGAACTTTTCTGAAGGGCATTTTGGGTTATTGAGAATATTTTTATTTGAACCTAGTTGATTTGATCTGGTGCTAGGGTTTGAGCAATCCCCATTTCAACTTTCAAATAAATTAGACATGATGCAACAACCAAGCTAGTCCAAGTGCAAAGCAAGGCTAGGGATGTGACAAAACCCGCCTCAAACATCCGTGCCGAAGACCCGGTCATAGAAAAGCGACCCAGACACGCTCCTTAAATGGGACTCAAACGCCCGGACTGACCGACACCCCTCATATTCAGCCCAAATATGGGGCGGATACAGGGGCGCCCGAGCGCGTCCGCCACGTCGGACTGGCAATGGCATCCCACACGAAATCGCTCGGAAACCCGGCAGTCTGACCAACGTCTCCTCCACGCGCGGGGTGAGGGGTGAACACGCGTGATGCCGCTCCGGCTTGCCGCCTGACGGGAAAACCTCCTCTCTCCTGCTCTTCCGCTCTTCCCATGCTCTTCGGCCACGCCATGGTTCGGCAAAAGATAACCATGTATGTTATGCGTGCTCTGGAGCCACGGTACCAGATCGAGTAGGAGATCCGGGCGAGGTACGCTACGCGTGCTGCTCGCATTGCGGTCGGGCTGCCTGTGGACTCGCCGGAGCCGGGGAGGAGGAGGCGAAGGAGGAGGAGGAGGGAGAGGAGCTGCAGCCGACTCCGATGGAGGTGGCGATCCGAGGAGGATGAGGTGGAGCAGCCGGAGCAGGAGCTGGCGTCGGCTCCGGGCTTCGACATGAAGGACGCGGAGGCGGAGTTCGTGGTCGCCCAACCCGCCAACATGGCGGAGCAGCAGGCCATCCTGGAGTCCATCCAGAAGGAGGCCTATGTGGAGGCCAACCGGCAGTTCATCCGGCATGAACGAGCGACGTACGACTCGCTCTTCGACGAGGTCGAAGCGGAGATGGATGCGGAGGCCGACGTGGAGGAGCCACAGGAGCAAGAGTTGTGGCTGCCGCTCATGTACCCGGAGACAGACACGGACTGAGGGAGTCCTGGACTAGGGGGTGTCCGGATAGCCGAACTATCATCTTTGGCCGGACTCCAAGACTATGAAGATACAAGATTGAAGACTTCGTCCCGTGTCCGGATGGGACTTTCCTTGGCGTCGAAGGCAAGCTTGGCGATACAGATATGTAGATCTCCTACCATTGTAACCGACTCTGTGTAACCCTAACCCTCTCCGGTGTCTATATAAACCGGAGGGTTTTGGTCCATAGGACGAACAACAATCATACCATAGGCTAGCTTCTAGGGTTTAGCCTCCTTGATCTCGTGGTAGATCTACTCTTGTACTACCCATATCATCAATATTAATCAAGCAGGAGTAGGGTTTTACCTCCACCGAGAGGGCCCGAACACAGGTAAAAACATCGTGTCCCTTGTCTCCTGTTACCATCCGCCTAGGCGCACAGTTTGGGACCCCCTACCGTGATCCGCCGGTTTGACACCGACATTGGTGCTTTCATTGAGAGTTCCTCTGTGTCATCACCTATAGGCCCGATGGCTCCTTGATCATCAACAACGAGCGGTCCAGGTGAGACTTTTCTCCCGGACAGATCTTTGTATTCGGCGGCTTTGCTGCTGCGGGCAATTCACTTGGCCATCTGGAGCAGATCGAAGCTACGCCCGCCATCGGTCAGATTTGGAAGTTTGAACTATCTGGTGACATCTGCGGAGACTTGATCTTGACGGATTCGAGCCACAGCCGAGCGCGCCGCACTGTCACGATGGGCATGATCTAGCTCTGCCGCCGGACAGTGCCTTGGAGGCCGCACAAGTGTCCGCTCCGACCCTTAGCTCGGAGCCGACTGCGCCGATCGAGGACGGGTGGCTGGACACCGCCTCGGAGGCTGTTACCTCTACGGTGATAGAGCCGAATACCAATCCCGTCCTTCGTGAAGCTCGTGACTCTGAGGTGCCGGACTCCTCTTTGGACTCCAAACCTTCCGCGCCCCTGCCAATCGAATCCGATTGGGTGCCGATCATGGAGTTCACTGCCGCGGACATCTTTCAGCACTCGCCTTTTGGCGACATCCTGAATTCACTAAAGTCTCTCTCTTTATTAGGAGAGCCCTGGCTGGACTATGGTCAGGTAGGTTGGGATGCGGACGACGAAGAAATTCAACGCCCACCCACCACCCACTTTGTAGCCACTATCGATGACTTAACCGATATGCTAGACTTCGACTCCGAAGACATCGACGTTATGGACAACGATGCTGGAGACGACCAAGAACCAGTGCCTACAGGGCACTGGAAGGACACCTCAACTCATGATGTATATATGGTGGATACACCTAAAGGAAGATAATTCCCTCGAAAAACAGTCAAAACGGCGACGTAAGCGCCGCTCAAAGTCCCGCCTCGACAACGACAACACCCATACAGACCCAGCCATAGAGCAGGGCGAACCGGTGGATGACGAACATGCCCCCGAGCAACCATCCGAACAGGATAAATTGGATAAACAATCTGTCCCCGGCGAAAACAAAAGTCCGGACGATCTCACGCCGGACACATCGTTGGTGCAGAAGAACCTCCACAAAAGGCTCGTCGGCACTGCATGAAGTCTGAAGAAGCAGAAGTGGAAGCTCAAAACAGCGGAAGACGTACTCAGAATGAGATGGAGCAAAGTACTCAAGACCACAGACAAATACGGCGATAGTCGCCAAACAAAGAGCTACCCGAAGCGCAACCTACTGCCCGAATTCGACGAGGAGGCCATAGAGCCCCCACAATCAAAAAACAAAGAATCCGCCCGGTCGGATAGACGACCACATGACAAACAAAGAGCGGCAAGCGGCGCCGCACATAAGCCGGCACGCGATCCACATAAGGATCCTCACAAAAAGGATGGCCCGGTCAGGTCTATCTATGGGCCAAGAAAGCAAGCTCTAGAAAGCAATACAACACGTCAAGTATTCGAACATCACGGCACACCCAAATACAGCCGCGCACACCCCTATGTTTCACCGATGAGGTCTTTGGATCATGAATTTCGGCGGATTCAAGCCCGTAAACATAGAGGCATCGACGGAACAACAGACCACAGGAGTGCGGATTGAGGATTACATCCTGCACATACATATGGCTAGAGGAGATGACCTCCACGCCATAAAATACTTACCCCTCAAGCTCAAAGGGCCAGCCCGGCATTGGCTCAAAAGCCTCCCAGAAAATACCATTGGAAGTTGGGAAGAGCTCGAGGATGCGTTTCGGGCAAATTTTCAGGGGACTTATGTCCGCCCTCCAGATGCAGACGATTTAAGTCACATAACTCAACAGCCCGGAGAGTCAGCCCGCAAATTCTGGAACAGGTTCCTCACCAAAAAGAACCAAATAGTCGATTGTCCGGACCCTGAAGCCTTAGCCGCCTTCAAACATAATGTTCAAGACGAATGGCTCGCCAGACACCTCAGCCAGGATAAGCCAAGAACAATGGCCGCACTAACAAGCCTCATGACCTGCTTTTGCGCGGGAGAGGATAGCTGGCTGGCAAGATGCAGCACCAGCGACCCAAGTACATCCGAGGTCCGGGATGGAAATGGGAAACCACAACGCAACAAGGACCAGCGCCGGACTAAGGGAAATGGTCCAAAGAGCACGGTAGTCAATGCCGGATTCAAAAGCTCTCGGCAGAACAACAAAAAACTACCTCTCAAGGACAACAGCGACAAGCTATCCAACCTAAACAAAATCTTGGACAAGATATGCCAAATCCACAGTACCTCCGGGAAGCCTGCAAACCACACCCACAGAGATTGTTGGGTCTTCAAACAGTCTGGCCGACTTAATGCCGAACACAAGGGGCTCGACACACCAAGTGAGGACGATGACGAACCCCACAAGCAGAGCACCGGAAAACAAAGGAATTTCCCACAAGAGGTCAAAACAGTAAACTCACTTCAAGTGACAACAGGAAAAAATAGAGCGGCGCCCATTAAAGTACGCGCCGCATGGTCCACCCCAGCGGAGTCCCCACACTGGATGTCAAAACCAATCACTTTTGACGATCAGGATTACTCCGGAAGTATCAGGAACGCAGGATGGACTGCTTTGATATTAGATCCTATAATCAAGGGACTACAATTTACACAAGTCCTAATGGACGGCGGCAGTGATCTAAACCTGCTATATCAGGACACAATCCGCAGAATGGGGATAGACCTAACCAAAATGCGCCATAGCAACACTTCCTTTAAAGGAGTGATGCCAGGCCCATATGCCCATTGTACGGGCTCTCTACCACTAGAAGTTGTGTTCGGCTCATCCGACAACTTCCGTCGCGAAAAGTTAGTCTTCCACATCGCCCTATTTAAAAGTAGCTATCAAGCACTATTGGGACGCGAAGCTTTCGCCCGCTTTAACGCAATACCGCATTATGCATCTCTTACACTTAAAATGCCCGGTCCACGCGGCATCATCTCATTAAAGGGAAACTTCGAGTGTTCCTTGAATACGGAAGAAAGTGAGACTACCTTGACAGCCACACACTAATCCGGCTTTGCTGATCAAAGCACCTAAACAGGTCATTCAGATCCCGGACAAGGTTAGGCGAGTCCGGCATAAATAAACAAGGGGCTTACTAGCCGCGTACCCCCTTACAAGGGGCTGCAAGCATGTACAATAAGAGACAATAAAGCTCAATTTCATTCATTTTTTGAATTTACTCTGTTTATATATTTTTCGCACGATCCTTTTTTACAACTAAGTTCTTCTCTTTTATAGATGAACACCGTGCTACACCGTCCGAGATCGGCTGCGCGGAGACACAGCGTGAGGCGTGCGATAGGGACCCGTTGCAAGGATTATTTTCAGATTAAGACCATGCGTAAACCTTTCTCACTGTCTCTTGTTGACGCACATCCCCCGGTTTCTTACTATAACCGAGGAGGAGGCTGGCGTTTTGGCATCGGCCGCGTCAGAAATTTTTGCGCGTACCTGGACATTAGGGGCTTAGGCCATTGTTCTGCCCGTTTTCATAAGACCGAATACCTTAGGGAGTGTTCGGCGTCTCGAGTTAGGCCTTATATGCATCAGCTCCGAATCATGTCTTTGGTCAAATGTTGGGTTTGCCTGGCTCCTGTATTTTGCTGCCTTACGTTCCGCTCTATCGGCTAACGTGGCACCAGGAGAACTACTGCGATTGTGCCCCGGTTCATCCAGGTGAGCACCTCAGTAGAGAAAGCCGAAAACTGATTGTCATGATATAGCGAGAGACTGGTCAACCACTCGATCGACCACCGGAATGTTTAGAATTCCTCCGCTTTAACGAAGGACCGTTTCCCGGTCAGGCACATACGCGCCCCGAATTCGGAGAGCGCGGTGCCCCTAGGGGCTATATAGTAGCCCCACCATCGAACTCCTATGGCTAAGTGAAAGTGATAAAGCATTATAGTCCGGTTGCCTAGTTTGCTACGCTATCACCTCCTTCACAGGACCAAGACGTTGGATTAAGTGTGAAAACACGCTTTTTTGCAAACACCCCCGCACTATGTGCGTGGGGGCTGAAGCCAAAGACTGCCATCTTTCAGGTTATATACACATATACATTAACGGCCGCACAGGAGGTATTTCAATACTTGAACGCACAATTATAAAAAGCCCTTATATTATATTTGAAACATGGTTTCACAAATCATACATGTCATTTGAACATAACATTTTTGAAACCTGCGTCTCTATTAAGCAGCGCCTGCAGACTTCCTCAAAATAGTGCTCGGCAGGTACTCGGCTTCCGTCCGAATCCTGGGATGCAACGTCGGTGGCCTTCATCTCTGCCCAGTATGTTTTGACATGGGCAAGGGCCATCCGTGCACCCTCTATGCATGCCGACCGTTTCATCGCATCGATATGCGGCACCGCATCAAGGAACTGCTGCACCAAGCCAAAATAACTCTTCGGCTCGGGCCTTTTCGGCCACAAATGAGTCACGACATCCCTCATGGCAAGTCCAGACAACCTATTCAGCTCAGCCCATTCGGCTAAACGATCGGTTAATGGAAGTGGACGCCCTGGACTACGAAACTGCGACCAAAAAAGCTCTTCCATTCCGTGATCCTTTTGGCCTCGGAAGTGTGCGACAGCGTCTGCGGCTTTTCGCCGCCAAATCCGAGATAAGCATCCTCCACACCCCACAACCGCCCAACCGAGCATACCGGATCCGTGAACTTTCTCCGCGGCGAAAGGGCTTTCCGGCCACGATATCCCTGGCAGCGTAGCTCCTCCTTTATAGCTCTCATCACGGGCGGGCATCCTTAGCCGGCGGTGGCCTTCTTGAGGTCCTCTTGCTCCGCTCGGCGTTCTTTTTCAAGAAACTCGCAGCGGTCGGTAGCATTCTTCAGCTTCACGGCCATCTCGGCCATTTCCTCCCTGCTTCGGCAGTAAGCAGCCTGTTCGGCTTTTAGCCCTTCGGCCGCCTTCGAGGCAGCTGCATTACTTTTTCTGGCTTGCTCCTTGGCTCGGGCGAGCTCCGCCCGAAGGTCCTCCATAGCAGTGGCACCATCTGCATTAAGCATACATGTTGTAAGGCACGGGCGTCAGGCTCCCTTACCAGGTGTCCGCGGAGAAGCCACATACCTTGTGACTCGTCAAGTCGCTTATTGACCAGCGTGATGTCCGCATCCGCAACGTCAAGTTGTCGCTTTAGTTCGCCAAATCCGTCAGTCCGGCTGGCCACCGAACGCTCCGCCACCTATATTGGAAGGGCAACATTTTACAACTGAGAGTATGATCCTCGGCATGATGTCACCTTTGACAACGTACCGAGTCTCAGGGGCTACTATCTATACAGGGCGCATTCAATATGCAAAACTGTCAGAAGGTATATCATTTTTGCGTACCTCAAACCCCGTCAGTAAACTTCTGACGGCTTCATGCAATCCGCTCTCAGCAGTTGAAATCCTTTCAATCACCATGCCCATTAACGTACGGTGATCTTCTGAGATAGACGCTCGCCCGAGCAGATCCTTCAGCTCCTTCTACCGTACACCAGTTGGTGCCGAACCTTCCGGCCCCGCCGGACTCGGGGAAACCCTCCGCGACGACACCTCGGTCGTCGTCCGCCCGCCGACAAGGCGGCAGATGGAGGCGTTTCGCTCTCCATCATCTCCGGACAAAGATCCCCCGAAGATGAGCTCTGCTGAGAAGGGCTGAGATCCGAACTACAAGGTAAAAACTTCGTTTATCTTCAGAAATAAAAACAGGGATGTCCCTTATTACAAAACTCCCCTTTCTACTTACGGCTTGCTAGAGGGCTGATTTCCTTGGGGAAATAGTGCGGCAGGGGCTTCTCCCGGCGCAGGACCCTCTGGTGAAGATTTCTTCCCCCGCTTTGAAGCCTTGGCCTCTGGATCTTCAGAAGCGGTCCTCTTCTCCCCCTGGAGGGAGGGATTCTCGATCACCCCTTTTCTTGAGAGCCTCCTTAGCGGAGGCAGTAGGTTTTCTATTCCCCCCTTCGCCCTCTTCCAAAGGCGCAGCCTCCAGCATCTTGGTTAACACAAGATCCGGCGTGGTCTCAGGGAGGGGGGCCGGACACCTTATTAGTTTTGCTTTTGCTATCCATTCCTGCTCAAGGGACAGCTCTTTAAAGGGCATGTTTATGATAAATGTACGGATAGCGTGTCCGGGCACAGGACTACTTACTTGAGTATCCGGGCGATTGCAGCTCAGACCTGCGTCCTCGGTCAAGTCCGGACACATCTCTTGTGATCCGAAGAACAGTTTATACATCTCCACGGGCGTCACACCCATGAAGTGTTGGAGAGCTTGCGGTCCCTCCGGATTGAAATCCCACAGGCGGAGGGGGCGACGTTTGCAGGGTAGAAGGCGCCGAATTAGCATAACCTGCGCCACTGCAACCAGATTGATCTCCCTCTCTTGGAGGTCTCGAATAAGGCCCTGCAACAGAGGTACGTCCTTGGACGGCCCCCAGTCAAGCCCTTTGTTGACCCATGACGCCAGCCATTGTGGAGGGCCCGAACAAAAGGCAGGTGGCGCCACCCATCTGGTGCCCCTGGGAGCGGTGATGTAGAACCACTCCTGTTGCCACAAACCAAGCTCCTCCTGAAAAGAGCCCTCGGGCCAGGGAGCGTTAGCACTCTTGCTTATGACAGCCCCTCCGCACTCTGCCTGCTGCCCCTCGATCATCTTCGGCTCCACATTGAAGGTCTTGAGCCACAATCCGAAGTGAGGGGTAGTGCGGAGGAAGGTTTCGCATACAACAATGAACGATGAGATGTGGAGGATGGACTCCGGATCCAAGTCGTGGACTCCAGCCCATAATAAAACATGAGCCCCCTCACGAAGGGGTCCATCGGGAAGCCTAAACCCCGACGGAAGTGAGACACGAACACCACGCTTTCACCGGGCTCGGGGGTAGGAATAACTTGCTCTTGGGCAGGCAGCCTATGCGAAATTTTGCCGGTTAGATACTTGGCGTCTCTCAGCTTTAGCATGTCTTCTTCCGTGACGGAAGAAGGCATCCACCGGCCTTGCAGGTTGGAGCCGGACATTGTCGAAGGTCCGAAGCGCCTGAATCTGGAGCCTTGGGGTTGGAACTCGAGGCGAGGGGCGGATTCGTTTGAGATTGAAAGGAAGGAGCAGGCCTTGATCTCGTTATAAAGAGGTTGAATACCAAGAGCCCTCCCCGTGACCGTTTGGGACTCGCCTTCAATAGAGGGGGCGTGCCAACGGGCGCAGTTGGGTTACCCACGCCCGTATTAATGAGAATACCGGAATAAGGGGACACGATCTCTGCTTTGACAAGATGTGCCAAGGAAACCGCTTTGCTAAACGCGCTGAGGTGGAACAATAAAAACGATTCGAATAATGGCTTGGCCGTGGTGTGACGTCATGCCACGAAATATGTCAGCAGATTGAACTTGTGTAAATATTATTCTCTCTATGGTGGTATGTGGAACTTATTTTGCAGAGCCGGACACTATCCTCATGTTCAAAATCTTCTATGAATTATTCGGAGGAGGAACCCGCCTTGCAATGCCGAAGACAATATGCGTGCCGGACTCGTCGTCATTGAAGCCTGGTTTAGGGGCTACTGAGGGAGTCTGTACTAGGGGGTGTCCGGATAGCCGAACTATCATCTTTGGCCGGACTCCAAGACTATGAAGATACAAGATTGAAGACTCCATCCCGTGTCTGGATGGGACTTTCCTTGGCGTGGAAGGCAAGCTTGGCGATACGGATATGTAGATCTCCTACCATTGTAACCGACTCTGTGTAACCCTAGCCCTCTCCGGTGTCTATATAAACCGGAGGGTTTTAGTCCGTAGGACGAACAACAATCATACCATAGGCTAGCTTCTAGGGTTTAGCCTCCTTGATCTCGTGGTAGATCTACTCTTGTACTACCCATATCATCAATATTAATCAAGCAGGAGTAGGGTTTTACCTCCACCGAGAGGGCCCGAACCTGGGTAAAAACATCTTGTCCCTTGTCTCCTGTTACCATCCGCCTAGACGCACAGTTCGGGACCCCCTACCTGAGATCCGCCGGTTTTGACACCGACACGGACATAGTGGACATCTCCGATGAGGATTAGGGTAGTATAGGTTATTTGATCTACGTCGTACATGAATTTATCGTTTGCATGCTTTTGTATGGATTTAAGGTTTCTAGTATAAGGTGTCCGAATGCAAAAGAGTAAATTTAAGATGTGACCAGTCAGTGTCCCCAGGCGTGGTCGGACGTGTCTGTGGATGTTTGAGGGGTCCGATTTACTGTCCACTAGTAAATGCTCTTAGGATGTGTTTGGTTGCCCACAAAAGTTCAACCAGGCCCGTTGTATGCAGTATCTTTTCGGTGTTGGGCTGCTTGGTTATATGCAAACACTGTTGGGCCTGCACAACATGGTTCTTAAAGCATCGTTTTGGTTGTATTGCTAGAAACGCTCAAATCTGTCACACCTTCTCGCCCGTAGCGCCGCCAGCCGTCGCACCTTCCACCCGCAGCGCAGCCAGGGCTGTGGCTGCCGCAGACGTCGGAGCCGCCGGAAGAAGCACCCATGGCATGGCCACCGCGCTCGTGCGCCGCTCGCAAAAGCTCCCATGGCCATGGCCTCATTCGTCTCTCGAGCTCGCGTGCGTGGCGGTGGCGGCTGCATGCTGCCGCACATCCACGGCCGGAGAGGAGCTCGTGCACGCATCCGCAGCCGGAGAGGAGCTTTAGTGCGTGATACGTCTCCAACGTATCTATAATTTTTTATTGTTCTATGCCATTATATTATCTGTTTGGATGTTTTATATTAATATGATATTTTATATTATTTTTGGGAATAACATTTTAACCTAGAGCCCAGTGCCAGTTTCTGTTTTTTCCTTTTTTTGAGCTTCATAGAAAAGGAATACCAAACGGAGTCCAAATGGAATAAAACCTTCGCGATGGTTTTTCTTGGACCAGAAGATACCCAGGAGACTTGGCGATCAAGTTAGAAGGGCCACGACGCGGCCACAAGGGGGGAGGCGCGCTTCCTGCCTTGTGGGCCCCGCGTGACTCCACCGACCAACTTCTTTGTCCTATATATTCACAAATATCCCCAAACCACCAGAAGCATCCACGGAAACACTTTTCCACCACCACAACCTTTTGTTCCCGTGAGATCCCATCTATGGGCCTTTTCCGGCACCCTGCCGGAGGGGGATTCGATCATGGAGGGCTTCTACATCAACTCTATTGCCCTCCCGATGAAGCGTGAGTAGTTTACCTCAGACCTACGGGTCCATAGCTAGTAGCTAGATGACTTCTTCTCTCTCTCTTTGATTCTCAATACCATGTTCTCCTCGATGTTCCTGGAGATCTATCCGATGTAATCTACTTTTGCGGTGTGTTTGTCGAGATCCGATGAATTGTGGATGTATGATCGGCTTATCTATGAATATTATTTGAATCTTCTCTGAATTCTTATATGCATGATTTGATATCTTTGTAATTCTCTTTCAACTATCGGTTTAGTTTGGCCAACTAGATTGTTTTTTCTTGCAATGAGAGAAGTGCTTAGCTTTGGGTTCAATCCTGCGGTGTCCTTTCCCAGTGACAGTAGGGGCAACAATGCACGTATTGCATTGTTGCCATTGAGGATAAAAAGATGGGGTTTACATCATATTGCTTGAATGTATTCCTCTATATAATGTCATCTTATTTAATGCATTACTATGTTCTTCATGAACTTTATACTCTAGATGCACAGGAGTCGACCGATGTGTGGAGTAATAGTAGAAGATGCAGGTAGGAGTCAGTCTAGTTGACACAGACATGATGCCTATATTTCATAATCATTGCCTTAGATATCGTCATAACTTTGCGCTTTTCTATCAATTGCTCAATAGTAATTTGTTCACCCACCGTATTATTTGCTATCTTGAGAGAAGCCTCTAGTGAAACCTATGGCCCCTGGGTCGATTTTCCATCATATAAGTTTCCGATTTACTATTTTGCAATCTTTTACTTTCTGATCTATAAACTAAAAATACCAAAAAAAATTACTTTACCTTTTGTTCAGTTTCATCTATCTCTATTAGATCTCACTTTTGCAAGTGACCCTGAAGGGATTGACAACCCCTTTATCGCGTTGGTTGCAAGTTGTTTGATTGTTTGTGTAGGTATTGGTGATTTGTGCGTTGTCTCCTACTGGATTGATACCTTGGTTCTCTAACTGAGGGAAATACTTATCTCTACTTTGCTGCATCACCCTTTCCTCTTCAAGGGAAAAACCAACGCAAGCTCAAGAAGTAGCAGGAAGAATTTCTAGCCCCGTTGCCGAGGAGATCTATGCCAAGTTAAGACATACTAAGTACCCATCATAAAACTCTCCTCTCTTGCAATACATTATTCGCCATTTGCCTCTCATTTTCCTCTTCCCCACTTCTAAAACAATTTCCAAAAAGATTTGCCTTTTTATTCGCCCTTCTTCCGTTCGTCTTTTCGTTTGCCTTTATGTCTTACTTGGTTTGTTTGCTCGTTCGCTTGGTATAATTGTGTGTTTATTGAAAATCAACGACCAAAAGGTTTATGGATCCTCATCCACCTGCTAATCTTTTTAAAAGACCCAATTACGATGAACCAATTGCTAGTGAATTGAGTGCACTAGATTATCTCTATGAGGTTTTGCTTGAAATTCATGAATCTGAAAAGTGCAATGAAGTGTTGAAACAAGAAAATTTTAAAGTGATTCATGATAGTGCCTTGGACGAAAAGCATGAATGCAATGATGTTATTATAAATTCCATTAATGTTAATTGTGTTAATGATATGCAAAACCCTAAGCTTGGGGATGCTAATTTTGCTATGTCTACTACTTGTTGCATTGATCATGATTGGGGTGATTCTTCTTATGATCTTGAAAATTTATTTAAGCCCCATGATGAATATGAGATTGATAATAATGCTTGCATTAATATTGAAAGTGAGTTCGGAAGAGTGTTAACTTTAGATCCCACATATTTTGAGAATCTTCAATCTTACAATTTTTTTTGATAAAAGTGGGTTTGGAGAGGTCATGACTTTAGTCAATGTTAATCCCACTATTTTGGAAGAGTGTCAACTTCGCATGCATGTGGATCGTGTTGAGAATATGTTTTGTGATAGCTATATTGTTGAATTTTCTTATGATCCTACATGTAATTATTAGAGAGAGGAAAATATGGTTGTAGAAATTTTCATGTTACTAAATTACCTCTCTTCATGTCGATATTGTATATGTTTTATTCTTCTTCCTTGCACATGCTAGTTTGTGCTTGTCGTGATAATTTGTTTGTTTATAAAATTCCTATGCATAGGAAGTATGTTAGACTTAGATGTGTTTGTCACATGTTTTATGATGCTCTCTTTGTGCTTCAAATCTTGTCTTTCATGTGAGCATCATCAAAATTATCAATGCCTAGCTAAAAGGCTTTAAAGAAAAGCGCTTGTTGGGATGCAACCAAATTTTATTTTTTATTTTTTTATTTTTTGCTCCTGTTTTGCTTTGAATAATTCATCTAGCCTCTGTTAGATGTGGTTTTGTGTTTTAATTAGTGTTTGGGCCAAGACCTTTGGGATGGCTTACGGTGATAGTTGTTTTGATCTTGCTGAAAAACAGAAACTTTTGCGCCCAGGAAAATAATTTTCATAATTCACAAAAGCGTGCTTTGATCTAATTGTTTTTGCAAAAGATTGGTACACAAATCGCCCAGGCTGTACAAATTTTTCTGAATTTTTTGAGTCACAAAAGTATTCGAAGTTTCCAGATTGCTACAGACTGTTCTATTTTTGACAGATTCTGTTTCCTATGTGTTGTTTGCTTATTTTGATGAATCTATGGGTAGTATCGGGGGGTATGAACCATGGAAACTTGGAATGCAGTTGATATTACACCAATATAAATAAAGAATGAGTTCACAACAGTACCAAAAGTGGTGGTTTATTTTCTTATACTAACGGAGCTTATGAGATTTTCTGTTGAGTTTTGTGTTGTGAAGTTTTCAAGTTTTGGGTAAGGATTTGATGGACTATGGAATAAGGAGTGGCATGGTAATTGTTGAACTCTCATGCTTCACTTATATTATTTTGAGAGTCTTTTTAAACAGCATGGTAATTTTCTTTGGTTATAAATTTAGTCCTAATATGATAGGCATCCAAGAGGGATATAACAAAAACCTTCATATAAAGTGCATTGAATACTATGAGAAGTTTGATTCCTTATGATTGTTTTGAGATATAAAGATGGTGATATTAGAGTCATGCTAGTGAGTAATTGTGAATTGAATAAATACTTGTGTTGAGGTTTTTGATTCCCGTAGCATGCACGTATGGTGAACCGTTATGTAACGAAGTTGGAGCATGAGGTATTTATTGATTGTCTTCCTTATGAGTGGCAGCCGGGGACGAGCGATGGTCTTTTCCTACAAATCTATCCCCCTAGGAGCATGCATGTAGTACTTTGTTTCGATGACTAATAGATTTTTGCAATAAGTATGTGAGTTCTTTATGACTAATGTTGAGTCCATGGATTATACGCACTCTCACCCTTCCACCATTGCTACCCTCTCTAGTACCGTGCAACTTTCACCGGTACGATACACCCACCATATATCTTCCTCAAAACAGCCACCATACCTACCTATTATGGCATTTTCATAGCCATTCCGAGATATATTGCCAGGCAACTTTCCATCGTTCCATTTATTATGACACACTTCATCATTGTCATATTGCTTTGCATGATCATGTAGTTGACATCGTATTTGTGGCAAAGCCACCTTTCATAACATACATGTCACTCTTGAGTCATTGCACATCCCGGTACACCATCGGAGGCATTCATATAGAGTCATATTTTTGTTCTAAGTATCGAGATTGTAATTCTTGAGTTATAAGTAAATAGAAGTGTGATGATCATAATTATTAGAACATTGTCCCATGTGAGGAAATAAAAAAAGATTGTCCAAGAAGCCAAAAAAAGTGTGAGAAAAAGAGAGAAGGGACAATGTTACTATCCTTTTTCCACACTTGTGCTTCAAAGTAGCACCATGATCTTCATGATAGAGGGTCTCCTATTTTGTCACTTTCATATGCTAGTGGGAATTTTTCATTATAGAACTTGGTTTGTATATTCCAATGATGGGCTTCCTCAAATCGCCCTAGGTCTTCATGAGCATCCAAATTGGATGCACATCCACTTAGTTTTATTTTTTTGAGCTTTCATAAACTTATAGCTCTAGTGCATCCGTTGCATGGCAATCCCTACTCACTCACATTGGTATCTATTGATGGGCATCTCCATAGCCCGTTGATACGCCTAGTTGATGTGAGACTATCACCCTATTTTTGTCTTCTCCACAACCACCATATTCTATTCCACCTATAGTGCTATGTCCATGGCTCACGCTCATGTATTGCATGAAAGTTGAAAAGGTTTGAGAACACCAAAAGTATGAAACAATTGCTTGGCTTGTCATCAGGGTTGTGCTTGATTTGAATATTTTGTGTGATGAAGATGGAGCATAGCCAGACTATATGACTTTGTAGGGATAACTTTCTTTGGCCATGCTATTTTGAGAAGACATAATTGCCTTGTTAGTATGCTTGAAATATTATTGTTTTTATGTCGATATTAAACTTTTGTTTTGAATCTTATGGATCTGTACATTCATGCCACAATAAAGAAAAATTACATGGATAAATATGTTAGGTAGCACTCCACATCAAAAATTTTGTTTTTATCATTTACCTACTCGAGGACGAGCAGGAATTAAGCTTGGGGATGCTTGATACCTCTCCAACGTATCCATAATTTTTGATTGTTGCACGCTATTATATTATCTGTTTTGGATATTTTATATGCATTAATATGCTATTTTATATTATTTTTGGGACTAACCTATTAACCTAGAGGCCAGTGCCAGTTTCTGTTTTTTCCTTGTTTTTAAGCTTCACACAAAAGGAATACCAAACGGAATAAAACCTTCGCGATGATTTTTCTTGGACCAGAAGACACCCAGGAGACTTGGAGATCAAGTCGGAAGAGCCATGAGGCGGCCACAAGGGGGGAGGGTGTGCCCCCTGCCTTGAGGGCCCCCCCCGTGAATCCACCGACCTACTTCTTTGTCCTATATATTCACATATCCCCAAACCACCAAAAGCATCCACGAAAACACTTCTCCACCGCCACAACCTTCTGTTCCCGTGAGATCCCATCTAGGGTCCTTTTTCGGCATCCTGCCGGAGGGGGATTCGATCACGGAGGGCTTCTACATAACTCTATTGCCCTTCTGACGAAGCGTGAGTAGTTTACCTCAGACCTACGGGTCCATAGCTAGTAGCTAGATCGCTTCTTCTCTCTCTTTGATTCTCAATACCATTTTCTCCTCGATGTTCTTGGAGATCTATCCAATGTAATCTTCTTTTGTGGTGTGTTTGTCAAGATCCAATGAACTGTGGATTTATGATCAGCTTATCTATGAATATTACTTGAATCTTCTCCGAATTCTTATATGCATGATCTAATATCTTTGTAATTCTCTTCGAACTATCGGTTTAGTTTGGCCAACTAGATTGGTTTTTCTTGCAATGGGAGAAGTGCTTAGCTTTGGGTCAATCTTGCGGTGTCCTTTCCCAGTGACAGTAGGGGCAGCAAGGCACATATTGCATTGTTGCCATCAAGGATAAAAAGATGGGGTTTACATCATATTGCTTGAGTTTATTCCTCTACATCGTGTCATCTTACTTAATGCGTTACTCAGTTCTTCATGAACTTAATACTCTAGATGCAGGCAGGTGTCAGTCGATGTGTGGAGTAATAGTAGTAGATGCAGGCAGGAGCCGGTCTACTTCACATGTACGTGATGCCTATATTTCATAATCATTACCTTAGATATCGTCATAACTCTGCACTTATCTATCAATCGCTCATCATCAATTTGTTCACCCATCGTATTATTTGCTATCTTGAGAGAAGCCTCTAGTAAAATCTATGGCCCCTGGGTCTATTTTCCATCATATAAGTTTCCGATTTACTATTTTGCAATCTTTTACTTTCTGATCTATAAACCAAAATTACCAAAAATATTTACTTTACCTTTTGTTCAGTTTCATCTATCTCTATCAGATCTCACTTTTGCAAGTGACCCTGAAGGGATTGACAACCCCTTTATCGCATTGGTGCAAGTTGTTTGATTGTTTGTGCAGGTATTGGTGATTTGTGCGTTGTCTCCTACTGGATTGATACCTTGGTTCTCTAACTGAGGGAAATACTTATCTCTAATTTGCTACATCACCCTTTACTCTTCAAGGGAAAATTCAATGCAAGCTCAAGAAGTAGCAGTGTGCATCAGTTGCTGCGCTTCATTTGTGAGCCAATGCGTGCTAGCTACATAGCTAGCTAGCTACTAGCACCGCCGTCGGCCTAGGTGCGTGCGTGCTTGCTAGCTACTCCTTCCATCCGAAAAAGCTTTGTCCCTGAGGGACAAACTTTTTCAGATGGAGGGAGTACTAGCTGGCAGTAGCAGTCTGCGTGCTTCATGCTTGCTAGCTACTAGCTAGCAGCCGCAGACCCAGCCGTTGCATGCACTAGCCACCAGCGAGCCACCGCGCTCACCTGCACAACCGCCACTACAGCCGGACGTTCGTGAGCTCATGCCCTATTCTCCCCACCGAGGCTGCAGCCACGCTCGCCCGCTAGCGCCATGTCCGCCCGTCTTGGCTGGGGCAGCAGCCCTTCGCCCATGCGACCGCCCCTGCCCCGATACATCTCCAACATATCTATAATTTTTGTTTGTTCCATGTTGTTATATTATCAATATTGGATGTTTATATTCATTTTATAGAAACTTTATATACTTTTTTGTACTACCCTATTGACATAGTGCCCAGTGCCAGTTGCTTTTTTTGCTTGTTTTTTACTTCGCAGAATATCAGTACCAAATGAAGTCCAAATGCCACGAAACTTTCTGGTGATTTTTTCGGGACGGAAGACAACTTGGGAGCCAAGGAAGTGTGTGAGGGGAGACCCTTGGGGCCCACAAAGCACCAGGGCATGTCGGAGGCCCCTGGCGCGCCCTGGTGGGTAGTGGAGCCCATGAGCCCCCTCTCCACCGCCTACAGCTCTATAAATAGTCTAAAGTTTCAAATACTCTAGGGGAGCAAAGAGATAAGAGTTTCCACCGCTGTAAGTTCCAGAACCACGAGATCCAATCTAGGGGCCTTTTCCGGCACCTTGCAGGAGGGCTCAACGATCATGGTGGGGCTCTTCATCAACACCCTTGCCTCTCCAATGAGGCGTGACTAGTTTACCACAAACCTACGGGTCTGTAGGTAGTAGCTAGATGGCTTCTTCTTTCTTTTTTGATTTTCAGTACAATGTTCTCCTCGATGTTCTTGGAGATCTATTTGATGTAACTCTTTTTTGCGGTGTGTTTGTTGGGATCCGATGGATTGCGAGTTTATGATCAGATCTATCCATGAATATTATTTGAGTCTTTGTTGAACTCTCTTATGCATGATTATTATAGACTCGTATTTCTTCTCCGAAACTTTGGTTTGGTTTGGCCAACTAGATTGATTTTTCTTGCAATGGGAAGATGTGCTTTGTGATGTGTTCGATCTTGCGGTGTCCTCACTAGTGACAGAAGGGGTAGCGGGGCACACATGTATCATTCCTAGTAAGGATAAAAAGATGGGGTCTATTCCTACATGAATAGATCTTGTCTACATCATGTCATCGTTCTTATTGCATTACTCAGTTTCTCCATGAACTTAATACACTAGATGCATGTTGGATAGCGGTCGATGTGTTGAGTAATAGTAGTAGATGCAGGCAGGAGTCGGTCTACTAATCTTGGACGTGATGCCTACATACATGATCATTGCCTTGGATATCATCATAATTATTTTCTCTTCTATCAATTGCCCAACAGTAATTTGTTTACCCACCGTATGCTATTTCTTGAGAGAAGCCTCTAGTGAAATCTACGGCCCCGGGTCCATTTCCTATCATATTGTTTTCGAATCTATTAATCCAAAATCCAAAAATACCTTCCTGCACTTTTTTCTTCATTTATTTTATTTTTTGTTTTTGCAAGATCTATTTATCCAATCTCATACAATTTAATCTATCTCAATACTGAGGAGGGATTGACAACCCCTCTTATGCGTTGGGCTGTAAGTTTTTGTTATTTGTGTGAAGGTACTGTTTACATAGTCTGGTGGATCCTCGTACTGGATTGATACCTTGGTTTCATAACTAAGGGAAACACTTACTGTTACTGTGATGCATCACACTTTACACTTGAAGGGAAAAACCAACAAGATCACAATTAGCAGGAAGCAAGTTTCTGGCGCCGTTGCCTGGGAGGATCAAGTCCAGATTTATCAGGTACACAATCACAAATATCATCTCCTTGTAATTTACTTTATTTGCCATTTTCCTCTCGTTTTCATCTTCCCCACTTCTAAAACGTTTTTACAAAAAACCACAAAAATATTTGCCTTCTTTTCGTTTGCCTTTTCTTTGTCACATTTCTTGTTTGTTTGCAATCTTGTTTGCTTAGTCACATGTCTCAAGAAAATACCAAGTTGTGTGATTTTTCCAATACTAAAAATAATGATTTTATTACTACTCCGATTGCTCCTCCTGCCGCTAGTGCGGAGTCTTAAGATATTAATGCCGCTTTGTTGAATCTTGTTATGAAAGAACAATTTTCTAGTACTTCTAGTGAGAATGTCGCATCCCATCTAAACACTTTTCTAGAATTGTGTGATATGCAAAAGAAAAATAGGTGGACAATGATATCGTGAAGTTGAAACTATTTCCTTTCTCTTTGAGGGATCATGCAAAAATATGGTTTTCATCTTTGCCTCGCAATAGTATCGATTCTTGGGATAAGTGCAAGGATGCTTTCATTACTAAGTATTTTCCGCCCGCAAAAATTATTTCCCTTAGAAATCAAATTATGAACTTTAAGCAACTTAAGCATGAACATGTTGCACAATCTTGGAAAAGAATGAAATTAACGCTAAGTAATTGTCCTACTCATGATTTAAATTTATCGATGATTATACAAAAAATGTATGTGGGGTTGAATTTTGTTTCTAGAAATCTTTTAGATTCTTCCATGGGAGGTACTTTTGGAAATTACTTTGGGTCAAGATACTAAATTGCTTGATAATATTATGGCAAATTACTCACAATGGCATGCCGAAAGAGCACCTACTAGTAAAAAAAGTCAATTCGGTTGAAGAAATTAGCACTTTGAGTTAAAAAGTTGATGCACTTATGAAATTGGTTGCTAATAAAAATGCTCATATTGATCTTAATGATGTGCCTTTTCTACCTGGTTGAGAAAAATAATGACTCCATAGATGTGAATTTTGTCTCACAGAACAGTTTTAATAACAATACTTATAGAGGTAATTTTAATCCTAGGCCTTTTCCTGGAAGTTCATCTAATAATTATAGCAATTCCTATGGTAATTCTTCTTATAATAATAATAATAGGATGCCCTCTGATCTTGAGAATAATATTAAAGAATTTATCAATGCGTAATTTTTTTAATACTACGATAGAAAAAAAACTGAGTAAGATTGATGATACGTCTAGAAGCATTGGTAGAATTTCTCATAATGTAAAAATCTCAAGATTAAAACTTCTCCACCCGAGGTTGATGAATCAATTAAAGCTTTATATATTTGTATGGATGAAATTAAGAAAAGAACCGCTATGCTTAGATCTAAAAGAGAATTTCTAGAAAGAGCTTTTTCGACCGATTGCTTTCACCATAATGATGAAGATATTAAGACGATTGGTGTTTCTTATATTGATTCTTTGTTTAGTAATATTAATGTTAATGATAAGAGGACTAGAGAAGAGTCAACTTTAGCTAGAAGGCGTCCTCATAATTCAGAGGGTGAAAATCTTGTTTAAAAATTGACAAAAGTGGGTTTGGAGAGGTCAAAACTTTAACTAGTGATGTGTCCACTCTTTTGGATTACAAAGACTTTAATTTTGATAGTTACTCTTTGATTGAGTGCATTTGTTTGTTACAATCCATGATAAATTCACCCAATGCATATGAACAAAATAAAGCCTTTACTAAACATATTGTGGATGCCATGATAAAAGCCTTAGAAGAAAAATGGAGTTAGAGATTTCAATTCCTAGGAAATTATATGATGAATGGGAACCTACCACTAAAGTGAAGATTAAAAATTATGAGTGCAATGCTTTGTGTGATTTGGGTGCTACTGTTTCCACAATTCTGAAATCTCTATGTGGTGTGCTTGGTTTTACCAATATTGAAGAATGCTCCTTTAATTTGCACTTGGCGGATTCTACTATTAAAAAGCCTTTGGTAAGAATTAATGATGTCCTTATTCTTGCAAATATGAATTATGTGCCCATAGACTTTATTGTGCTTGATATTAATTGCAATCCGTCTTGTCCTATAATACTTGGTAGACCATTTTTGCAAACTATAGGTGCCGTAATTGATATGAAAGAAGGGAATACTAAATTTCAGTTTCCTCTAAAGAAGGGTATGGAACACTTCCCTCTGTGATTGTGCCTAGATTGGATCTCGTGGTTCTGGAACTTGCGGCGGCTGGAATTGTTTTTCGTCGACTCCCCTAAAGTTTTTGGAATATTTGGATATTTATAAGGCGAAGAGGCGGTGCGGGAGGTCACCGAGGTGGGCACAACCCACCAGGGCACACCCGGGTGTGTGCTCCCCTCGGGCCTCCCCTCTGGTACTTCTTTGGCCCATCTTGTGTCTTCTGGTCCAAAAATTCTCCAAAAAGTTTCGTTGCGTTTGGACTCCTTTTGGTAATGATATTCTGCCAAGTAAATAACAAGCAAAAAACAACAAACGGCACTGGGCACTGTGTCAATAGGTTAGTCCCAAAAAATGATATAAAGTTACTATAAAATGATTGTAAAACATCCAGGAATTATAATATAACAACATGGAACAATAAAAAATTATAGATACATTGGATACGTATCATAAGTGCAGTATGTTGAGGAGCAACACTTTGTTCTTCCGGTCGAGGTGAAGATACCCCGACAAGCCCCTCAAAGGATTATTTTCCATAGTGACAAGTGACAGCAAATTTCGGCCCGTATTATAAAATTTTCCTTACCAAATTGCACTCACCAAAGGCGCTTCACTCCCCGGCAATGGCGCCAGGAAAGAGTTTTGATGACCCAGAAGTATAGGGGATCTATCGTAGTCCTTTCGATAAGTAAGAGTGTCGAACCCAACGAGGAGCAGAAGGAAATGACAAGCTATTTTCAGCAAGGTATTTTCTGCAGGCACTAAAATTATCGGTAACAGATAGTTTTGTGATAGGATAATTCGTAACAGGTAACAAGTGACAAGTGTTACAAAGGTGCAACAAGGTGGCCCAATCCTTTTTATAGCAAAGGATAAGCCTGGACGAACTCTTGTACAAAGCAAAGCGCTCCCGAGGACACATGGGAATTGTTGTCAAGTTAGTTTTCATCATGCTCATATGCTTCACGCTCGCTACTTTGCTAATTTCATATGTGGGTGGACCAACGCTTGGTGTTGTACTTACTTGGACAAGCCTCCCACTTATGATTAACCCTTCTCGCAAGCATCCGCAACTACGAAAGAAGAATTAAGATAATTCTAACCATTGCATGAAACATGTGGATCCAAATCAGCCCCTTACGAAGCAACACATACACTAGGGTTTAAGCTTCTATCACTCTAGCAACACATCATCTACTTATTACTTCTGAATGCCTTCCCCTAGGTCCAAATCATAGTGAAGTGTCATGTAGTCGACGTTCACATAACACCACTAGAGGAAAGACAACATACATCTCATCAAAATATCAAACGAATACCAAATTCACATGATTACTTATAATAATACTTCTCCCATGTCCTCAGGAACAAATGTAACTACTCACAAAGCATGTTCATGTTCGAGATCAGAGGGGTAATAAATGTCATTAAGGATCTGAACATATGATCTTCCACCAAGTAAACCAACTAGCATCAACTACAAAGAGTAATCAACACTACTAGCAACCCACAGGTACCAATTTGAGGTTCTGAGACAAAGATTGAATACAAAGATGAACTAGGGTTTGAGAGGAGATGGTGCTGGTGGAGATGTTGATGAAGATTGACCCTCCCATGATAAGAGGATTGTTGGTGGTGACAATGGATTTGATTTCACCCTCCCGGAGAGAAGTTTCCCCGGCAGAATCGCTCTACCGAAGCTCTAGATTGCTTCTGCCCAGGTTCCACCTTGATACGGCGGTGCTTCATCCCGAAAGCTTCCTTATGATTTTTCCTAGGTTAAAACCCTCCATATAGCAGAAGATGGGCACCATACGATGGTCAGGAGGGCCCACAAGCCCTGGGGGCACGCCTTGGGGGGTAGGGCGTGCCCACCAGGCTTGTGGCCACCTGGTGGGTCCCCTTCTGTAGTTTCTTTGCCCAATATCTTTTATATATTCCAAAACAATTCTCCGTAAAGTTTCAGGACATTTGGAGTTGTGCAGAATAGGTATCTCAGATTTGCTCCTTTCCGGTCTAGAATTCCAGCTGTCGGCATTCTCCCTCTTCATGTAAATCTTGTAAAATAAGAGAGAAAAGGCATAAGTATTGTATCATAATGTGAAATAACAGTCCATAAGGCAATAAATATGAACATAAAAACATGATGCAAAATGGACATATCACTGCTCTGGTGGAGGAGGAAGAGGGAACTGGTCCTCTGCCTTGCTTCGTATGTGTGTGTGGATTCTACTGATCTCAATTGAGCTGAACCGCTAGCACGGGGGGCACCGAGGGGGTCTTATAGGATGCCCCCCCGGGGTTATAATGGTAAAGTTACATGGGCACGGGCCCCTGGTGTCATCCTCTTGGAGCCGGCAGTGCGGGCCGCCAGGCCTGCCGGGTTCGTCGGGTGTGGGTCACGTCGCTTCCACTGGGTGCGAGCCATACCGAGACCCCTGGGAGGGTACGGTCAGCTGCTCGGCAATGTGGCACGCCCTGCCAGGCGTCATGGGGCGGCCAGCGCCGCCCCACTACAGGGCTGCACCTCCGGGACAATGCCCGCCCCGGGCGGGGGCGTGGGGTGCACTATTGCCACGCCCGCCGGGGCCGACGTAAAGGAGGGCACACTGTAGCCATGTCTGCTTGTCGTTGGGAGTTGTCCCCTGGTGGCCAGCTGGCTGGGTGCTACCTCTTGAGCATGCATTGGTTTTCCCTTGAAGAGAAAATGGTGATGCAGCAAAGTAGCGTAAGTATTTCTCTCAGTTTTTGAGAACCAAGGTATCAATCCAGTAGGAGGTTACATGCAAGTCGCCTTGTACCTACACAAACAAATAAGAACCTTGCAACCAACAAGATAAAGGGCTTATCAATCCCTTGACGGCCACTTGCAAAAGTGAGATTTGATGGAGATAATAAGATAAATATTTTTGGTATTTTTGTTGTATAGATTGAAAAGTAAAGATTGCAAAATAGTAAACGAGATGCAATGTAAATAAAAGAAATATAATATGATGGAAAAGAGACCCGGGGGCCATAGGTTTCACTAGTGGCTTCTCTCAAGATAGCATATCTTACGGTGGGCAAACAAATTACTGCCGAGCAATTGATAGAAAAGCGCATAGCTATGAGAATATCTAGGCATGATCATGTATATAGGCATCATGTCCGTGACAAGTAGATCGAAATGATTCTGCATCTACTACTATTACTCCACACATCGACCGCTATCCAGCATGCATCTAAAGTATTAAGTTCATAAGAACAAAGTAACGCATTAAGCAAGATAAAATGATGTAGAGGGATAAAATCAAGCAATATGATATAAACCCCATCTTTTTATCCTCGATGGCAACAATACAATACGTGCCTTGCTACCCCTGTTGTCACTGGAAAAGGACACCGCAAGATTGAACCGAAAGCTAAGCACTTCTCCCATTGCAAGAAATATCAATCTATTAGACCAAACCAAACTAATAATTCGAAGAGACTTGCAAAGATACCAAATCATACATATAAGAATTCAGAGAAGAATCAAATATTGTTCATAGATAATCTTGATCATAAACCCACAATTCATCGAATCTCGACAAACACACCGCAAAAAGTATTACATCGAATAGTTCTCCAAGAAGATCGAGGAGAACTTTGTATTGAGAATCAAAGAGAAAAAATAAGCCATCTAGCTAATAACTATGGACCCGAAGGTCTGTGGTAAACTGCTCACACATCATCGGAGAGGCTATGGCGTTGATGTAGAAGCCCTCCATGATCGATTCCCCCTCCGGCGGAGCGCCGGAAAAGACCCCAAGATGGGATCTCACGGGTACAGAAGGTTGCGGCAGTGGAAATAGGGTTTCGTGGTGCTCTTGGTTGTTTTCGGGGTATATGAGTATATATAGGCGAAAGAAGTAGGTCAGTGGAGCCACGAGGGGCTCACGAGGGTGGGGGCGCGTCTACCCCCTGGGCGTGCCCTCCTACCTCGTGGCCGCCTTATTGCTTCCTTGACGTCCACTCCAAGTCTCCTAGATTGTGTTTGTTCCAAAAATGATTCTCCCGAAGGTTTCATTCCATTTGGACTCCGTTTGATATTCCTTTTTTGTGAAACACTGAAATAGGCAAAAAAAGAGCAATTTGCACTGGGCCTCCGGTTAATAGGTTAGTCCAAAAATAATATAAAAATGCATAATAAATCCCATTAAAAATCCAAAACAGATAATATAATAGCATGGAACAATCAAAATTATAGATCGTTGGAGACGTATCAAGCATCCCCAAGCTTAATTCCTGCTCGTCCTCGAGTAGGTAAATGATAAAAACAGAACTTTTGATATGGAATGCTACCTAACAAAATTTTCAATGTAATTCTCTTTATTGTGGCATGAATGTTCAGATCCAAAAGATTCAAGATAAAAGTTTAATATTGACATAAAAATAGTAATACTTCAAGCATGCTAACCAAGCAGTTTATGTATTATCAAAATAACATAGCCAAAGAAAGCTTATCCCTACAAAATCATATAGTTTGGCCATGCTTCATTTTCGTCACATAAAATGCTCCCATCATGCACAAACCTGGTTTCAGCCAAGTAATTGGTTCATACTTTTTAATGCGCTGCAGCCTTTTCAATCCTCACGCAATACATGAGCGTAAGCCATGGACATAGCACTATGGGTGGAGTAGAGTATGATGATAGGGATTATGTAAGAAAACAAAAAGGAGAAAGTCTCACATTGACATGGCTAATCAATGGGCTATGGAGATGCCCATCAATTGGTGTCAATACGAGGAGTAGGGATTGCCATGCAACGGATGCACTAGAGCTATAAATGTATGAAAGCTCATCAAAAAGAAACTAAATGGGTGTGCATCCAACTTTCCTGCTCACGAAGACCTAGGGCATTTTGAGGAAGCCCATCATTCAATTATACAAGCCAAGTTCTATAATGAAAAATTTCCACTAGAATATGAAAGTGACAAAATAAGAAACTCTCTATCATGAAGATCATGGTGCTATTTTGAAGCACAATTGTGGAAAAAGGATAGTAACATTGTCCCTTCTCTCTCTTTCTCTCATTTTTTTGGGCTTCTTTGGCCTCCTTTTTTCTCTTTTTATTTTTATTTTTTTCTCTTTTTTTTATTTCCTCCGGAGTCTCATCCCGACTTGTGGGGGAATCATAGTCTCCATCATCCTTTCCTCACATGGGACAATGCTCTAATAATGGAAATCATCACACTTCTATTTATTTACAACTCAAGAATTACAACTCAATACTTAGGACAAAATATGACTCTATGTGAATGCCTCCGGCGGTATACTGGAATATGCAATAAATCAAGAGCGACATGTATGAAAGAATTATAAAGGAGGCTTTGCCACAAATACGATGTCAACTACATGATCATGCAAAGCAATATGACAATGATGGAGCATGTCATAATAAACGGAACGGTGGAAAGTTGCATGGCAATATATCTCGGAATGGCTATGTAAATGCCATAATAGGTAGGTATGGTGGCTGTTTTGAGGAAGATATAAGGAGGTTTATGTATGATAGAGCGTATCGTATCGCGGGGTTTGGATGCACCGGCGAAGTTTGCACCAACTCTCAAGGTGAGAAAGGGCAATGCATGGTACCATAGACGCTAGCAAATTGCTGAAGGGTAAGACTGCATATAATCCATGGACTCACATTAGTCATAAACAACTCATATATTGCAAAAGTTTATTATACCTCAAAGAAAATTACTACTACGCATGCTCCTAGGTGAAGGGTTGGTAGGAGTTAACCATCGCGCGATCCCGACCTCCACTCATAAAGAAGGCGATCAAAGAACACCCCATGCTTCAAATTTGTCACACAACGTTCACCATACGTGCATGCTATGGGACTTGCCAACTTTAACACAAGTATTTCTCAATTTCATAATTACCCAACTAGCATGACTCTAACATTACCACCTTTATATCTCAAAACAATTATCAAGTATCAAATTTATCATAGTATTTAATGCACTCCATATGAAAGTTTTTATTTTACCCAACTTGGATGCCCATCATATTATGACTAATTTTATAACCAAAGAAAATTACCATGATGTTCTAAAAGACTCTCAAAATAATATAAGTTAAGCATGAGAGATCAATAATTTATACAAAATAAAACCACCACCGTGCTCTAAAAAGGTATAAGTGAAGCACTAGAGCAAAATTATCTAGCTCAAAAGATATAAGTGAAGCACATAGAGTAATTCCGATTCATGTGTGTCTCTCCAAAAGGTGTGTACAGCAAGGATGATTGTGATAAACTAAAAATCAAAGACTCAAATCATACAAGACGCTCCAAGCAAAACACATATCATGTGGTGAACAAAAATATAGCCTCAAGTAAAGTTACCGATAGACGAAGATGAAAGAGGGGGCCTTCCGGGGCATCCCCAAGCTTAGGCTTTTCGTTGTGTTTGAATTTTACCTTGGGGTGCCTTGGGTATCCCCAAGCTTAGGCTCTTGCCACTCCTTATTCCAAAATCCATCAAATCTTTACCCAAAACTTGAAAACTTCACAACACAAAACTCAACAGAAAATCTCATGAGCTCTGTTAGTGCAAGAAAACAAACCACCACTTTAAGGTACTGTAATGAACTCATTCTTTGTTTATATTGGTGTTAAACCTACTGTATTACAACTTCTCTATGGTTCATACCCCCGATACTAGCCATAGATTCATCAAAATAAGCAAACAACACATGAAAAACAGAATCTGTCAAAAACAGAACAGTCTGTAGAAATATGTAACTCTCGAATACTTATGGAACCCCAAAAATTCTAAAAAATTAGGAAGTTCTAGGTAATTTGTTTATTAATCTTATTCAAATAGAATCAACTAAAAATAACGTTCCTGTGATTTATGAAAACTAATCTCGTGTGCGCAAAAGTTTCTCTTTTTCAGCAAGATCAAATTAACTATCACCGTAGGTTATCCTAAAGGTTTTACTTGGCACAAACACTAATTAAAACAGAAAACCACATCTAACCAGAGGCTAGATGAATTATTTATTACTAAACAGGAACAAAAAGTAAAGAACAAAAATAAAACTGGGTTTCCTCCCAACAAGCGCTATCGTTTAACGCCCCTAGCGAGGCATAAAAACAAGAATAGATCTACCATCTTTGGTATTCAATTCATAAGTGGCTCTCATAATAGATTCATAAGGTAATTTAATTTTCTTCCTAGGAAAGTGCTCCATGCCTTTCCTTAATGGAAATTGGAATCTAATATTTCCTTCTTTCATATCAATAATTGCACCAATCCTTCTAAGGAAAGGTCTACCAAGAATAATAGGACATGAAGGATTACAATCTATATCAAGGACAATGAAATCTACGGGCACATAATTCCTATTTGCAACAATAAGAACATCATTAATCCTTCCCATAGGTTTCTTAATGGTGGAATCCGCAAGATGCAAATTAAAGAACAATCATCAAATTCATAGAAACCTAGCATATCACACAAAGTTTTAGGAATCGTGGAAACACTAGCACCCAAATCACAAAAATCATAGCATTCATGATTTTTAATCTTAATTTTAATAGTAGGTTCAAACTCGTCATAAAGTTTTCTAAGGATAGAAACTTCTAATTCAAGTTTTTCTTCATAAGATTGCATTAAAGCATCAACGATATGTTTGGTAAAAGCTTTATTTTGACTATAAGCATGAGGAGAATTTAGCACGGATTGCAACAAGGAAATACAATCTATCAAAGAGCAATTATCATAATTAAATTCCTTGAAATCCAAAATAGTGGGTTCATTGCTATGTAAAGTTTTGACCTCTTCAATCCCACTTTTACCAATTTTTGCATCAAGATCTAAAAACTCCGAATCATTCGGACGCCTTTTAGCTAAAGTTGACTCATCTCTAGTCCCATCTTTATCAAGATCCATATTGGAAAACAAAGATTTAATAGGAGACACATCAATCACTTTCAGATCTTCATCCTTATTATCATGAAAACTAGAAGAACACGCTTTCACAAATCAATCCTTTTTAGCATGCATCATAGCGGTTCTTTCTTTGCACTCATCAATGGAAATCCTCATGGCTTTGAGAGACTCATTGATATCATGCTTAGGTGGAATAGATCTAAGTTTCAAAGAATCAACTTCAAGAGAAATTCTATCCACGTTCCTAGCCAACACATCAATCTTAGGCAGTTTTTCTTCAAGCAAAGCATTGAAATTCTTTTGCAAAATCATAAACTCTTTAACACTAGTCTCAAAATCAGAGGGCAACTTATTGAAATTTCCATAAGAATTGTTGTAGGAATTACCATAATTATTATAACAATTACTAGGGAACGGCCTACAATTAAAGTTTCCTCTATATGCGTTGTTACCAAAATTGTTCCTACCAAAAAAATTCACATCCATAGATTCATTATTATTCTCAATCAAAGTGGATAAGGGCATGTCATTAGCATCATAAGAAACACTCTTATTAGCAAACAATTTCATAAGTTCATCCATCTTTCCACTCAAAACATTAATCTCTTCAATTGCATGAACCTTTTTACTAGTAGATCTTTCGATGTGCCATTGAGAATAATTAACCATAATATTAGCTAGGAGTTTAGTAGCTTCTCCTAAAGTGATTTCCATAAAAGTGCCTCCCGCGGCCGAATCTAAAAGATTTCTAGAAGCAAAATTCAATCCGGCATAAAAAATTTGTATAATCATCTATAAATTCAAACCATGTGTCGGGCAATTACGTATCATTAGTTTCATCCTCTCCCAAGCTTGTGCAACATGCTCATGATCAAGTTGCTTAAAGTTCATAATATCATTTATAAGAGAGATGATCTTAGTGGGAGGAAAATACTTAGAGATAAAAGCATCTCTGCACTTATTCCATGAACCAATACTGTTTTTAGGCAAAGAAGAGAACCAAGTTTTAGCACGATCTCTAAGCGAAAACGGAAATAACTTCAATTTAACAATATCATTATCCACATCTCTCTTCTTTTGCATATCACACAAATCAACAAAGTTGTTTGGATGTGTAGCGGCATCTTCACTAAGAAGGCCAGAGAATTGATCTTTCATGAGAAGATTCAATAAAGCAGCATTAATTTTGCAAGATTCAGCATCGGTAATAGGAGCAATCGGAGTGCTAAGAAAATCATTGTTGTTGGTATTGGAAAAATTGCACAATTTAGAATTGTATTGAGCCATAGAGACAAACAATCCAACACACAAGCACACAAGAAGCAAGCAAAAAGAGACAAACAGAAAAAGGGCAGATAAAATGGCAAGGGTGAAGTGGGGGAGAGGAAAACGAGAGGTAAATGGCAAATAATGTAATGCGAGGGATAAGAGTTTGTGATGGGTACTTGGTATGTCTTGACTTGTGCGTAGATCTTTCCGACAACGATGCCAGAAATTGGCGAGTTGTCGAGAGATAAAATCTTGACTTGACTTGGCGTAAGCCTCCCGGCAACGCCGCCAGAAATCCTTCTTGCTACCTCTTGAGCATGCGTTGGTTTTTGGTTTTCCCTTGAAGAGGAAAGGGTGATGCAGCAAAGTAGCATAAGTATTTCCCTCAGTTTTGGAGAACCAAGGTATCAATCCAGTAGGAGGTTACACGCAAGTCGGCTTGTACTTGCACAAACAAATAAGAACCTTGCAACCAACGCGATAAAGGGGTTGTCAATCCCTTCACGGCCTCTTGCAAAAGTGAGATCTGATGGAGATAATAAGATAAATATTTTTGGTATTTTTGTTGTATAGATTGAAAAGTAAAGATTGCAAAATAGTAAACGAGATGCAATGTAAATAAAAGAAATATAATATGATGGAGAGACCCGGGGGGAATAGGTTTCACTAGTGGCTTCTCTCAAGATAGCATATCTTACGGTGGGTGAACAAATTAATGTTGAGCAATTGATAGAAAAGCGCATAGTTATGAGAATATCTAGGCATGATCATGTATATAGGCATCACGTCCGTGACAAGTAGATCAAAACGATTCTGCATCTACTACTATTACTCCACACATCGACCACTATCCAGCATGCATCTAGAGTATTAAGTTCATAAGAACAGAGTAACACATTAAGCAAGTTGACATGATGTAGAGGGATAAACTCAAGCAATATTATATAAACCCCATCTTTTATCCTTGATGGCAACAATACAATACATGCCTTGCTGCCCTAACATCCTTTGGGAAAGGACACCGAAGATTGAACCCAAAACTAAGCACTTCTCCCATTGCAAGAAAGATCAATCTAGTAGGCCAAACCAAACTGATAATTCGAAGAGACTTGCAAAGATATCAAATCATACATATAAGAATTCAGAGAAGAATCAAATATTGTTCATAGATAATCTTGATCATAAACCCACAGATCTTGACAAACACACCGCAAAAAGTATTACATTGAATAGATCTCCATGAAGATTGAGGAGAACTTTGTATTGAGAATCAAAGAGAGAAAAGAAGCCATCTAGCTAATAACTATGGACCCGAAGGTCTGTGGTAAACTACTCACACATCATCGGAGAGGCTATGGTGTTGATGTAGAAGCCCTCCATGATTGATTCCCCCTCCGACATAGCGCCAGAAAAGGCCCCAAGATGGGATCTCACGGGTACAGAAGGTTGCGGCGGTGGAAACAGATTTTCGTGGTGCTCCTGGTTGTTTTCGGGGTATATGAGTATATATAGGCGAAAGAAGTAGGTCGGTGGAGCCATGCGGGGCCCATGAGGGTGGGGGGGCGCCTACCCCCCTGGGCACGCCCTCCTACCTCATGGCAGCCTCGTTGCTTCCTTGACGTCCACTCCAAGTCTCTTGGATTGCATTTGTTCCAAAAACGATTCTCCCAAAGGTTTCATTCCGTTTAGACTCTGTTTGATATTCCTTTTTTGCGAAACACTGAAATAGGCAAAAAAACAGCAATTTGCACTGGGCCTCCGGTTAATAGGTTAGTCCCAAAAATAATATAAAAGTGCATAATAAAGCTCATTAAAAATCCAAAATAGATAATATAATAGCATGGAACAATCAAAAATTATAGATACGTTGGAGACGTATCACTGGGCCGGGTAGCCACACCCGACTGGCTTGCGCCTGGGAGCCAGTGGGTGGGCCAGCCGGATTGAGGGGCCATGCTTGCCCAGATGTTTTGAAAAGAGATTCGGGTTCTGTTGCCTGCCCGGGGTCACCCCCCCGACAATCCTACCACCACATAAAAAAAGAGGGTGTAACCCTACCATTGCATGTTCATGATCACCGCGAGGATCACCGTGAGGGGTTAGTATATACCACCTCACCAAATATACAGACCAATAAGATAGTTTTCAAGCCCTAACTACACGAAATATATGTCGTCATTGTCATCATCGTCCTTGTCGCCTTCGCCATTGAGGATCATGTATGCCATCGCCACCAGCAGAAGCAACACTAGTAGTAGTGCTTGCCCAGCCAGGTTCTCAGCCAGAGCACCCTATGGACGGCTCCCATGGCAACAAATCCAACACCATGGGCTTTTTTGTCCAACAGGTGGCTGAGAGCCTTTGGGCTGAAGCCAATTTGCTCCATGACGACGCCTTAGACCTGAGGGTGGACGTCCACAGTCTTTCTCTCCCTGGTGGTGGTGGCCACCTCCTTCACTACCTGAGTCATGCTGCTGAAGATGCTCAGGTCCTCCTCCATAAAGCATGCCCGCTTCTCTTCCTATCAAGCACAGGAACATGCTCACCATCCTTCTCAGGAGCATCAACGTTAATGGTGTCTGACTCCTGAGTGTTTGGATACTCGGGCATCGGCGAGCCCAGCAGCTGACCAGATCCCATAGCATGCTTGCCGGTTGCCAGCCCGAAGGATAAAATCTACTGCATCTGGTGGTAGTTCTGGATAGGTGTGTTGAGGAACTCTACCTCCTTGGGGTGAGCCTAAGAAGAAATAGGGTAGAGAGGTTAGTTAGTATGGCAATGGTTCATAGGCTTAAACTGCTGGTTAGTTAGAATGGCATGGTTTGTGAGCTAACCGCGAAGTGGCCTTGGTAGTGCTCTGCCTCCAAGAGGATTAAGCAGGTGTACTCATCCCATGAAGCACCGCTGAGGTCTATGAGCTTGGACGCGGTGATCCACCTCGCTCTCCACTTCCTCAGGTGGTTGTACACCTGGGTCGAGGTGACCTCCTGTCCATAGAACTTGAAACACCTGCTTTGCAACAAGGTTCAATTGCACCTCCTCGAAGCCCTTGTCAGTCCTCACCCCACTAGATATGATCTCACACATCTTGTTAAGCACAAAAGTGGAGAGGAACGGTTGCCATTTCATGTTGTTCCCCCTGGCATCCTTCTCCTTTGCGGCTGACTTTTGAGCAGTAACATGAGCAACAACATTGGGCTGAGCCGGCACAAATGGAGTAACTGCAGGCGGCACCTAGAAAATGTCTGATTCAGGAGGTATCTAGTCGATGGGAGGCTCGGAGTCCTAGATGTACAACGGCGGGAACTTGCTCTTAGATAGCACGAGGGCCTGAATAAACTCTTGCATGGTCATGTCCTACAAACACAAGCGTCATCAACACCACAAGACACTACACATGGACAGTATGAACTAGCAGTATAACACGGATGATCTAGTTGAATACATCACTAGCAAATCCATCAAAGCATACCACAGCTCAACACAACAATAATCATGGACATATGGATGATCTTGTTCAACACTTGCACACTAGCATACCACACATCTAATCATACTACCAACCCATCCATGACCACTAGCTACCAACGCTTGACAACATGGAAACAACCCTAGCATGCTTCAAATCCATCACAACTAGATACTACAACATCACAGTCCAACAGATCAAAAGATCTAAACCTACCACATCGACATACCTAGCTAGAACTGGCAAAGAGGAGAGGTGATTGACTTACAGGCACCATCGGAGGAGCTGTCGGTGTCAAAACCGGCGGATCTCGGGTAGGGGGTCCCGAACTGTGCGTCTAAGGCTAATGGTAACAAGAGGCGGGGGACACAATGTTTACCCAGGTTCGGGCCCTCTCTATGGAGGTAATACCCTACTTCCTGCTTGATTGAACTTGATGAATATGAGTATTACAAGAGTTGATCTACCACGAGATCGTAATGGCTAAACCCTAGAAGTCTAGCCTATGAGGTTGTGATTGTTGTGGCTTAACCCTAGAAGTCCAAACCCTCTGGTTTATATAGACACCGGGGGGGCTAGGGTTGTACAAAGTCGGTTACAAAGAAAGGAATCTACATATCCGAATCACCAAGCTTGCCTTCCACGCCAAGGAGGGTCCCATCCGGACACGGGACAAAGTCTTCTATCTTGTATCTTCATAGCCCAACAGTCCGGCCAAAGTATATAGTCCGGCTGTCCGAGGACCCCTTAGTCCAGGACTCCCTCAGTAGCCCCTGAACCAGGCTTCAATGATGATGAGTCCGGCACGCAAATTGTCTTCGGCATTGCAAGGCGGGTTCCTTCTCCGAATACTCCAACATAGTCTTCCGAACATAGAAAACGTGTCCGGCTCTGCAAAACAAGTACCGCACACAACCGTAGAGAGTATAATATTTCATGAGTCCAATCCGCTGACAACTTTTTGTAGCGTGACATCATGCCACTGCCCGGTTAGCCCGCCGCTCCGTATTTCGAGGTGCGGTTTCACTGGCACGTCTTGTCGAAGCAGAGATCATGTCCCCTTATCATGAGATTCTCATCAATACGCGCATAGGTAACCCAACCGTGTCATCTGCCCGGCGCTTGGGGAATAGGTAAATTTTAAGGCGAGCAAGGAGGCGCATAACTTTTACTGCATTTATAAAGGGATAAGGATACATCCTCGTTCACCCACGCCCTCTCCTTCCTCTGCCCATCCATTCTCGAGCTCCAGCGCCCAAGCTCTCGCCTTCTCTGCCCAAAAAAGCACTCCAATCATGTCTTGATCCGGAGCTGGAGGCAAGTGGATGGCCTCCTCCGTCAAGAAGAAGGACATCAAGGAGCTCCGGGAAGCCGGGTACCTGGCCAAGGAGATCGTTCACCGACTTCCAGCCAAGGGACATATCGTCCCTACCCCAGAGCCCCATGAGAGGGTTGTGTTCCTCACACACATTGTCCGCGGGCTGGGATTCCCTCTCCACCCGTTTGTCCGTGGACTGATGTTTTACTATGGGCTGGACTTCCATGATTTGGCCCCCAACTCTATCCTCAACATCTCGGCATTTATTGTCGTGTGCAAGGCCTTCCTCCGCATCCCACCTCACTTCGGCCTATGGCTGAAGACTTTTAGTGTGAATCCCAAGGTGGTGAGCGGCCAACAAGCTGAGTGTGGGGCGCCATGGTGGGCAAGATGCCCAATGTCACCAGGCCCGAAGGCTCCTTTGTGGAGACTGTGAAAGGGTGGCAATCGGGGTGGTTCTGCATCACCGAGCCGCACGACACCAACTGGGCGGCGGCCCCCACATTTCGATCCGGCGTTCTGATGCGGCTCACCTCCAGGCAAGAGAAGGGCCTGACCTGGGGTTCTTCGGACGAGCTGACTGGGCTCCAGACGTGCATCCAGAACATGATAACCAAGAGAATCAAGCTTGTCAATGTGATCCAGGTTATGCTTATTCGCCGGATCCTTCCGTGCCAACGCCGGACTTGCTATTTGTGGGAGTTCGACCCGACCAAGCACCAGACGCTACTAGAGCTCTTTGGCACGATGCACGAAGACATCTGGAAGGTGCTCTTCATGGCCGGCGAGACACCACCGCCCACGACCGAGGATCGTGGGCTTAGCTTAAAACACCAGGCTAATTCGGTAAGCTCTTTCATGTTTTCAAGGTATATCCTTTACTGGCATATTTTGAGGAGAGAATCTAAGCCTCCCTACCAATTTTTTCAGGCCTGGATAGAGATAGCGGGGCAGACTAACTGTCCGGCTCCGCTACCCGAAGGCCAAGAAACCCCGCTTCTGACAAAGATGCTGTTTACGGTGCCCTATGAGGTGCCGAAGAAGAAGGCCAAAAAGAAGGCCCCGGGGACCAGAAGTGGTCTCCGTCGCAAGGGCACTTCGGACATGACGTCCGAAGACGCCGAGACGCACTCCTCCACTAAAGACAACGAGGAAAAGGAGGAGGAAGAAGAAATCCATTCCCCCTTGCTGGGGGAGAAAGAAGAGGAAGGCCTCCACACATGGGGAGGCCGAGGCGTCCAAGAAGGGGAAAACTTCCCTTCCGGACAACTCCGCAGCGGCCACCAACAGCGGAGGGGAGTGGGAGCCCAGGGTCAAGCCCCTAGCCAACTCATAACCGTCCGAACACAGTAATATATCCGACATTTTTACTTTATCGTTTTTAATGTGCTGGATCATGCACTTGCAGCCCGGCCCAGTCCAACATCGCGCTGTCCTCCTCTTCGGAGGGGTCGCTAGACCCGTCGGCGATGAACATGTCCCTTTCAACGGCCTCCTCCCCCAAGGCTGTAGACAACACCGAGGTGTTGTCTCGAAGGATCCCAGGACAGGGGGAGGCTCAAGAGGCCGTCCCGGTGGTGCCGGAGG